>CAWUFW010013403.1:0-478267 GCA_963921515.1 Calotriton arnoldi
CCACAGAACCCACCTGGTAGAATGCAATGCCCCCGATCTTAACACAAGATCCCACAAAGAACCACCACCCTGGGTTATGTTGTGTGAAGCACAGGGACACTCTTGGGACTTCTAGCCAAACAACTGCCAGGACAACACTCCCAGCCATCCTGTCAGCACAGCCAGCCCACCCCACAGGGAAGCAGAGTCAAAAGGAAGGAAGCATGGGCATGCTGGGAAGGGGGAGGAGGCAATAGCATGATGGGAGTCGTAGTCACAGCTCTACATCCCCCACCACATGGCCCAGCAAGCTCACACTCACGCATGCACATCCCACAGAGAGTGGAAAGGCCCATCACTGAACTCCCCACAAAAGCAAGTAAGTATGGGAATGCTGGGAAGTGGGGTGGAGGCAATAGCATGATGGGGAGTCGTAGTCACAGACATAGCTCACCCCCACAACTGTCCCATCAACACCACCCTGAACCATGCTCACATCACAGGGAGTGGAGAAGGACTCACAAGATGGCTGACACTGGCTACTGCTGTGGGGAGCACAAGGCCCTGCTGCCAACTGTGCACCAACAAACAGCAGGACACCACTGACTGACATCCTGAGAGACAACTTCCACTCCCTGCAACGCAAGCACGTTCCATGGTGGGATAACTGACTGGCTGGGTGGGTGGGAAGGAGGGCCGGCTGTCAACCAAACACAACCAATGCAGACCATGTTCACACCCCAGAAAATACATAGAAATGCCCAAATAATGCAGGACAATGTGCCACACCAATATCAACCCCTGACTGTGACGACTTAGGACAATGCAATGTACAGGCCCGCACCCAGAGGCACAGTCACAACTGTCATGTGTGTCAACCATTGATGCCTGCAGAAACATAACATACATTGTTTGTGTCTCCCAAAAACAGGTGATGATGGGGACACAGCAGCAGACGCTGAGGAGTCCCAGTCCCAGGCTCAAGAGGATGCGGAGCTCACTGGCGTCGTACAGCCTCTGTCCTCCTCGGACGATGAAGACCAACCTGGCACATCCGGTGCAAGTCAACATGCAGCACCAGCAGGACCACCAGCTGCAGCACCAGCAGGACCACCAGCTGCACCCCTGCACCCACCCCTCCAACGACTGTCACCACAAATACCATCCCTGCCGACATGGACAGAACAAGGAGCAACACCAGCACAGGGACCCTGGACCAACCTGGGGCCATGGACACCACCACCACCACCAACCCCCAAGGTGGACCAGGGTTATCTGTGCGTGCCACTGCACACACTGCACATGTCAGCAGGGGTGGTGGGAGGGTGGGAGACAGAGGTCGCTGCTTGCAGACGTTGCTGGTGTGCATGATGACCCACAACTGGTACGCATAGCTGATGCGTACCAGTCCAGCACCGGAGACCTCAGCCAGGTAGTGGGGCTCCTCAGAGACATGAAACAGCAGCAGGCTGCCCATCATGCCCGCTTGGACTCCCACATGTCCCACGTGGAGTCACACATGTCCCAGCGTGGACTCACACATGTCCCGCGTGTAGTCCAAGTGGGATGCACTGCATGAGATGACGGCGGTGCACAGGGACATTTTACAATGCCTCCGCCAGATGAACAGCAACCAGTCCACACCTCCCTGTGTGCCAACAACATCTGGTGCTGAACAAACTGCAACTGCCACAGGGAGGGAGGAGGACTCTGGCGGAGAGTCCCCTGCACCGCAGCAGCCTGTACTTGAGGGCCCCCCCAAGAAGAGGGGTCGTCCGAGGAGGGAAAAGTGAGAGGCCGATGGCCAAGCGCAACTCCCAGGAAGCCTGAACCTGTTCTGGATGTTCGCCTTTGTGCACAGACTGTTCACCCTGTTGACAGCAACACTACTCCCACACATTGCATGGGGAGTACAAGTTGGACCAATGTGTCAGACAACTGTGGCCCCGATACTGGGGATCCTGTCTACCAGGACTTTCAATTCACCTAGGAACTTCGGATTGCAAGATTTATGTACAGCACTACCCATCCTATGCACTATTAACACAAATGTATCACAATAAACACACTAATACACCATACTTGCCTCTGTCGTGATTCCAACGTGGGTGCTGTTATGGGGATGATGAACTGCAAAATTACACTGTGTATGCAAACTGCAACAGCAAGGACAACACAGGCATGTGAGTAAAGGCAACGTGACACATATGAGGGAGACACACCACCAGGGCTACACAACACATACACACCTAGGCCATCCTGACTCATTGCCTACACTGATGTTGCCAGGGAAGACGGTGCAATGCACAGACACCACACCCATTCCCAGTTGTAGTCAAGTAGCCCACAGGTGCAGTAAGCAAATGGCAGTCAAATGTGTGACCACAGACAACGCACATCACAAAGTGAAGCACAGGTTTATTACACAGTTGCAACATGTCGTAACCACTACAGATGCAAGGTAATCCCACCTGGCAGCGGGCACACAGTCAACAACTGTAGACGGAAGGAAGTCCATGGGTGTGGCGCACATCACCTGTAGGGACACAACAGCTACCACCCTGGATGTGCAATCACGTCGTCGGTGGACACAGTTGACCAAACGAATCTGAAAGTACCCTGTGAAGGACAGAAATGACACACAGTCAAAAGCAATGGAGTACAGGACAGAACAGCAAAACTCATGCACAATACATGTTACAAGATACCCACCCAGAACCAAGTTAGCATGTCAACACTGTTGGGGAGTACAGCCCACCTGTTAGCACACATCGCAACACACATCCAGTCAAGTAGCCCATGGACACACTCCAACAGCACCAGAGCACCACCCACACATCATGCCAACTCACATCATTGACATGACACCTCAGGATACTCACATTCAGCTAAAGAAGTTGGTGATGAGCTGTGTGCGGACATCACCATCATCATCATCATCATCATCGTCACTGGCATCGTGGTCCAGGCCAGGATCCTCCACAGGTGGCGGATGTTGGTCATTGTCATCCTGGATGAGAGGCAACTCCTTCCGCACTGCCAGGTTGTGGAGCATGCAGCAGACGATGATAATCTTGCACACTTTCGCAGGGGCATATGGGAGGGACCCTCCGGTCTTGTCCAGGCAGCGGAAGCGGCTCTTCAGGAGACCAAATGTCCGCTCAATCACTCTCCTGGTCCGACCATGTGCCTCATTGTAGTGCATCTGGGCTGGTGTCACAGGGTTCCTGAGGGGTGTCAGCAACCACGGCATGTTGGGGTATCCCGAGTCACCTACGGACAGACAAGTGCACATTAGCTGACTTGGAAAAGTGGGCGGAATACTACAGATCAGCTCACACACAATGGCACAAAGTCAGTACACACCGACAAGCCAGGCACGCTGGTTCTGCATCTGTGCCATCATCCTGGGGATGCGACTACTCCTCATCACAAAGGCATCGTGTGCTGAACCAGGGAAACGGGCACACACGTGTGTGATGGTCATGTCTGCAAGACACACCACCAGTGCATTGACCGAGTGGTAGTGCTTGCGGTTCCTGTAGGCCTGCTCCTGGGCCTGTGGTGGTACCAAAGCCACATGTGTCCCATCAATGGAGTCAATGACATGCGGCATCCTCCCCAGGGCATAAAAGTCACTCTTCACGTCAGTGAGTCGTCGCAGTCTAGGGAAATAGATGTACCGGTTCAGGAATAGCAACATTGCCGCCAAAACATCGCGGAGCACACGGCTCAACATGGTCTGTGATATCCCACCATAAGTCGCCACAGTATGTTGGAAGGTACCGGTGGCAAAGAAGTGTAGGGCTGCCATCACCTTCACCTTGGGGGTCAGCGCTGTAGGATACGGCCGGCCAGGCTGCAAATGTGGGGACAACTGCACTGCCAAATCCTCAATCAGCTGCCTGGTGAAGCGGTACCGTCGGATGCTGTCCTGTTCCACCATCGTTGCCAGGTCTGGGAATGGTCGATGGACAGCAGGAGCCCTGCAGTGCAGAGGAGAATTAAGCAAGATTGTCAGTCACCCCACATATGCGGCATTGAACACACTCAAGATCCCAACATACATCATTATGAGGCACAACTATATGAAGTGTGCAGTTCCAGAAGGACATGTATGGTACATACATGGCCAACATCTGTCAACACGGTCCAACAGGTGGCATCAATTAGTCCCAGGTTGGCCCATTGGATATCATGAGGCCATGTCACAGTTCCCATCTCCTGCTGCCGTGCCACAATAACCCCCCACAGTGACATGTGAGGACAGATGTGCCCCAGGCACAACAGCTCAACGACAGGTACATTCCCAGGGACCCTGTATTGCCACATGGACACTGGCATTACATGGAGTATCATGTATACACCACAGCAAAACAACCATGACCCCCACAGGTAGTGGCCCCACTTGCCACGGCAGGACAGACATGGACGTCTGTGACACACACACGCACAACATCAAAGTCCATGCACACACAACCTGGATGTGGAGACTGTCTCCCATTGTGCACATGAAATCAGAGACATTGTAAACACTACATGCACAAAGACTGTGGAGGACCATCACTATTGTGCCACTGGGACACCCTGGCTCAAACATACCGTCCCACATGGGACTCACGGGGTATGTGACATGACATACACATACACCACCGTGAAATGTGACCATGGCACATGCACAGATCTGAACAGTTGCACATCACAGTGGTCATGTACACGTAACACCCAGGATCCTGTCCCCATGAACACGTGCACAGCCTGGGGGTGGCTGCCCACAGGTGACACCCACAGGACAACATGTACACCAACATACACACAATAGGAAATGCAGCCTTACATGCCTTATGATAAAGTTTGGACAGGCTGTCGTGATGTAGGTGTGCCCCTCACTCCCTGGGAGCTATCTGTGGCTGGCATATGTCCATCTGAGACAGGCATGCTGACATATGCCAGTCACATGTACAGTGATGCGTTGTACTGCAATGGACCGATCGGTGCCCCCGGCCGGCCCATTGCATTCAATGTGTGTGGGTACGCATTGTACCCCTAGTACGCGTTGTACCCCTGTACGCGTTGAACTACAATGGACCGATCGGTGCCTCCGGCCGGCCCATTGCATTCAATGTGTGCGGGTACGCGTTGTACCCTGTACGCGTTGTACCCCTGTACGCGTTGTACTGCAATGGACCGATCGGTGCCTCCGGCCGGCCCATTGCATTCAATGTGTGCGGGTACGCGTTGTACCCCTGTACGCGTTGTACCGCAATGGACCGATCGGTGCCTCCGGCCGGCCCATTGCATTCAATGTGTGCGGGTACGCGTTGTACCCCTGTACGCGTTGTACCGCAATGGACCGATCGGTGCGCACCCATTGACAATGGGCTTGCCTGGCAACGGACGCGTTTTCGAATTTCGAACGAGATTCGGTTGCTGGAAAATCAGTTGGTCACCCACAACAATGTTGCAAAATCATGTATGTCATGAAGTTGAAGATTTGAAGGATGCTGTGGGCATGTTTTGGTGCTGCTATTCCATGGATTGGCCAGATTCAGAAGATGCAAACGACTTGGACCTATCACTTTGGACACAAGGGACAGTATCTGCCTCTCCAGCACATATATATTGCTGGCTGTTCCCCTGAGAGCTCACTTGCCTGCACTACATGCTCCAGGACGACATCTGCCACTGCACTGCTGCTGTCTCTGCCCCTCTGGACCCTGCAATGGCACGTACTGTGGAGAGAGCCCCAGCCTTCAGCCTTGAAGAGAACCAGGCCCTGCTGGACAGCCTACTTCCACAGTACAGCAAGCTGTATGGGACACCAGGGGAGCAGGTGAGTGTTCTGTGCACTGCCTTTCTGAATGTGCATTTTGTCTGACTAGCAAGGCTGAAAGTCTGCACGCCACTGGCTAGCAGGCTCACTGAGTAGTTGTCACCCCCATAGTGTGTAGTGACATGCACTGGACAGGTATGGTGCAATGACAGTGCATTTGAACAAGGTTTTACTTCCCATGCAATGATACCATGTAGTGACGTCTGGCAAACTGTCCATGGGCAGCTTTGCACTGCCTGTGTACATCATGTGCCCCTGTGATTGAGACATGTATATACAACTGTGTCATGCACGGATATGTTGCATGTGTGGTAATGGCCTTTTCACTTTGTCATCCTGACAGGTTAATGCCCATCGGAAGCAGGAGATCTGGAAGGACATCGTCCGGGCCGTCCGGTCCGTGGGGGTCTACAAGCGCCGGATCCGCAACTGCCAGAAGAGGTGGCAGGACCTTCGGGGCTGGACCCGGAGGATTGCACGGGTCCAGCTGAAGCTGTCGCCTCCTCGCAGGAGGGGTGGAACACGGACCCTGACCCCCACATGCTCCAGATCCTGGCGGTGGTGTTTCCAGACCTGGATGGGCAGCTGAAGGCCAGACAGCAGCAAGGAGGGGGTGAGTCAAAGACTGCACTGTGAACTCTGTATTACATGCTTTGTGCCCTCCTCTGGCCTGGTTCAACTGCCACAGTGCAGCAGTCATGTTGTCCAGGAGCCATGTCCCTCTATCGTGCACTGCCCACTGCTCATCTGATACCCAGGTGTGGCCCTTACATTCAGGGAATTGTGTCACTTGGGACTGTGTCCTTGCAGTTTGCTTCACTAAAGGTGGGGGACAGCATCTGTTTCCCTAACTCTGTTGTGGGCATCATGGGTGGGTCCATTGTTCACACAACGCCTGTGTTTGGACATGTGATCTGCGTGTTGCTTTGATATGCGGTCCACTTGCTGAGCTGAGCCGCCACATGTGCCTGGGGTATGTGGCACACGCCCATGCAGCGGGTGGGAACAATGTTTGGGCCCCAGGAGTGTGCAGATTACGTGTGTCACACATACATAGCCAGCTATCCACTGTCCAGGGCACATCCCTCATTCATGTGGAGCAGGACAGTCATGCCTACTCCAGGCCATGCAATGCACTCTGTACTCCCACTCCCGTGTATCAGCTGACACATTGTGCACAGTGATTTGACCCCTCAGGTGTCTGCCTCTGTGTCAGTGTGCTGTGGATTAGTTGCCAGGACTGCTGGGGTGTTTCTTGGTAGGGGCTCAGCATGCCCCTGGAGATGTGACCATAGGAGACGATACTTGTGTGTCACATAGGTGTTTGATCAGCTGCCCGTGCAGACTGGGGCATGCGAATGTGAAGTTCAGGCAGCTGTTCCCCATTCACAGCAAATTGTGAGGGGCTCAGGTTCAGAGGGTAGTGTCACAGGTCTCCCATATGTCCAATAGGTATGACCTGGACAGATGAGGGTTAAGATGATGTGTTGTGTGGGGGATGTACATGTGCACTTGTGCAGCTCCAGGACTTGCATTCCCCATGACCTACTATTGTGACACAGTGCATAGTGTTGTTGTCTGGCTGCCAAGTCATACATCACTGAGAGAGTGATGTATGACTTAGCAGTCATGCCTCTGCCATGGCATGTGTCAACTTATTGGTGGTCCTGCAGGGGAGTGACATGTGCTACATGCACACCATTGTACATGGGTGCATCATGGTGTCTGTCGCTGGTATGCATCACATGCATTTCCTATTTGACTCTGGGCATCCCTTTCATCCGGAAACCTGTACTGACTCAGTGGCAAGAGCTGTGATGTGTGCATGTCCACATGCCACACCGTGTCCTCTGCACTGTCCAACTACTGTGCACTTGGTGCATGTGTCCACACTGGGGTGTTGCAATCCAACAGACACCAGACAGATGGGTGCAAGGCCATGTGGGATGTGAGTGCCATGCTTGGCATCAGACTGACAATTGGCTTCTCCTGTTCAGTTAGGGCACTTTTAGCAATGTACAACTAATGATGCCAGGGCTTGCTCTGTAATGTGCTGTGCTCACAGTGGTGTGTGCGTTTGGTGCAGGTGACTGATGTCTGTCTGTTTCCCCATTGTTTGCAGATACATCCACGGCCACGGAAGGGGACAGCTCCACAGACCAGGAGGAGCCAGAGAGCCAGACTGGGTCAGCAGCCGAGGAGTGGTCGGAGGGACCCAGTGGCACGGAGGGCGAGGGAGCCACACCGAGGAGTCCTCAGCACCATCCACCTCAGCTGAGGACCAGAGCAACTCAGAGGATGACTCCCTTGTGGAGGCGGGTGTCAGCAGCCACCACACCCCAGCTAGTGTTGCTGTCCCCGCCACCACCAGCACCACCACCGCCCTCCCATCGGCTCCCATTCCCCAGGTCCGTGGAGGCTCGCATGTTCGGGAGCGTGTCTCCTTTGGGCCAGGCACCGCACCCCCTGCCCCTGTGTCCCTGTCCCTGTGCCCCTGCCCCTGCTGCCCTGAGTGAGGAGTCTGTGTACCTCCTTCGCCAGCTCCATGTAGGGCAGACAGCCATGCTGAGTGTCCTCCATGCGCACACCGCACTGTTGACTCAGCTGGTGTCGTTCATGGAGGGCATCTCATCGGGCATGTCTGACCTACAGAGGGGCAATAGGTCCATGGAATCCTCCCTGACGGCAGCAGTGTCCCTCCTCAGACAGTCCCTCACCCCTCCTGCCTCTGCTCCATCCACACTCCCCAGCACCTTACCCGTCCCAAGCACACACACACCGGCACCGGCACACACCAGCACACACACGTCCAGCACACAGACACACACGCCACAAACAAAACGCACACGCACGCACAGTCAGGGGACTGAAACCCGACTCACAGGGGATGGGGCCCTGGTACACACACACGCATCCACGGGCACTGCGCAGTCCTCAGTTGCCTCTCCCTCCAAAGCACCCTCCCTTGCCTCACCTGCAACCCCAAAGACCCAGCGCCTCTTCCTCAGTGACCTCGGCCTCTTCCCCTCCGATCCAGCTGCTCCAGCATCCAGGGTGAAGAGGAAGCCCCCCCACACGGAGCAGAGTGCCCCTCTGCCCCGGACACCCTCCCCCAGGTGCAGACAGACTGAGGCCCCCACCTGCAAGTCCCCCGGAGTGGTAAGAGCAAGACCCCGCCGCCGCCCTGCAGCTCAGGCACCAGGTCTCCTTCCTCCATCCCTCAGGCCCCCACTCCACAGGTGCCCCCACCACACCCTGCCCCAGGTTCCCCCACCCACAGATATACCATCCCCAAGAGGCTCCGGCCTTCTCCCCTGCCACTTGCTCTCCCGGCACCACACACCCCGCTGCGCTTGTCTGTGCCACTGATGTGGTGAGGGTGTCCTCCCCCTCTGTCCAGCCCACCTTGCCTGTTCCCCATTCTCCTCCCTTGGTGGTAGGCACTGCAGTGGAGTCCACTACCACCCTGTCTGACTTGGGCACTGCAGTGGCAGACCTGTCCACTCCATCTGCAGGGTCCACTGCAGTCGTGCCGGCACCCACAACATCTGAGCCATGCCCCCAGTTGTGCCGGCACACACCATGTCAGACACCTCCACTGCAGTTGTCAGTGGCTCTCCAGCACCCACCACCCCTTCCCTGCTTCCTCCTGGTGAGCCCTGATCCTGTCCCTGCGGTGCCTGGCCAACCCCCGGTTGCCCCTCCTAGTGGATTGTCCCTGGTTTTGTGCAGGCATGTGTAGGGTGGCATCTGCCACTGTCACCCACTTGTGACTTTGTTGATGGACTGGCCATTGGCCTTTGTTTATGTTCTACCGGACTTCTACTTTTAATGCCACATATGCTGAATAAAGCAACTTTCTGTTCTCTAGTGCTTTTGCTTCTGATGTACATGATGTTGATGATGCTAACCATGCCCTTGCTGCAGTGATGGTGATATTTGGTCTCATGATAATGAAGTGTTACTGTGCAGGAACCCATGTGGTCCAGGGGGAATGTGTCCTATCCTGTGGTGTATCCATGTCATCCATAGCAGCATCTGAGGGTGTCATGTGTTCAGTATTTGGCAATGGGATTTCCTACTTAGATTGGCTATTTCACATCTGTGGCTTCCACCCCTGCACATCTGTTGTGCCTGCCATTGTTCAATTCGTATACTTCCCTGACCGTGTGGCCATCTCCAGTGGACATGCAGGTTTGGGCATCAATGGGGAAGGACTCATCTGTGTTGTCAGTGCAACATTGCTATACAAGTGTGTTGGATCTGTGCTGATGATTCCGTTGGCACTTCCATGACCAGGCTGATGTGACGGGAGCCCTCATTTGGTGCTAATTGTTGATTGTGTGACCAAGTGCTCATCTGACATGATGGGGCCCTACTGAGGCAACATATGGCACAGCTTTCCTCACACAGGAGTGGAGTCCCCTCATGGCAGTGTGTACTCCTGTGACATTGCCTGCGCCCAAGGTGTGTGTTGTATGTGCATGTCTGTGTGTTCACTTCCGTTTAGCTGTGCATGCTGTGATCCCTAGTGTTGTACCTGTTTGTGATGCTAGCTGAGTTGAGCTATGTTCCCCCAAAGTCTTCTCCCTGGGTTCTCTGTGATGTGGGTGCATGGCACATTACTTGTCATCAGGGTGTCACCCATAGGTGTGTTTGCTGTCAGGGCTGAGTTTGTGTGCAGACGCAGATGGGTCACAGTCAGGTTTCCCCTTGGCACTTGTTGTTTGCCCCTGTCATGTGATTTCCAGTTTGTGTTATCTTTCAGTGATTGTGACACGTTGTGTGTGTGACTGCTGGCACTCCTCAGGGTCCGGGCTGCAATGTTGGTTGTTGTCTATGTGTGTTCTTTGTGGGTGACCTTGGCTTCTTCATTGGTGTGTGACTGTGGCTGGGATCCCATTGGTTGGTGTGCTATTGCCGTCATGTCCATGTACAGCGTAGTGTGCAGTGTGTCAGACATTCAGGAGTCTTGTTGAGTGTCCATGTGTGATGTGTTTCTGCACCTTGGTTCCCACCCACCACCCTGGAATAGTCATGGGTGCATGTGCAATGTCACCAGTGCATGTGTGCTTCACTGCTGCACATTGTTGGAGGTCGAGGGGTGTGGTGTTGAGTGTGTGCAGATGAGAGTTGTTGCCCAGCTAGGCCCCTGCCTCCATGTTGGCCTTGGCTTACTGGCCATGCTGTTTGATTTGTGCTTGTGTAGGTGTGATGGTAGTTAGTTGCTCAGTACACATGACTGTGGTTCACAGTGTGAACCACATTTAGCTTTGTCATCACAGTGGGATTGTAATGCAGCCCAGGGTCACCACATTGTGGGGGCCCTGGGGGTGGTGCTGTGGTGTGTCTGTGTCTTGCTGTGTCAGTTGCTGTCCCTACGTGCCTGTGTGACATGTGTGATTTGTGCTCCCTCTCATCTGACAATGCCTGCTTGCCCACATAGGGGATTTGGATCCATGAGTTACCTTTGTGTGGCACTGTATGCACATCTGTATGATTGGTATTCAGGTCTCCTCATGTGTTGTGTGGTTGCCTGGGGACACTGGCACCCCCCCTCACCTGTTGTGTATGATGTGCAGTGTGGGTCTGCCTGTTTGTGTTTGTGCATCTGCACCACTGCATTGGCATATCTTGGGTGTGCCATTGGCTGTATGTAGTTTGGTGGGTTTCCCCTACTGTCCCTGGGACTCCTAGGTCATCGGTCAGCACAATGATCATGGTTTGTGTGTCCCATTGCTGCCATGGTATGGTATCTGTTCACCTCACATCTGCAGTCTCCACAGGCTATCTGCATGTGTGTGCCCATTGGTGCAAATATGTGGGTCTGCATTATGATGGTCACTTCTGTCATTGTGTCATTGATGAATGTTGACGGTGTCAGCCCCCATGGGTGTTGTTTGTCTGCACATGGCCAAAGGAATGTCTCATTTGCACTGCAGTATTTGGCTCACCCAATTTATGTTGCAATGGGACACATACACTACTTTGCCACTGATGTGTTTGTTGTTCTGTGACCAGGAATCATCCATGCAGTTTGGCAGTTGCACCTCTTTCTTTGTCAACACTTACCTTTTGGTCACTGTGATGATGGGGTTTGGACCCCATTGCCACAATGTTCGAAATGTGCTTCAGCTATGGACCCCACACTTACATTTTGGTCACTGTGATGATGGGGTTTGGAACCCATTGCCACAATGTTCAAAGTGTGCTTCAGCTATGGACCCCACACTTACATTTTGGTCACTGTGATGATGGGGGTTTGGACCCCATTGCCACAATGTTCGAAATGTGCTTCAGCTATGGACCCCACACTTACATTTTGGTCACTGTGATGATGGGGGTTTGGACCCCATTGCCACAATGTTCAAAATGTGCTTCAGCTATGGACCCCACACTTACATTTTGGTCACTGTGATGATGGGGGTTTGGACCCCATTGCCACAATGTTCGAAATGTGCTTCAGCTATGGACCCCACACTTACATTTTGGTCACTGTGATGATGGGGGTTTGGACCCCATTGCCACAATGTTCAAAATGTGCTTCAGCTATGGACCCCACACTTACATTTTGGTCACTGTGATGATGGGGTTTGGACCCCATTGCCACAATGTTCAAAATGTGCTTCAGCTATGGACCCCACACTTACCTTTTGGTCACTGTGATGATGGGGGTTTGGACCCCATTGCCACATTGTTCAAAGTGTGCTTCAGCTATGGACCCCACACTTACATTTTGGTCACTGTGATGATGGGGGTTTGGACCCCATTACCACAATGGTCATGGCCTGCTTGCATTGTGGGTGCCACACACATATATGTGTGGCACATGTGCTAGGGGGTCACATTGTATGTTCAAAGTCATGTTCGGTGTTGTAGGCATTTGACACAGTCTACACACGCTTGTCATGGTGTTGGGGGATGTCTTCTTCTTGCATTCCCTATGTTGTGGTGTGCTGGTTGTGTCATGCATTGTCCATCCTATGAGTGGGGGTGGTAGTAGTGGTAGGCATCCAGCCCCCCTGGGTGAGGGTGGTAGTAGTGGTAGGCATCCAGCCCCCCTGGCTAAGGGTGATGGTAGGCATCCAGCCCCCTGGGTGAGGGTGGTAGTAGTGGTAGGCATCCAGCCCCCCTAGGTAAGGGTGGTAGTAGTGGTAGGCATCCAGCCCCCTGGCTAAGGGTGGTGGTGAGGCATCCTGCCCCCCTGGGTAAGGGTGGTAGTAGTGGTGGGCATCCTGCCCCCCTGGCTAAGGGTGGTAGTAGTGGTAGGCATCCAGCCCCCCTGGGTGAGGGTGGTAGTAGTGGTAGGCATCCAGCCCCCCCTGGCTAAGGGTGGTAGTAGTGGTAGGCATCCAGCCCCCCCTGGGTGAGGGTGGTAGTAGTGGTAGGCATCCAGCCCCCCTGGCTAAGGGTGGTGGTAGGCATCCTGCCCCCCTGGGTAAGGGTGGTAGTAGTGGTAGGCATCCTGCCCCCTGGGTAAGGGTGGTAGTAGTGGTAGGCATCCAGCCCCCCCTGGCTAAGGGTGGTGGTAGGCATCCAGCCCCCCCTGGGTGAGGGTGGTAGTAGTGGTAGGCATCCTATCCCCCTGGGTAAGGGTGGTAGTAGTGGTAGGCATCCTGCCCCCCCTGGGTAAGGGTGGTAGTAGTGGTAGGCATCCTGCCCACCCTGGGTGAGGGTGGTAGTAGTGGTAGGCATCCAGCCCCCCCTGGCTCAGGGTGGTAGTAGTGGTAGGCATCCAGCCCCCCCTGGCTAAGGGTGGTAGTAGTGGTAGGCATCCAGCCCCCCCTGGCTAAGGGTGGTAGTAGTGGTAGGCATCCTGCCCCCCCTGGGTGAGGGTGGTAGTGGTGGTAGGCATCCAGCACCCCCTGGCTTAGGGTCGTAGTAGTGGTAGGCATCCAGCCCCCCCTGGTTGAGGGTGGTAGTAGTGGTAGGCATCCAGCCCCCCCTGGCTAAGGGTGGTGGTAGGCATCCTGCCCCCCTGGGTAAGGGTGGTAGTAGTGGTAGGCATCCTGCCCCCTGGGTAAGGGTGGTAGTAGTGGTAGGCATCCAGCCCCCCTGGCTAAGGGTGGTGGTAGGCATCCAGCCCCCCTGGGTGAGGGTGGTAGTAGTGGTAGGCATCCTGCCCCCCTGGGTAAGGGTGGTAGTAGTGGTAGGCATCCAGCCCCCCTGGCTAAGGGTGGTAGTAGTGGTAGGCATCCAGCCCCCCTGGGTGAGGGTGGTAGTAGTGGTAGGCATCCAGCCCCCCCTGGCTAAGGGTGGTGGTAAGCATCCTGCCCCCCCTGGGTAAGGGTGGTAGTAGTGGTAGGCATCCTGCCCCCCTGGGTAAGGGTGGTAGTAGTGGTAGGCATCCAGCCCCCCTGGCTAAGGGTGGTGGTAGGCATCCAGCCCCCCTGGGTGAGGGTGGTAGTAGTGGTAGGCATCCTGCCCCCCTGGTTAAGGGTGGTAGTAGTGGTAGGCATCCTGCCCCCTGGGTAAGGGTGGTAGTAGTGGTAGGCATCCTGCCCCCCTGGGTAAGGGTGGTAGTAGTGGTAGGCATCCTGCCCACCCTGGGTGAGGGTGGTAGTAGTGGTAGGCATCCAGCCCCCCTGGCTCAGGGTGGTAGTAGTGGTAGGCATCCAGCCCCCTGGCTAAGGGTGGTAGTAGTGGTAGGCATCCAGCCCCCCTGGCTAAGGGTGGTAGTAGTGGTAGGCATCCTGCCCCCCTGGGTGAGGGTGGTAGTGGTGGTAGGCATCCAGCCCCCCTGGCTAAGGGTGGTAGTAGTGGTAGGCATCCAGCCCCCTGGGTGAGGGTGGTAGTAGTGGTAGGCATCCAGCCCCCCTGGCTAAGGGTGGTAGTAGTGGTAGGCATCCAGCCCCCCTGGGTGAGGGTGGTAGTAGTGGTAGGCATCCAGCCCCCTGGCTAAGGGTGGTGGTAGGCATCCTGCCCCCCTGGGTAAGGGTGGTAGTAGTGGTAGGCATCCTGCCCCCTGGGTAAGGGTGGTAGTAGTGGTAGGCATCCAGCCCCCCTGGCTAAGGGTGGTGGTAGGCATCCAGCCCCCCTGGGTGAGGGTGGTAGTAGTGGTAGGCATCCTGCCCCCCCCTGGGTAAGGGTGGTAGTAGTGGTAGGCATCCTGCCCACCCTGGGTGAGGGTGGTAGTAGTGGTAGGCATCCAGCCCCCCCTGGCTCAGGGTGGTAGTTGTGGTAGGCATCCAGCCCCCCCTGGCTAAGGGTGGTAGTAGTGGTAGGCATCCAGCCCCCCCTGGCTAAGGGTGGTAGTAGTGGTAGGCATCCTGCCCCCCCTGGGTGAGGGTGGTAGTGGTGGTATGCATCTAGCCCCCTGGCTAAGGGTGGTGGTAGGCATCCTGCCCCCCTGGGTAAGGGTGGTAGTAGTGGTAGGCATCCTGCCCCCTGGCTAAGGGTGGTAGTAGTGGTAGGCATCCAGCCCCCCTGGGTGAGGGTGGTAGTAGTGGTAGGCATCCAGCCCCCTGGGTGAGGGTGGTAGTAGTGGTAGGCATCCAGCCCCCCTGGGTAAGGGTGGTAGTAGTGGTAGGCATCCTGCCCCCCTGGGTAAGGGTGGTAGTAGTGGTAGGCATCCAGCCCCCCTGGCTAAGGGTGGTGGTAGGCATCCAGCCCCCTGGGTGAGGGTGGTAGTAGTGGTAGGCATCCTGCCCCCTGGGTAAGGGTGGTAGTAGTGGTAGGCATCCTGCCCACCCTGGGTGAGGGTGGTAGTAGTGGTAGGCATCCAGCCCCCCGGCTCAGGGTGGTAGTAGTGGTAGGCATTCAGCCCCCTGGCTAAGGGTGGTAGTAGTGGTAGGCATCCAGCCCCCTGGCTAAGGGTGGTAGTAGTGGTAGGCATCCTGCCCCCCCTGGGTGAGGGTGGTAGTGGTGGTAGGCATCCAGCCCCCCCTGGCTAAGGGTGGTGGTAGGCATCCAGCCCCCCCTGGGTGAGGGTGGTATTAGTGGTAGGCATCCAGCCCCCCCTGGGTAGGGGTGGTGGTGCGCATTCAGGCCCCTGTGTGCATATGTGGCATTGGTGATGGGCATCCCGCCCCTATGGTGCTGCTGTTGCTGGTGTAAGTATATTCTGCATCCCTCTGTGTGTGTGTGATGTGTCGTGTACGTGTTGTATGTGTTTTGTGGTTGGTGTCTGGCTTACCTTCTGCGCCGTACGCGTCCGTGCCTGTTCCGGTAGTAAATGTAGAATATTGGTATGATCGGGACGAAGGGATTCATGGTTGGTTTGTGTCGTTCGTCCTTCTCTTTGCTTCGCGTCGTCCTCGTCGCTTCGCCTCGTCCTCGTCGCTTCGCGTCGTCCTCGTCGCTGCCGTGTTCGTCTCGGAGCCGTGGATCGTGTTGTGGCGCGAATCGGAGCTTATGTGCGCCTCTCCCGGATGCTTTGACGTGCTGTGCGTAGCGACGGGTTCGGCGCGTACGGAAAGCGCATTGTACTCGTTCGGCCGGACGGAGCTGCATTTTCCCTTCCGTGCGACTCGATTCAGCGTTTCTGGATTCGCCTCGGTCGGGGAACAGGACCTGGTTTGGGTGAGTACGGCTCGGCCGGATTCTTTGCTGTTGTGCGCATCGTACTTACTCGTTCGGTGTGCTGTACGGATCGGTCGGGAAACAGGCTTTCGCATGGCTTTTTTCCCGACCGAATGGTGTTGGGTGCGCCTCCGACCGAGATCGGAATCGGCCCCAAAGTCTTGGTGGAGGGCCTGATGGCGATAGACACAAGGACTATCTCTAAAGCTAACACTGAAATCCAGCTTAAAAACAAGCATTTGCAATGCAATCGGTCTCGCCTTTGGGACCTTATATGTATTTAGCTATGCAGCACATTAGCCTGGGTGCTGAAACATTTAGGGGTGAAGCATGGATTTGTATGAACCCCCAAGGCCAATCAAACCAGCCCTTGGAAAGAGAGGAATAAAAAATGATGCCCCCACCCCAAGTCAACGCCCGGTGCGGTGGCACCAATCGCACCGCCCTAGAGCCGGCCCTGGGCACAATGCTGAGAGTGAACTGGATCCTGACATTTTGTCAGACAGCCCATACGTTGGACTTTTTACTGTGCAGAGAGGACATATTTCTGCACTTTTTGCGTATCCCAATAATTTAGCGCAGGTACAGGTTTTGACAGCTGTAATGTCCTTATTTATTGCACTTTGTAATAGGAAGTTGAAGATTAAAATCCGAGGCCGAGCCAATGAACAGAGATATGATGTTAATTTAAATTTAAAATAACCTCTTGGCGGCCAAAATGAGTTGCAGCATACATGGTAGTAAATGCCGGAACTTTTTTCTTTATATTTTACAGACACTTTTGAATTGTCTGGGTGCGACATATAGCTGCCCTATGTGAAGGTTAACCCCACCTCCAGCGATACCTCCCGAATATATGTGGCTCCCCTACATGTTTTTTTATTTTAAAATCTAAATCACGCATATCTGGGGCACGCAAGTCTAACAGGAAGGGTAGATTTGCTAAAGAAATGAATGTGGAAGTTCCAGTTACCCGGTGTAAGAACAGAACGACATAAAAAGAGGAATTTATAGGTACCAAAGCACTTATATTTAGTGTTTCCCTACAATAATTGCCACACTTCCGTTTTATTCTTTAGAAAAAATGTGTTAATACCAGAGGTGCAACTAGGGCTAAATTTCTGGAGGGCCTAATAAAACTTTGGAGGGGGGGGGGGCGAATGTCTTCCAGCAGTAGGCAGAGTGGAGCTGCAGGGGCTCAAAGAAGGGCTGAAAACACATCAAAGCCTCGTTATCAAGTAAATGGTATTTTAAAGACCTGTGAAATACTCGGGTGCGGCTGCAATAAGACAATTGCCAGCCCGGGAAGCTGTCTCAGCGCGGGCTGTTATACACGACGGGGGGGGGGGGGGGCTGAAACCCTTTGAGGCCAAAGGGGGTTGAGCGCCTGGTCAATACGGGCTTTTTTTTAAAAAAAGTAGTAAATAGTTACATTTTCGCAATGTTACTACATTTCACAGACATTAACACCAATCTTATGCTCACTGGTGATTTGCAGGCATGTTGTTAATAACAAAGTACTGTTGATAAGTTCTACACCATTTCAACGTGCTTCTGCACCAGCCCTTTAATGCTGCGTTGCACTGCCGTTAAATTACCACGACTTCTTGAAATACAGGGAGGGTACAAATGTGCAGTAGCTCATGACACCCAGATACTTGGATGGCACACATGCGAAAAATCACGAAGGCATCAATCTGCCAATAAACCTCAAAGCGCCAAGAGGCAAATACATTGGTGAATGTTCCACTAAACAACCATGTACCGTGAATAAAAATACCCAGAAAAAGACCCCTTCCGTGACGTATTTTCATTGCTGTAACTTAATTAAAATTGTGAAAGAAGAGCTTCTCTCTCTCTCCTCGAACTCCAGGCGTCCTCACCTTCCCTCCGCCCCATATCTCACCGTTTGCTGAGCCGTTGATGGGCTTTCCTGCATTTAGAAGACCGTAGTAAACACCCATCCACGGAGGGGGACAGAATGCTTACAATTCGACAAGGGGAACAATAGGCCGAAGAAGAGCGGGGGGGGGAAGCAGAGTAGCCCAGTGAAAAAAGAGACAGAAGGTGGCGAGCTGCTGCTGAGCTCCGGCGCTTCTCACTCGCTGCAGCCCCCGCGGCTTCTCAGACCATCCACAGGGGATGAATTGTGTCTGTTTATCGGATCTTACACTTGGGCTGCCAGACAAATATTCTGTCTCTGTCACTTAAGGCGTCACATTTACAGGGATGGAAAAGCAAGTACGGCGAGGCGGAAAAGAGAAAACATTACACTCCACACACCACCGGCAAACCCCACCTAGCACCGCCGCAGTCTCCCGGGCCCGAGAGAGGCGAGCCAGCAATCACCGGCTGCTCAGAGCGGCCTGTTGACTGAAAACCATAAAGTGAACATCAGTCTTTGGGCAATTGTCGCGCTTTATAAATAAATGAAACAAAAATTCACACTTCGTCCATCACACTCAATTATGCTCTCAGTTCCATAACACGATAACACCTGGGTGGTCTTCACGCACTTCCAACATTGGATCAAAACAAATCCAACGCGCTTTGTGCCCATGTAGGCAGCTCTTCAGCGCACCACATAGGGGCAGTAAACTCTATAGAAATGTGCAATACATTACACCGATACATTTCCGATAAGCCCACAGCTGCTGCTGCTCGCATTACCTCCAGAACAGGCACGCACTTCTGACTTTTCTTTGAAGCTCAAATTCGAGCGACTAGCACAAAACAAAGTAGCAGCGGGTGGGAGAGAAAGCATTTGGATAACATTTAAAGTTATTCTAAACTCATTAATCACGCCTTGCAGAGGGAATGTATTGAATATACCAGCGTCCGAGAATGAACCAGCGCCATAAACTTCAAGCACGCCGACTGACCCTGAAGTAGAATCCAACATTACTTGGAACCAGAAGAAATTGATACATTATTTTTATTACTTAGTTTACATTCCACCTTCGAATGATTTTTTTAGAATACATTTCAGACACGCCACTCTCTCTTGTTTAGGGGTGAGGCGACCGCTTTCAAACGACATTGCCACAGGGACGAGATTGCGAGAGGCCTCCATGTTACCGGGGACACAATTGTCCAGTCCTTGGTTTTCCGTTACCATCATTATGGAAGTTGTAACTTTGCTTCCTTTCTACTTCTCCAACTGGACTCGCGCTCGAGAACAGATTTGTAGAAGAAAAGCCCAGGACGGGAGCAGGCGGCCCTGATGACATGGCGTCTCGAGGAACCTTAAGGATCTAAGTCACACACAGCCCTTCGCTCAAAGGAGGCCGCAGACAGCGGCGCCCGGCACTCACGTTCACAATTGAGTATCGTCTGCTAGTGCCTGCGCGCGCATGTAAGAGAAACAAGCAGCGCATGCGCTGCAATGAAAAACGAGTGCTAATTTACCCACCAATCCCACATCAAACAAGCATTTAAAATGCAATAGGACTCGTATTTGCGTGAGACCTATTGCATTTTAAACGGAAGTGCGAGCGTTAAAAAGGCACAAACGGGAGGGGGTGGGGAGGTGCTGCTGGCCTGAGAAGTCACGGACTGCGGGAGGGAACAGGGGGAGGCAGGGAAACAAAACGGTTTTAAAAGTAAAGGGGCCGATAGCTGTGGAAGGACAATAATGACGACATGGCTGTCAGGAGGCGGGATTAAGTTTCCAAAAACCAATCAGAATACAGCATTTACGATTGCAGCCAATCACAGACATAGGTGGAAAGTGGGCGGAGCTTCCCCCGCTATACTGTATACACCATCTCTCGATGAGACAGCGCATGCGCTGCCTAGCCGAGACCTAATAAGCAAGTGGTGCCTACGCTTGGTGGCACTCTATCACTTGGTGGAGCCCAGGAGTAACAGGAGATCGCCAATGCAATGGAGACCAGTTGAGTTGATGAACTGAAAACACAGATGAGCCCCAGATTAAATAGAGCTTGAACTTCCTCTGTCCTAAAATATACTGAAGTCGAAGGAGAGTTGGCAGCTCCATTCAAACATAGCTCGAGTAGAGCCTTGGCCCGTGCTGGCAGTGACACTGATAGAGATTCTAGTCTCTATAGGGAAATAAATAGTGAGATTGAAGAGAAGTGTATGTACTTAGAGAAGATAACTGGGCATCTAGCCCAGGGGAGATCAGTAGTTTAACTGAGGTTGCCGGAGATGGCATAAAGATCCTCTACTGGAATGTGGCAGGGATTAGTAAGAAGCTGCCTGAACTCGAATGGAGTCTCTATGTTGACCCTTATGACATCTGGCTAGTCCACGAAACATGGTGCTGTGCGCCCATAAATAGGAGTGGGTTTATCTCTTTTTGTAATAATACAACTCAATCAGGCAGTGGGAGACCTTCAGGTGGGCTAATGATCTGGATTAAGACAACACTATGCTGTAAAATTCACCAAATCAGCTTTGATTCGCTGGATATATTGACAACGAAGGACACTAGATCTTTTTGGAAAATCACCTTGGTTAGGGCCACTGGTGGATTTTGAATTTTTTATCCAACTATACGAATGGGCCCCATATTTTGATGACATTTACTGGGGCATAGAGGAGCTGGAAAGGGATGGGGAGGATCCCCTAGTTATCCCTGAGCTAATCTGGGGCATAGAGGAGCTGGAAAGGGAAGGGGAGGATCCCTTAGTTAACTCCGAGCTAAACGGTTCTAGGTGCCTGAGTTTTGAGCAAAGTGAAACCATGGCTGCAATTAAATCATGCTTCTAAAGCCCCCGGCCCAGATATGTTACCTAATGAGCTCTATTTGGTTTACCTTGAAGTATGAGGCCCCAATATAAATTCACTATCCAATGCTATTTTGCAGGGAATGGATATACCACCATCCTGGAAGCTTGCAGAGATCATCCCAATATTTAAGACGGGGTCACGTAATGAACCAGCGAATTACAGACCTATCAGTCTGATTGTTGCATTACAAAAAAAAATTGTAAACAGGTACTGGCCCACCTGCGAACGTGGATATAAAATAATAACATTTATCAGACCTCCATGCGGACTTTCGCAGTAACATCTCTACAATAGACCAGGTGGTTTGTTTTAATTGTATATATTGGAACACTGCAGTGAACGGCAGAGGCAAGCTATATGTTGTCTTTGTCAACATATGTGCTGCCTTTGATTTAGTCCCCAGAAGTAAATTATGGAGGGAGCTTCAAAAAATGGGTTTACCAGAAAGTCTTTTGGATATTCTAATTCGGCTGCTTTCAGACAATTGTGCCAAAGTAAGACGGGGGATCAGGGTCAGTTGACTGATCCTTTTAGGATAGATTGTGGTGTCAGACAAGGCTGCGTCATTGCACCAACCCTGCTTTCCCTTTAACGGGGTAGTTGACCATCTTGGCAGGGATGGATGCGATTCGCCAAAAGTGGATAGAAGTTGGGTGCCCGCACTACATTTTGCGGGTGATATGCTGCGGATTTTGAAATCCCCCAGGGTCTGCAGCAGTTGCTAAATGATTTTACTGCATTTTGTGGGGGGAGGGGGCTCGAACCTAATAGGTCAAAAATGAAATTTATGGTTCTTAGCCCAACACACCAAAATAAACTGGGTAGATTACAGATGCACGTAGGCAATAGTCAAATTGAGTTAGTGTCCAGTTTCAATTACATTGGTATAAGACTATTGCCCAATCTCAGCTGGGATTTACAACTCCAAAAAGAATATGTGTTACTATCATACCAAGCTGCTAACATCATGAAAATCCAAAAGAAGACCTTCTCGAAGAAGGTAGCCCCGGCTCTAGAGGTATATAACTTAAAGGTATCAGGAGCAGTTATGTATGGCTCAGAAATCTGGGAATTTGTGAACACCAGACTATTGAAAGCAGCTGAGCACAAGCTCTTAAGATCTTTATTGGGCCTCCCCCTTGGTCCCAGTCTACCGATATGGCACAAAAGGAACTAAGAGAAAAGCTTAAGTGTAGAATTGTGATGTATTGACATAGGCTCTGGTCCTCCCCAGTTCTTGAACCTTACAGGGAGGACCTAAGAGAGCTATTGGTGCCAGGGAATGCTATTAAAATCCCGTGGCTGAAAATCATGAAAAACCTTTTGTGTAGACTGAGCCTGAGGAGTTTTTGGATAAACCCTAATGATCTGACCTCAGCCAAAGCCAGTCTAAAAGGTATACTGTTGGGACTCTATGGCAATATAAAGGGTTACTAGTAACACAGGCAGACTAACTGGGGAATTTCTGAATTTCATACTACGAGCCCACTATAGATGAAATAGTACCAATAATGCCATGCAAACTGTATAAACAGTTTAGATATAAGTTGCTAACAGCAAGGGTGCTTTGTAGTAAGTGGACAAATGTGGCTGTTAAATATGATTTATACCCAGCATGTACAGGAGCCCAGGAGACTGTAACTCATATATTATTCTTTTGTCCAGCGTATGTCATTCAAAGAAATACATGGATATCACCTATTTGTAGGTCCCTGGAACAAAAAAGCACCAGGAGGCCTTTAGAATACTTAGCGCAGACACAAAATGAGTTTTAGTGTTTGCTATTGCCAGATTCTGAGGGGCAGATTTACAAGACCCTTGCGCCAACTTTGCGTCACTTTTCCCACGTTAAAAGTGACGCAAAGGTGGCGCAAGGGCTTGTAAATCTGCCCCTTATTGTGTGTGTGGATTTGGCGCACTAAGGGGCTTATTTACAAGCCCATTGTGCAGCCGGTGAGTCACTTTAAATGCCTGAACAGGTGACGTACCAACGGTACAAGTTGCTTGTAAATAAGCCACTAAGGGCCATATGTAGGTAATTTCTATTTACCGATTCCTAAATACCGAATTTTACCGATTCGGTATTTAAGAATCGGTAAATAGAATGTAGGTAAACATTCAGTAAAATTTACCGACTCGGTAATATTCGTTATTACCTATTCGGTATTTACCGAATCGGTAATAAGGAATACCTTCCCATTCATTCCTATGGGCCTGGAGGCCCATAGGAATGAATGGGAAGCCATTCACTATTACCGATTCGGTAAATACCGAATCGGTAATAGGGGAGCATATTCAAGGGTGGCAGGGTGTCAAATTGACACCCTGTTGCACCCCTGAATCGTGCATGTGTGCACATGTGGCGCACATACATGCCCTAAGGGCATGTATGTCTGCCACATGGCACTTTTAAAAAGCACAAAATTGCTTTTTAAAAGGTATTCAGTATTTACCACCAACTTGTAGTTGGTGGTAAATAACGAATCCTGAAACCAAAAATGCACTCACTTGAGTGCTCCCTACATAGGATTTAAGGAATCGGTAATTTACCGATTCCTTAAAATAACGAATCGGTAAATTACCGATTCCTTAAATCCGGCCTCCTACATCTCAATTGCCTAAATACCGGTCGGTAACGGGAGATTTACCGAATTTCGGCCGTTACCGACCGGTATTTAGCTACCTACATATGGCCCTTAGTGCCTAGAAGCTGCAGGCTAAGTGGTCTTTTTATATGTAAGAGGTGTGATACATTTCGCTTCCTTCTGGTCCAACCAGATGACAATTTTGCTGGTTATGGACGCATTTACTGTATTTAGAACTTTTGTATATTATTTCCCTGCCTTGCTGTTTCATTGGTCTTTTTAACTTTTTTTTAACATTTTTAATTGTTACATCTTACAGAGTCCCTGTCTTATCAGTTTTGAAGAGTATGTTTGCTTGCAGGGTTAGCACTTTGCACTTTATAAAAGTGGCCTGTCATAAGGTATCTAATGGGAATACGTTACTACTCATGTTTGCATTTGCACTTTAGAAGAACTGTTCTTGAAATGTATGTAAGTTAGAAGGCCCGTTTGGCCCGAGTACGGGGCAGAAAGGGAAAGGAGTTAATTGTGCTGCCTGTGTATAATATAAGGGAATGTATTCATATCTGTTTTTATATATTGTACGTTGCTTTTATGATCCTGTAGATCGAAATAAAGCTTTTCAAACAAATGAAACTGCATTTACAACTGATTTCTTTTTTTTACAGAATCTGTCCAGTTTATATTAGTATGAAAAGAAATGACCAAATATGTAAAGAAACTAATGCTGGCATATTTTAATATGTTCATGCATTTCACATTTGAGCAAAACAAATTGCTGTGCAACTTATATAAAATCTATGCTCATCCATTTTTAGGTTTTGTAATATTATTACTGTTTGGGAAACCTTTTGAAGGGAATAGACTTCAGAATCTAATTCACAGCCCAGTATGAACCCAATTAGAGCATGAGGTTGATTTAATAGTTTTCAGATGGTTTACATCATCACACACATGACATATATCCTGAACTTGCAATAAGGTAGACAGGATAGCCATCACGTCTGGGACAGGGTAACTAACTAATGAAGCAAAATTTACATTTTTTATAATTAAATTAGGAAGGAATACATTAGCCTTTACAAAATATCTTGTAGACCTCATTTGCCTGGACTCATTTTTTAAAAAGTGCAAAAGGAACTTTAAACATTTTTAGTTAAAGCCATGAATGCAACAAAAATGTAACACCTACCTAAAAGGTTTTAAGGATCCATTTGGTTACTTGGACTATTGTGAGCAAGTTCATTGAAATTATTATATTTTTTTCACCATTTTCTATTGAGGGTTGAGCGTAATGATATCATATTTTAGGTTACTTCTGACCCTAACTATCTTGACTAGTTCAATGGATTAACTTCACAGATGAGCAGAGTTAATAAATGGATAGATGAAAAAGGTGAAGATTCGAGTTTATACATTCTAGTTCCCTTGAATTAAAAAAACTGTACTCACTCATTACAGAGTGGCGGTGGCCACTCTTTAGTTATAGTTAGGATTCCAGGCATATGAATTCCTCATATTTGTGCTCGCTAATAACTTTTTCCCGTTTAATGAATCTCCAGAAAACTTTCCAGGCCTCTTGTTTTTTGTAAATTGGCAGAAGATGGAAAGTTTTGCGGTGATTAGTCAAGGGGTGCAAAGATAAAAGGGGGTTCCCAAAATGCATTTGAGCACCAATGCTTATTTCCATTGCTAGGATTGTAGATTGTGGTGCGCAGGTGATCCTGATGGTATTATGGGTAAGTATTTTTTTTTACATTATAAGGCATTTAAACTTAGTGTTATCTGTTGCCACTGTAGTTATGCAAAATGTTGTGGTATTTCACAAAACTACCATGGTACATAGCGCTGACAAAGCACTATGTGATTGGCTAATGACTGCCTTTCCAAAATGTAAAGGCAGCCAAGGTGTTCAACATTATCTGTGTTCTGGGTTAGGGACTTAGATTTAGGTAAGTATTTAGTTTTATGATTTTTTCTTACATAATATCACTTAATTACAGTGATATTAGGTAGGGAAAACTATTGATATGTTTCTATATTTTTTTAAATGCCTGGAATACCAGAGAACGTCCTAGGGAGTACTACAGAACTTTAAAAGAAATGTATGTTAAAAAGTACCGCAGTTAGACTTATAAAAAATTGTAAAAAATATTAGTCTCTGTAGCATGCCGTTAAATATATATAAAAATATAAATACATTTCTCTACATATTACCACTTTAATAAAGTGGTAATAGGTAGGGAACAACAATAAAACCCACTGCTTACCTATATCTAAGTCCCTAACCCAGAACACAGTGAAAGTGTGCTGAAAGCTACATGGCTGCCTTTTACATTTTGTAAAGACAGGGATTTGCCAATCAGATACTGCCTTCTCATCGCCCTATACCGCGGCACTAGATGTCAGTAGTTTAACGCTTTTACATTTTACACCACTTAAACTATTTACACCTACTACCAAAAATTAACATTTACCCCACATAATATATGTTCGTGCTGTATTACTTCTACATCCATTCAACCACTTCCACACTACATCAGTTTCAAGTACTCACTCCACTCTATGCCACTCCACTCTATGCCACTCCACCATACGCAATTACACTCAAAACCACTCTACTCCACGCCACTCCACTATACGTTGCTCCACTCTATGCTTATACACTCTATGGCACTCAACCCCACCCCACTCCACTCTACACCATTCCACTATACGCTATTATACTCTATGCCACCCCATTCTGCGACACCCTAGTCTATGTCACTCTACTGTACTCTTCTCCACTGTACGCCACTCCACGCTACACTATTCCACAGTATGCAACACCACCGTACAGCAATGCACTTTACTCTATTCCACTCTATGCCATTTCTAGTGTACTCCACTCCACTGTCTGCTATTCCACTGTACATCACCCCACTCTACACCACTACACTGTACTCCACTTGACTATATGTCTCTACACTCTATGCTACAACACTGTACACTATCACACTGTTCATCACTCCACTCTACGCCACTCCATTCTACGCCTCTCTAATGTACCCAACTACACACTGTGCTACAATACCCTACGCTATTCCACTGTATGACACTTCACTCTACTACACTCTATGCAATTCCACTGTATGGCACTCCACAATACACTGTACTTCACTACTGTGAGAACCCAGGGCATGTTTGTAGTGCCCCCCCCCCCCCATTTTGCCATCATTTTGACTACTAGATGCTGCTTTTCTAGACCCTTGCATTCATGTTGGAATCCCAAGAGGAACTTGAGGGAGAAGTTCCAGATGTTTGCTGCAACTTTTATAAAAGCTCCATAAGTTGACCAGCTGCATTGTGGGAGTCTCAGATCCCAAGAGACAAACCAGAGTTTTTGAACCCTTGGCTGGTGCTGTGGACCATTTTCCTGAATCAAGAAACACTTCTGGAAGTGAGTGTAACAGTGTTACATCGTGGGAGGCCTGAGGTCTAGACTTTGTCCCGTACCAGCCTGGCCTTTTTTAACCCTTTGAGCTCTATTTGCTTCTAAGTGCTAGTTTTTTCTTTTTTAACCCTTTGAGCTCTATTTGCTTCTAAGTGCTAATTTTTCTTTTAATCTTTAAAAAATCATATCTCTGGTTCCCTACATTGAATTTCTTTCGTTTTTGGTGTCATTTTACTCATAAAACTATGATCTATTATTATAGATTTGTGTTGGTTTTTTATTGTGTTTTGTGTCTTACTTTTTTAATGTATTGGTGTTGTTTTTAAATACTTTATACACCTTTTTCCCGAGTCAAGCCTGCCTGCTCATTGCCAGCTACCAAGGTTTTAGCAAGGGTATCATTTATTGAGACCTTACTGAAACATTTATTGTGTTTGTAACCTTGTTACTAGTGGTAGGTCACTACTTATCACTACTAATAAACCACTTACCAACATTTGGTGTTCAACCATGAGGATACCTACTTGTGTTTGAATTACACCATTATTTTAAAAAATCCTCTAAATTGACTTACAACAAAACTTTTGATTTTTGAAATTTTGAGATTTGGACTAAACTGATTTTTAATCCATCTTTTAGATTTTTCTAAATTTGTTCTCTTTCTGATTTGTAAAGTTTTTGTGACTCAAAACTAGGGAGACCATGGAGCTAGATCTAGCTAACTTTAACAAACTCACAGTGGCTGAGCTTAGGGTTCAGTGTAGGTCCAGGGGCCTAGCTAATTGCAATAAGATCAGGAAGGCACAGTTGATTAGGTCCATTAAAGCCTGGGCACAGACAGCTCCAGAGAGTGAAGGGGAGGGGGACAACGACCCCTCCGACAACCTCCAGGTGGAGGATGATAACAACTCATCCATTTTTTCTAGTACCAGGTTCATACCACCAGCTAGTGGAGGGAGGGAAGGTTCTCACACACTGGAACCAGAGCTGTCCCTTGCAGTAAGACAGCTGGAGGCTTAGTAACCATCCATAGCTTTAGAGAAGCTGGAAATAGAAAGGGAGAAGTGGGAGGAGGTGAAAGCAAGAAGAAATGGAGGCAGCAACTAAAAGGAAGAGGTTGAGATATCCCATGGTGGTGAGTTTGGTCCCAGGCTACCCAAGGTAATAGTTCCCATGAATGTAGAGGGGATGACACTGACAAATGGCTGATTGCATTTGAAAGGGCCCTTTAGATGAGAAGGGTCCACTATAAGTATTAGGGTTCCCACGTATGTACAGGGGGATGAGGCAGAATCCTACACACACATGAGGACATGTCTAGTCAAAAAATGTGTCCTGACCCCAGAGCAGTACAGGGTGGCGTTCGGGGACACCCCAGAAGTTAGCACCCAATGATGGGTAGACTTTGTAGACATCTAAGTGAAGGTGCTAGAGGGCTAGATTAATGGAACCAGGTAAATACTTATGAGGGGCTGTGCATCTTAATTCCTAAGGAGCACATCCTGACTCATTGTGTACAAGAGAAGATACATCAATATCTACTGGACTTTAAGCTGTCAGGTCCTAGGGAACTGGGGGAGACAGTTGATGAGTGGGTGAGAACCTGGGTTTTCAATCAACACCAGGGGGGGACTCCAAGAAGGGGGGGGGGTTAGGCACACAAAACCTAAGTAGGGATGTGACAAGCACACCACAGAGACTCCCTCAGTTCCCCAGAACCCTATAAAGGATGAGGGCAGATCCCACTCTAACGCTGATAAGCAGAGGCAGAGGAACCCAGGGCTGAAAAAGTATATGGATGACAGGGTGTGCTTTGACTGTCAGCAGTCAGGTCACTTCATGGGTGACTTTGCCTGTTCAAAGAAGATGGTTAGCACTGGGCTGTCCAGTGTAGCCATACAGGAGGACTCCTCAGATGAGGAGGTCCTCTTAGCATTTTGTTGGGAGACAAGTCCAGATGGTAAGCTGGTGATCCCGGAGGGTGGGAGAAGGCACTTCCACTCCATTCAGGTGAATGGGATCCCTGTCCTTGGCCTGTGAGACACAGGTGCCAGTCACACTATAATGAATGACAGGTTGGTGTCCTCAGACATGTATGTGCCAGGAGACAAGAAGGGTAGAGTAGCCCTAGGTGAAGTCACAAGCAAATCTGTAGCCATAGTGCCCCTAGAATGGGAGGGTACCCTCAGCTGGTATAAGGTGTTTTCAGTGCAGACCTCCCCTTAGATTGTCTCCTGGGCAATGACCTCCCAGAGGTTGGTCTGATCCCAAGTGTGGTGATCGCCCAGGTCACCCCCAACCCAAAGTTCCTGGGGAGCCAGTCCCTATAGTTAGGAGACAGGGGTCCCAAAAGAAAGGGAAAAAATAGAGGAAAGGTAAGTCTCTCTTAAAGAGAGTTCCAGTGAGTCAAGGGTCTTCAGTCCCAGTAAGGGGGAAACCCGAAGTTGGTACTGGTGAGACTTCACCTGATCACAAAGAAGTCCTGAGCAGTAAGGCAGCTGTCCAGCGGCAGGGTGCCACCCCGGCACTGACAGAAGGGAGAGTGGAAGAAGGATGTCTGCCATAGGATGTGGTGTATCCCCACTATAAATAGCAAAAGATGTTCCAGGAACCCACAGTTGCTCCTAAAGTAGTTCAGCCACCTGTCAGTGGAGAGCTTAGGGTGTGGCTCTAGATTATGATAGCTGTCAGTAGCTTCTGCTGGGTGCTGGCCTTCATGGCAGCACTGTACTTGGCATGGGAGGCAGACCCAATGGCCAAAAGTTAGTCAGGCCCCCTGACACTGTTGGTCATGATAGGGTTGCTCAAGTGTTGGGTTACCTCTGTGGGTAAGCTAGGTGTTGCCCTAGCAAAGTCAGGGACAGTGAAGATGGGCACCTCACTACCCAAACTAAAAAGGAAGGAAGAAAATGAAACAGCTGTAATGAAATTTCAGTTTAAAATGGGTTCTGTTACTGTAGAGATGGGTCAGCTTCCTAGAAAAAGTGACCTTGGCAGGAGGATGTAAAGCAGAGGAGGCCCTGCAATTGTACAGCTTGGTCTCTTTACTCTCTACCTCACCTGACAGACTATGGAAACTCTCCCAGGGTTGGGCTGAGTCTCATGGGATGTTGGCTGGGGGGGGAGGGTGAGTTTGGTTGGGAAGCCAGGGCCTGTTTGCAGTGTGTCCCCCATTTCTTGCCCCCATTTTGACCACTAGATGCTGGTTTTCCAAATTTTATTGTGCCCTGGGCTCTGCTAACCAGACCCACGGCCTGTGCTCCGATTAAACAAACATGTTAATTAGGTATAATTACAATTGGTACTGACAACCTACCTGTAAGTCCCTAGTACATGGTATGGCATGTAGATTTACAGGCCCAGTTGGTTTAATAACATGTGTATTTGTAAAGCGCACATTCACCCAGAGGTCTCTTGGCGCTGAATAACAGATGTTCATTGTTACCCAACTCAATGGTACTCATTTTATTGACCTCAGATGGATGAAAGGCTGAGTGGACCCGCCGGGATTTGAACCTGTGACCATGATGTGGAACACAGGCCCCTGCAATGGATGCATTAGTCCACTGAGCCACCAGACCCGGTTATTTACTACTCCTGTGGTGCCTGCTGTCATTTTCAAATCCAGCCCTGCCTTGTTTAACATGCCCTAGTGAAGTAAAAACTGTCAATTTAATATTTCCCTATTGTAATGCATTGGCTCCATAGGCTAACATGGGACTACTTTAATAAAGTGTAACTATTGATAGAAAGGAGCTAAAATATAATTCAAGGACTTTAAAGAAATTGCCATGATAAATCCAACAACTTTCCATTATTAGAGTTGTTATCACTATTACAGAAAATAAGTTTTAGAACTTTCTTTTCTGTGAGGCAATACCAGGCTTGCGGCAGCCCTTTTCTGATTGGTCAGCCTCTGCCAGGCTGAGCCAATCTGTCTTAATGAGGTATGAAGTGACCTGCTAGAGAGTCAAAGGATTTCCTGTGGGAGGAGAACTGAAACCGCAGCGGCAGAAGGCAGGAGGGGGCTGGAGGGGGCCAAACTGGTCTTCAAAGCAGGAATGACAATTTGGACAGAACACAGCCTCACCCCCACATCCCGCATCCCCAGCCAGACAGGTGATTCAATAGTTAGATTAGTGAGGGGGCTGGAAAAAGAGTGTTAGGGAATCTTACCCACATCAGCGGGTTGGCTTAGCCACATCTAACTCTTCAGGAGAGACTTTCTCCATGTTGGATTTTGGAAGAACAGTGCTTTCTGGGACAAGAATATTCCACACTTTGGAAGAAGTGGTCATACACCTGAGTTGCATCCTGCATCCCATTGGTCAAGTGTGCCCCCCTGCTTCATGCCCAGGGACACTGAATATATATGGGAGAGTTGCTGAGCAACTAAAATGTGCTGCCTGAAACAGCAAGGAGAAGAAGGACTGCCCTGCTGGAACCCTGATCTGCACTCTGAAGGACTACACCTGCTGTACAATCTGGCACTACAGCCCTATGGATGTTGCCTGGATTTATAAGGATTAAGGAGTGGACTGGCTGAAAGCTACAAATTAACAGAGCCCACGTGCATCATCACCATCAAGAAGTTCCCATCCTGGAGTGCGTCCAGTGGACTTTTAAGGATTTGGCCAAGTCCATTGTGGGAATTGTAGTCCCAACATCCCAAGGACCATCTCAGAGCTCCTAGACCATTTGATTTGTGTTGTGGACACTATGGAATCACAAAAGAAACTTCAGGAAGAAGTTTCAGAAATGTGGAGAAGTTTGGAACAATTTTTGTAAAAAGCTCCATACGTTGACAAGGCGCATTGTGTGAGTTGTAGTCACAGTTGCCAAGAGGCAAATTAAAGCAGTTGAATCCTTGGCTGGTGCTGTGGACCACTTTCCTGCATCAAGAAGCACTTCTGGAAGTAAGTGTAAAAGTGTTACATCATGGGAGGCCTGAACTCTGGACTTTGTCTCCGACCAGCGCAACCTTTTTTGAACCCTTTAAGCGATATTTGCTTCTAAGCACTAGTTTTACTTTTAATCTTTAAAAATCCTAATCTCTAGTTCCCTACATTGGGTTATTGTCAGTTTGGTGCCATTTTAATCATAAAAATGTAACCGATTCTTATAAATTGATGTTTGATTTTTATTCTGTATTTTGTCTTACTTATTTAATGTATTGTTTTTAAATGCTTTACACACCTGTCTCCTAAATTAAGCCTGCCTGCTCATTGCCAGCTACCAAGGGTTGAGCAGTAAATAATTTATTGAGACCTTGACTGAGCCTTTTATTGTGTTTGTGGCCTTATTACTAGTGGTAGGCCCCTACTTATCACTACTAATAAACCACTTTCCAACAACTACATTCAACGGTATTCCACTCCACACCACTCCACTGTATGCTACTCTACTGTATGCTATTTGGCTTTACAGCACTCCACTCTACACCACTCCACTCTATGTTATTCAACTCTATGCCACTCAACTGTACACCACTCGATTGTATGTCACTCCACTGTACGCTATTACACCGTACGCCACTGCAGTCTACCTTACTACACTCTGCCCAGCTCCACTCTACAACACTCCCCTCTACGGAATTTCACTCTCCCCTTCTCCACTCTACACCACTCCACTCTATGCCACTCCACTCTATGCAACTCCACTCTACCCCACTCCACTGTATGCAATTCAACTCTGACACTCCACTCTACACTACTCCAATGTATGCTATTTCACTGTAGGTCACTCCACTTGATGCAACTCCAAGCTACGCCACTTCACTCTTTGCTATTTCACTGTATGGCACTACAGTGTATTTCACTCCACTCTATGCCACTTCACTCTATACCACTCCGATATAAGCCACTCTACTGTACTATAGTCTACTCTATGCCACTCCACTCTAAAGTATTCAACTGTACGTCACTACTGTCTACCCACTATGGTCTGCCCTCCTCCACTATAAAACACTCCACTCTATGCCACTCCCCTCAATGCCACTCTATTGTATGCTATTCCACTAGTTGCCAAGCCACTCTACTGCATGTGACTCTTGTACACTATTCTACTGTATTCCACTGCACTGTACCTCACTCCATTCCACACCATTCAAATGTATGCCACGCCACTCTGTGCTATTCCACTCTACGTCACTCCACCCTACACCACTCCACTCTAAACCACTCCAATCTACCACACTCCAGTGTACACTATTCCACTGTATGGCTCTCCATTGTATGCCACTCCACTCTACGCCACTTCACTCTTCGATCTTACACAGTACGGCACTACATTGTACCTCACTTCACTTCTACTCCACTATATGCCACTCTACTGTGTACTATTCTAATCTAAGCTAATCCACTCTACACAACTTACACTCTGCACCATTCCACTGTACGCCAATCCACTCTACCCAACTCCACTCTATGCTATTCCACTATATGCCACTCCACTGTATTCCACTGTACTCGTGCCATTTCACTCTACTCCACTCAATGCTATTCCAATGTACGCAACTCTACTCTATGCCAATCCACTCTATGCTATTCTACTGTACCCCACTGCACTGTACACCACTCCACTGTACACTATATCCATTCTACACTACTCTACTGTACACCACTCCACACTATGCTAATCTGCTGTTTGAAACTCCACTCTATGCAACTCCACTCTAAGGGCCTGATTACGAGTCTGGAGGTCTATGCCCCGCCAGACTCGTGGTTTCCTGGCAGTGGCGCTGCGGAGAGGCAATGCAATATTCTTAGCGGGACTGGCACAGTCCTGCTGAGCATATTTTGAGTTCAGTACTCAAAGAGGGGACAAAGGGCTTTTGGACAGGTCCAGCATAAAGGCCCCAGGGGAAGTCTAGACAAAAGAATTATGCTGTTCCTCTGAAGTGAGAGTCAGATAAAGGGAATATAGACCAACTTGACCAGAGTGGTTCAAAGGTGGGAATCCATTTCATTGGATTATAATGCCCTCACACACCCTGTCGGGTGTCATGCTTCATCCTCGGGCTGCTCCTCGTCGGGTCGGCGGTGCAATACCCGACGGGCTCCCTATAGTAGGGGCACTTTAGCGGAGATCTTTTTCCAACAGCCGTTTGGTGAAGTGGGGGTGAGGGGCCTAGTATGTGTAGATGAATGTGTGTTTCAAGTGAATCGATAATAGGGTTGGGAGTACCAGCGACAACAACTTTAATCAGAGGGTCTCCTACCCTAAGTAAAAACAGAAGATATAAGGCGCTAGGCTGAGGTTATGTCTCAGATTATGGCGCTCCTATAGGTGATAGGTCAACATGTTTCTCGCCAATTGAATAATCTGGGGGCGATTCGTCAGGACCAAACAAGGGGTATACTATCTACAACTTAAAACTCAAATGGTGTTGTGGCTGCACACTCACATCAACCATACGACTAACTAGTCAGATACCTGCGAAAAGAGAACAAATCACATAGGTAAGTATAGTACAGTTATAGGTCTGTGTATTCTCTCATATTCCCTGTGAAAACTGACTCTCAGAATTTTGTGGTGAGCATGAAACAGGTAAAAACAGTTAAAAACAAAGTGCCACACGGTGAGTGCACGAGGTGAACTAGCGTGAACTTCAGCCCTTGTGGCACACAACAACGTAGCAGAGGGAGCATCAGGACTCACCCAAAACTGTGGACTAACCAGGCATCACAGTACCCGGTAGGTTAAAACACGAGGGGTTCCTCATGTACTGGGGTAAAAAAGGAGGAAATAAATGATGGGATAGTAGCATTAATAGCAGTTAGAAGCAGTAACCAGAAATTCAGTAGAAACAGGAGTGGTCAAAAGGTATGTGACTCGTAATTCCATACAATATCAGGTCGATTAACCTGGAATACAATATCAGGTCCCATACAATATCAGGTCGATTAACCTGGAATACAAATGACCAATTCATCAGTCAAACCCATAGCCTGGATCACACGTGGGTTAAGTGCATGTTGGGGTTTACCGTGTGGACAGGCAAACGCTGCTTACAAAGCGGTGGAGGACCGTGTAACCATAATGTGGAAACAACTGGCGTGTTGGCCCAATTGACAACAATGTGGTTTTCTATGTAGCCAGGCAAGCACTGCTTGCAATGTGGTGGAGGATCGAGTAGGCATAATGTTGGAACAATAGCGTTTTGGCAGAATTGACAACAATAATGTCTCATGCTCCGTGTATATGCATTTCATCTAGGGTGGAGGGGGATCGAGTGGGCCATATGAAGCGCAAACACCACCTACTAGATAAAGTGACCAGAGTATCGTCGCACACAGCAATCGCATAGAATGGTAGGGGAGCGAGTGAGCAACAGGTAGCAGAGAGTGGCATGCTGTCGACATCGACGAAAATAACGTCGCGTTCATCCATCTCAAAGTACTCACTTGTGTGCCAGTCGCACGAAGCCTGTAGACCTACCCACTTCTACTGGGCCCGGGTGGTGGAGTAGTGTCAGCCTGAAGTGTATTTAAACCCGCTCGGCGCGTCCGGGAGGCGGGGTGCATGTGTTAGAAAGGCTAGTGCGTGTAAAGCTAATCTCGCCGATGGCCATGTTGGGAGGAGGTCATTTCGGTGAGGTTTAGAACTTGGCGGCCATCTTGGAACGGTGTTTGTTGACGCCACATTATTTGTGGAGAGTCTAGGTCTAAAGATTATCATCTAAGTATATATGAAATGTTGCCCAAAGAACTCAATATTGGCCGGTTGTATTTAAGATCGCAAATGGTCATCATCACGGGATGATATTAATGGCGGCCACATCGTAACGATGTATACATCGGGAATTTTATTATGCATAGCGCCATCGTTAACTGTGAATATATGCAGATGCACTAGTTAGTCCATGCAAGGTTATGCCTGAATGGGCGTTTCTGTCAAAGGGTGTTTGTTACTGGAGGACCGGACATGGAAGCCATATTGGAGCAATGTTGTGAGCCTTGGTCTTAATGCGTGATGCCACTAAGTGGCCACAATGTATATCTGCAGATTATCATGATTAGAGGGTATTGACAGTGTTCAGAGATGTGTGCATCCCATGGACGAATTAAGGAATGAGGAGTCATACCCTCAGCGCACTCCCAAGGTATATCATCATTTAATCCTTGGGTGTGTGAGGATAATCGGTGTATCCATCTCTGTTCCTTCAGAAAGAGAGCATTTTTGGTGATCTGGGTGAATGTCTCTAGGATCACCCATTTCAATGAATCGGGCGAATGGCGCAGTTCAATGAAGTGGGAGCACATTTTCGTATTTATTTTCTTACAGCGAATGTTGCTCCAGTGTTCAGCAGTGCGTGTCTTAATGGGGCGGGTGGTCATCCCTACATATTGCAGATTGCAGGGACAGGTGATCAAATATATACAGTTTGATGTATTACAGTTGGTATGTGCCCGCAATTCCCAAGTGAAGGCGTTGGTAAAAGTGATGGTCTTATGTATTGAAGTGAAAGTACATGCCATACAAGACCCACAGGGATAATGGCCCTTAACCGGTGGTAAATCCCATAAGGTTCTTTGGACAATCGGTGTCACTGTCTTGGGTCTGGTGTGAATTAACAAATCTTTCAAATTGCGCGAGCACTTGAAAGCAAAGCGTGGTTGGTCCAATGTCATGGCACCTGTATTGAGTATGCCCCAGTGCTTCCTGATTACTTTACTAAGTGTGTTGGATTCAGGTGTAAAAGTGGTGACACAGGTGAGTGTATCGTTGGGGATCTTTTCTCTCTGTTCTAAAAGCGCTTCGCGATTGTTGTTCCTAGCTCTCTTTCTGCTGAGGGCAATATTTCGTGGAGGGTAATGCCGTGACGCCAGCTTTTTTGCCAGTATTTCTGACTCAGTTCTGTAGTCTTCAATGTTACTGCAATTTCTTCTCACCCTTAAGAATTGAACAAAGGGGAGGTTCTCTTTTAAGGCGCGAGGGTGATGACTACTGAAGAGTAACAGACTGTTGCGATCTGTTGTTTTTCTGTACATAGTGGTCGTCAAGCTCCCCAGTTCAAGTTTGATCGTGAGATCTAGGAATGGTATCTGGTTCTGGGAGATGGTGCTAGTGAATCTAAGGTCTGGGTTCAGTGTGTTCATCCAAACACAAAATTCTTCACAAGATGTTAAATCACCTGACCAAAAGATAAGAATGTAGTCTATGAATCTCTTCCATAGGCGTATGTTTGGACGGTATGGATTTGAATCGTGGAAAATGAGCTCACCCTCAAAAGCCGCCATGTACAGACAAGCTACGCTTGGAGCGAAGGTACTCCCCATGGAAGTACCTTGCGTCTGGTGGTATAACTGTCGTTTAAACTCAAAGAAGTTTTGAGTCAGGGCCAAAGTAGCACACTCAAGAATGAAACTAGGTGGTGTGGGGGAGTCCCAAGGTGCCAAGCTTAATGCCTCCTCTATCACATCTAGGGTTGCTCTTTGCGGGATGTTGGTGTAGAGCGCCTCAACATCTAGATTGATGAGGAAATCAATGTTGTTCGTGGGCTGGAATTCTGAGAGTAAGCGTAGTACATCAGTGGTGTCGTGTATGTAGGACGGTATTTGCCTGACCAGTGGCTGCAGAAAATGGTCACAAAATTGCGACAAGGGTTCAAGTATAGAGTCTATGCCTGATACGATGGGGCGGCCAGGTACTGGTGAGACCCCCTTTGTATTTTCGGTAATATATAAAAATAGGGGGTCCTGGGGTCTTTTTTCGTGAGGAAATCAGCTTCCTTCTTGCTTATCCAGCCTTGGGTCTCGGCTGCAAAGACAAGCGCAGATATAGTTGTGGTTAGACGTGTCACTGGACTACTGGCAATGGGGGTGTAATACCGCTGATTACTCAGTTGCCTCAAACACTCAGTGTCATAATCAGTGGTGGCCATGATTACTGTGGCCCCGCCCTTATCAGCTTGTTTGAATGTGATAGAAGAATCGTTCGCCAGGGATGTGACAGCCGCCAACTCTCCACTGGTGATGTTGCAGGATTGTCTCGAGTCAGACTCCCTCTGTAAGTCTTTGAGGACAGCCTGTTCAAAAGTAATAACCTCGTGGGGTACCATACTGGTGTTTGGAGTAAATGTGGAGGGGTTATGTAGGCCAGAGTCACTAGCTTCTTGGGAGGGCATCCCGTTTAAGAAGGCCCTGAGGCGTAACTTACGGAAACATTTCTGTAGTTCACAATGTTGTTTGAATTTGTCTACCCTGGGGGTGGGAACAAACCCCAATCCTTTTTGTAGGACTCTGTGTTCTACCTCTTTTAAAGACTTGGGAGATAGGTTCACAATCAAGTTCTCTTCTTGGTGTGGCTCCGGGTTTCCACCACACGTTGTTTTGGTTCTGCCCATTGTACACTCTTGTCTTGTTGATTGCCTCTTCTTCGCCCGCGCCCTTTGCCCCAACCTCTGCCTAAAAAAGGTTGGCTCATGTCTGGAGGGTAAAAGGGTTGTGGGCCCTGAGGAAACATGGGGTATTGCCAATATGCTGGTCCCTGGTAATAGGGCATAGGGAACCCTTGGAAGCCTTGTCGGCCACCTCTCCTGGTGTAATTATTATTCCAGTTCTCTGTGCTGGAATCACTGTTACTGGATGATCCCTTCCTGGTGGAATTGGAGCTTGTGTCTGAGGTATTGTTGGTATCAGGAGGGACAAAGTCCTGTTTTAGGTACGGATATACTTTCTCTTGGTCAAATCTGCGGATATCTTTCTGTAGTTTCACTACTTTTTGTTTCATAAGATATTCCTTATGTTCTGCTATTTTATTATTCAGTTATGTAACTTTAGATTTGAAGCTGGCTGATGGGATAGAGCTTTTCAAAGCACTTTCTGCTATTTGAATCCTTGCTAATAAGTCATCAGCTAGTCTTTTGGCTGTATTTATTATCAGTATAATTAGGTCCCGCGTGCATTTCCACGAAATTTCGGACCATTCTTTCTTGAATGTACCATCCTCAAGGAAAATACGAGGGAAGTTTTTTATTAGTAGTCCATTCGGTGCTACATTGGCCCTTAAATATTCGGTCATTAAGGCTCCATGTAAGGTAATCCTGACCCATTCTCTTTTCATAGATGTAAGGGATTGCCAGTCCTCCGACTGGCTCCCTGTTGCTGCACCTCCTTCTGCTCCCAGAATAGATGGTGCCCTCAGTATCTCTGCTGCTATATCATCTCCATAACTCAGGCCCTGGCCCTCTGATCCAGCGCGATATTAGCAAACAGCATTCATACACCAGATACTCACTTGGGCCCATACATTCATACTACGCTAATACTTACGCTGGGTTTTATCAGTTGTTACTCTTTATCAAAATCCCTGCTACCAATTACCTTCTGAATGAAGAGTAATGACTTACCAATGAATCCTTTGCTAATTGGGAAATTTAAAATGAGTGACATTCATTATAGTACATAATCCTGAAATAACCACTGAGTCAGGAAGTTTTAAAATGTTTATCTAAGATTTAGCAGAGTAAAATACAGAACCACATGGTACTTAATCGTAATACCCAAGATGAAGCATAGAATAACTATTGCTAATCAATGACGGTCCCTCAGAAAAGGAGAGGATAGAGACAGCAGCGCAACTAAAGGTTGCATTATATTTACCTAAGTGCGAGAACCAAACCCCTTGGCCAAGGAGTTGGAAAGAATAGGACCCAGGAAGGATGAAGAGCAAAGACTTCTTCCAGGATCAGGACAGGACCGGTGACCTCTCTACAACGACGCCTGCGTCGTTCCCCTCTCTGATACTCGACTTCTCCTCGATTCTCCCGTGCCTTCCTTCTAATGGACTCCGCCGCCCCCTCCTCAGGACCTCTCTGGATAGCGGAGTCAGTCTGCAGATCGATCAGCTTGGCGGTCTGGAGCTCTTCTTGCGTTCTGTGCTAAACTAACTAATAAACTAATTCTATATCTATTATACCCTTCTACGCCCATGTACCTCCCCTTAATGTTGCTAAAATATGGGACCACTACTTCTGATTGGACAGGGACAGGGGGTGGATTCTCACACCATATTGATTTGTCTTGTATTTCTGAAGCCTATTGTTTTTAAACTACCGCCCCTTCAATTTAATACATTTGCTTTATTTCCCACCCGTCTCATGACAAAATTTACAATTTATTCATATAAAATGTTTCTTTTCGACGAGAACATCTTGGTATGTAGTGGTGTCGGCCAACAGGTCATGGCCTTGGATGATGTCCAAGTTGACTTCATCTCTTCCTTTCTCGTCAGCCTCTCAGGGCGCATGTGCAGAATCTTTGTCACACGAGCTTTCAGTTCACCAAACCCAGGCCCAAGTTTACGAACTAATAAAAGTCAAAGAAGAAAACATTAAAATCACAAATAAAATGTTTCACTGTATGCCCACTCTTTCTACTCTATTCCCATTTAATTATAAATTCTATCCCGCATTAGTAGCGTTAGAGAAACGACAGTTAAATAATGACATGAGAGCAAGCTGAAGCATGTGAAAACATCAAGCAGCCATTTTAATGCACACTGCGCAGAAGCAGAAATTTCCCACCAAGCAAGAAGAGACGTCACACCATGTGATATGGATGAGACATGCGCAGTAAGGTTCCCGCGCTTTAGCGGCCATTTTAGATTATAGACAAGCGTTATTCGTTAGTTAAACACATAGGCAAGCATCCTTACTATTCGTGTAGTGTATGCAAGGATTAATAGGGACAATACAAGTTTAATAAATTAATACTATGAGGAGATTGCGTACGAGCAAGTCTCATTTGTGAGTCCTTGCTCCATCAATCCCCTCTCTGATGGCGTTTCTGAGCCATCAAAATACTACCCACAATCAGATGCCAACTTCTAGCAAATAGTTTCCTTCTCATTTTTACATTTTCTATTTTTACCATCCCCTTTCAATTTCTTGTATAATTCACTTCTCCATTCTTCAAGTTCTATTTCATCTAATTTTCTCTTCTTTCCTTTTCCTGTCACATTATATGTTCCATTCTTTCTACAACATTTGCACCATATTGTTATTGACAGTACTATTATTGCTATCCCTGCTAGGGGTACTAATATTTGACCTATAAGTCCTTTTCCTACATTAGTAAACCAGGTACCAATTGACGCAATACTACTTGTCAATCTTTCCCATACACTATCAACTTCCAGTGGTTTTAGTTCCTTCTCAAGTTTAGTTATATTCTGTATATACGTTCCAATTTCTGCACTCTTATCAGGAATATAAGTGCAGCAGTGCTTTGTCTTCAATAATTTACAGACTTCGCCCTCTTTGGCCAATATAATATCAAGAGCAAGTCGATTTTGCATCACCATAGATCTAATCGCAACCATCTCCGCATTAATCATTAGAAATCCTCCAGCAATATCCGTTGATAAACGATCCACCACTGTAGACAATTTACATATTTTCCTTGAGTTCAGAATTATTCCCACCGAAGGTATCAATGCACCAAATATATCACCTACAATTTCAGAAAAACTAGCTATTTTACTACGTATTAATTCACTATTGTTTTCATTGCTCCCAGTGTTTCTTTTTACGTGGTATATCTTTGGAAATACTATTCCAAAATAACAACTTCCATACCACCGTGCAGGAAGCCTAAAGTAAGCCTTATTCCCACACACATAATAGATTCCAGGAAAAACTGAATCTGTTCCTCCTTTGATTCCCCAACCTCCAAGAATTAAGAAATTATGTTCACATTCACTGGTACCGATGAAAACATTGTTATAATCAGTTTTTAACCTATGTAGACAAATTTTCCCTGTCTTTACAAAATCCAGAGCCATAGCAGCTTGAGCCTTGCCAGGTGTGTAACTCCCTTCTTTCTCAGCCCAAGGTGGCAAATGAGCCTTATGCTCAGAAGCTTTCTTTTGAAAATCTTGTCTTCTATCTTCTACTAAATTCAGAAATATCTTTTCTTCTTCCTGTAGAGAACATGTTAGATTGTGTCTATGTGCATGTGTTATGTCTATTGATTTCATTGTTAAGAAAAATTCTCCCATAAACTGTGCGTCTTGACTACTAAGCACTGGGTTCATACTCTTTCGAATCGGAACCTCAGAAAATATCACATCTATGTTTGAATAATAATACTGAAGTCTCCCTGTTCTATAAAATAAACTAGACAAAACACTACATGATATGCCATATGTCAGTGGTAAGTGATGATATGTTAATCCTTCTGCTACTGATTCAGGTAACTTCATACAGACATAACAATTACTAACTTCCATGGTATCTACATACTGAAATAATAACTTTGTGAAAACATTTAAACTAGTGTCGTTATCAGTTATTTCATGATGAAATTCTGGTTCATTTTCTGCCATTAGTTCTACTCTATTGCCCTTCATGTTTGCTGTCCTCTCCTTTAGTTTCATTATTAATCTTTTTATCCATTATCATAAGGTAAGGGACTGCTACGATCAGGACTAACCATACTATAAGCACCATTACTAGACTACATATGCATATTGCACAGCATCTTCTACAACATCTCTGTTTTGGTCTCCCAGCAACTCTATCGTCAGGCATTTTCGACAAGGAAGATCGCTCTTCTTATCTATTTCCTCTTTTCTTTATATGACTCTTTTGCTTAGTCAAGGTGGTCTTGTTTCTTTCTCGTACGTTAGTTCTGCACTTGTTCCTTCGTCACCACTTTCACTTGACTCTGAACTTTCGTAATCTTCAAGAATGATGTAAGTCCAATCAGGACCCTTGAATTTGTTATTCACAAGTTTCAGTCTTTTACTTCTTCTTTTCTCAGTTTTATTCTGTTGTTCAGTTTGGCTTGTTACTTCATTTACTTGATCTGGATCTTCACTTCTGGTTGTTATGTGGTATTTTACTCTTTTAATGACACTCGGCCAATGATCTCCTTTTCTTGTTTTCTTTGTTTGCACTGTTTCTTTATCTTTGTCTTCAGAAATCTCTTTATTTTCACTTTCTGACCCTTTTTCGTCTTCTGCAATTACTGTTTTTCTTTCTTGCTCTTTTTCAGGTCTGATTTGTTTTTCTTCAGCAGCTCCACTGTGAGTTTCCAATAATTCACCTTGTGCTTGATTTATTTCTTCATTTTCATTTTTCTCGAGATCTTTTTCTTCTGTGTGATTTTCCTGATCTAACTGGTTCTGATCAGGGCTTATTGCACTTTGTACTTCTGCAGCCTGACCGGATTCTTCTAAACCTGTCTGTTCCTGCTCAAAACTTGTTGGTTCTTCGTTATTTTGAGCCCAGTTTCCTTTCCCTATCTGGTCCTGCTCAGGTTCTTTTATTGTATGTTCTTCGTTCTCCTGAGCTGCTTCTTCTTCACCTATCTGATCTTCTTCGATTTCCTCAAATCTTGTTTGACTTCTTGTTCTGTGGTAAACTTCAGGAATTTCTACCACCGGTATCCAGTCCTGACTTGTGCTCGGTTGTTCTTCTTCAGCTTCTCTTGAATCTCGAGCCTGAGATTCCTCAGCTGGGCAACCTTCAGCTTCCTCAGTAATTGATGCTGACTGAGGATTTTCTTCTTCAGGATCTGGTACTCTTTTGGTGTGGCTTACGTGAATCCAATTAGGAAATCCTGCACACTTCACTGCTGTATTTGTGGTCAGTATTACTTGACAAGGACTGCCCCATCTGGGTGATAGACACGTTTCTCTGGTGTGATTCTTCACTACCACCCAGTCACCAGGATTCAGATCATGTTCCTGTTCAGGCTGCCTGGAAACTGCGTCTTCTCCAACCTGGTGAGAGACAGAACGCACTAGGTCAGCCAGTCCTTTACAATAGTCCAGAACCATATCATCAGATATATTCAGCAGTTTGTTTGTGGGAACATGTGTTTGTCTCATTGCTCTTCCCATCATTATCTCATGGGGGCTCAATCCTGTATTTCTGTCAGGTATGCTTCTGAGTCCCATTAAAACAAGTGGCAATGCATCTGGCCATTCTAATGATGTTGATGCACACATTTTTCCCAATCTTGACTTTATAGTGCCATTCAATTGTTCAACCACTCCAGAAGCCTCTGGACGATATGCACAGTGCAGTTTCTGTTTAATTTGGAATGCTTCACAGATTATTTGGATCACTTCACTGTTAAAATGTTTTCCTCTATCTGATTCCAAAGTTACTGGGAAACCAAACCTAGGAATGAGCTCTCGTAGCAACAGTTTTGCGACTGTAATGCTATCATTTCTCCTGGTAGGGTAAGCCTCCACCCACTTTGAAAACAGACACACTATGACTAGTACATATTTCAGCCCTCTGCATGGTGGTAACTGTATGAAATCGAGCTGGAGTCTTATAAAAGGACCCTCTGCCTTTCCAATTTTCCCAAACCCGATTATTGTCTTTCTCCCTGGATTATGCATCTGGCAAGTTAAACATCTCTGGCAAAGACTCTCTGCAACAGCCCTGAACTTCGGATTGTACCAGTTTTGTCTAAAAAGCCTAATCATTGCATCTCTCCCTATGTGTGTGTCTCCATGATACATTCTGGCCATTTGTGAGAGTAAACAGTCTGGCATGACTGGTCTGCCATCAGCACTGATCCACACTTCATCATCTCCTCTTTGGGAACAACCCACTTTGATCCACAAATTCTTTTCATTTTCATCAACATCATCTTGTAATCTCTTTACATCATTCCAAGTTTCAGGTGGCATATACAGCATAAGTTGGCAGCTGATTCCCATTCTTTCCACCCTCTTATTGACTGACAATCTATTTTTGGCACAATGTTGGGCCACCAGATCTGCATATCTGTTGCCGACTACCACCCAGTCATCTCCTGACTGGTGTGCGGCACACTTCACCACAGCCAATTCTTTTGGTGATTGTATTGCTTCCAGCAATTCCCTTACAAACTGTCCATTTTTAATGGGGGATCCTGAAGAAGTCAGGAAATCCCTCTGCATCCATAGTTGGCCAAAATCATGCACAACCCCGTAACCATATTGGCTATCTGTAAATATAGTTACTTTTTGATTCCTCCCAATTTTGCAGGCTTTTATCAATGCAATCAATTCAGCTACTTGTGCAGATTTGACTCCTGGTAAATAGGATGCTTCGACTATTCCAGTTAATTCACATACCGCATAGGCAGCAGTTAATTTACCATCTTCATGTCTTTGACATGAACCATCAACAAATAGCTCCCTGTCTGGCTTTCTGAGGGGCTGTTCTTCTATATCTGGGCGAGGTTTCGTACATAACTCTGTAATCTGTAAACAATCATGTTCATTTTCTTCGTCATCTTTAATTTTCTCATGATATGGGTCTGGTAGTAAGGTTGCTGGATTTATTATAGTACACCTTACCATGGTCACATTTTCAGCACCCATTATTATTCTTTCATATTTAGTCAGCCGACTAGGAGTAAGATGTTGTGTTCTGGTTCTTGTCAATAGAATCACAACAGCATGTGGAACAAACACCTTTACAGGATGTCCCATCACAATTGACTCACTTTGTTCAATGCTCAAACAAGTAGCTGCCACTGCTTTTAAGCATCCTGGCAACGCGGCTGCCACTGGGTCCAATGTAGCAGAAAAATATGCTATAGGACGTCTGTCTAAACCGTGTCTCTGGGTTAGGACAGAAAGTGCACAATTTTCTCTTTCATGACAGAATAATGCGAATTCTCTTTTATAATCCGGCATGCCTAGGGCTGGTGCTGAGCACAGAGCATTTCTCAATTTTACAAAAGCTCCTGCACTCTCATCATCCCAATCAACTGGGTCCTTTGCTTTCTTTCTTGTCATTTGAATTAGGGGCTTCGCTAACAAGGAAAATCCTAGTATCCATTGTCGACAGTAACCTACTATCCCTAGGAACATTCTCACTTCTCTTTGGGTTACAGGCATTTGCATTTTCTTAATCAATTGTACTCTTTCCGAGGTTATTCTTCTTTTTCCCCTCTCAATTTGGTGTCCCAGATATTTAACAGCTGTTGTACAAAACTGCAATTTTTCAGGTGAGACTTTATGCCCTTCTTCGGCCAAAAGATTTAATAGTGCTATGGAATCAACAACACAGTCCTCTCTGGTGTTCGATGCCACCAATAAGTCGTCGATATATTGCACTAGGACTGAGCTTCCTGGCATCACTAGTTTCTCAAGACACTTTTTCAATATCTGATTGAAAATGGAAGGACTTTCCGTGTACCCCTGAGGAACACGATTCCATACATAGACTTTGTTCTCAAATTTAAATGAGAAAAGATACTGGCTATCTGGATGCAATGGTATTGAAAAGAACGCTTGACATAGATCAATTACTGTGAACCATCCTGCACTCCAAGGAATTTGGTATAGAATTACTGCAGGATTTGGCACTATAGGACAACATGGTTCCACTAATTTATTTATTTTTCGCAGGTCCTGAACAATCCTATATTTTCCACTAGGTTTCTTTAGTCCCATGATTGGTGAGTTACATGGGCTACTCATTACTTCTTTTAGTATGTTTTGCTCAACCATTCGATTAATTTCTTCAATGACTCCTGCTTTTACTTCTGCACTCATTTTGTACTGTCTGGTATTTGGGAAAATTGCACCTTCTTTTACAGTAATTTTAACTGGGTCTATTTTAGCCATAAGTCCTACTTCTTTTCCTGTGAAATCCCATACTATGGGGTTTACTGTACCTTTTAATTCTTCTGGCAACTCGTCTTTTGTTAATACCGAAAACATCTCATCTACTTCTGTACCCTGTTTTGCAATCATAATTTTATATACATGGTCTTCATCTGGTGTCTGAACTGCCACACCATCCGGTGTGCAAAATATTGTGCAGTTCATTTTGCACAACAAATCCCTGCCTAATAAGTTTACTGGGCTAGAATCGCATACTACAAATTGATGCATTTCTCTGAAGTTTCCGATTTTAACTTCCATTGGTTCGGTAAGAGGTGTTCTAATCCTTTGATTAGCTACTCCCACTACTTGGATATTTTCACCAGAGAGAGGAAGGTCTGGAATGTCTGCTGTTCTTACAGTAGACCGGGTAGCACCAGTATCCAACAGAAAAGTAATATCATTACCTTTCACATTTCCTTCAACATATGGACCTGACTGATCTACCGATAAGGATGCGCCAAGTACGCACTCCTTCTCCCCCTCTCCTAGGCACCGTCATGAACTGTATTGACAGAAATCGTCCTGTAAAAGAAATTGTGAGGTTATATAATCATTCTTACCACTTCCTCCTTGATATCCGATGTCTGTACCGTGCTTTGCTCTGCTTACATTACCCTGAATAGGTGCAGGTGGCAACTGACTCTGAGGATTTACACCCTGCTGTGAGTCATTCTGCGTCTGTGGATTTAAATTTTGATTTGGGCCATTATTATTCCGAATCTTTTTACATTCATCCTTCCAATGCCCCAATTTTCCGCATCCATGACAAGGAAATTTCTTTTTAGCTTCTTCTCTACTCATTCGTCCTCTCACTTTTCCACCATTCCCAGTATCACCACTCGTTCCAGAATCCTTTCCCTGATTTTCACTCGGATTTTCCAAATTAATTCCCTGTTTCTCGGCCATTTTCACCTGTGCCCACATTACTTTCTCCTGCAATTTCTTATGCCTATCCTCAATATCATCTCCACAATATTTTGCATATTTCAAAATCTCGTCGATAGGTTTCCCTTGCCAACACAGCATGTGTTGTTTAATCATCTGACAAATCTCCGGCTTCAAACCGTAAACAAATCGATACACAAACTGACTCATGTTTTTGTCTCCAATGTCCTCAAATCCACTATACTGTTTAAATACCTGCAATAAACGCTCATAGTAGGAATGTACCGATTCATTAGCTTCTTGTGTAGTTCGGTCTATTTTCACCCAATCTGTTTCTTTCGGTGGTATTTTCCCTTTCAGGTAAGTTATCACCTGCTGATACTTTTTCATCACATCATTTGACGGGGCACCTGTTTTCGGATCTCTAGGATACTCGTCACTTGGCCAATCAACTGTAATTTTACAATCTGTCCACAAATCGGCAGGTACCACTATGTCAAACAAACCATCTAAGTCCTTTAACAATACCTTTGACACCTTCACAAACCTTTCAACCTGCTTGTACCATTCAATTGGTTTTTCTCTCAACTTTGGAAAATCATTCGTAAATGACAAAATATCCTGTCTGCTCCATGGGACATGTATATATCCTCCTCCCGCAACTTCTCGCATTGGGTACATTTGGTCAGCTTTCCCTGTTTCTTTCATCACATATTCCGATGCTGATCTACTGGATCGTGCTTCTTCCTTTTTCTTGGCCCATCTAGTTCTCCATCTATCTAGGTCTCCCCATTTTTGTAGAACTATCATTAATTCCCTTACTTGTAATTTTCTTCCAGAGGCATTCATGTTTTCTAAATCTTTTTCTGAAAATTCTGCTCTATAGGGTTTCTGCAACACCTTTGATCTCCCTATTTCTATTCCCATCTGTAGTGCTAAATTGGATAATTTTTCATGGAATAATCTTACATTTCTTGTGATACTCCTGCACATAAATAATAATTCTTCATCATCATAGGTATTTAATCGATCTAGTCCTATATTTCCTGCTATTAATTCTTCTAATTCGACTTTCAATTTATGAATGTCTATTATTTTTGGAGGTGTGCACTGTTTATCTGATTCTTGTGCCCACCTTTCTAAATCTTCAGGGGTGACTATTGTGGCACTTTTCGCTCCTAATGAAGTTACTAGACTTATATCTTTTGAACACCCAGGTGTAGTTCTCTTGGGAGTAATATTGACAGAATCTCGAATGGGTAAATCCATCAATGATATTGTGGATTCGCTGTCACTAAAGTGATCTTCAACCATTACTACTGCTTCAGGTTTTGTAGCGTTTACAGGAGTAGGTGCAAGTATCGGTGGAGGACAGTTTCCCTGAGTACCATATAATGGAACTACTGGACCAATTGTTACAGGTATGGTCAATGAATCAGGATGTACTTTTATCTGTGTTATTTTCTGTATTAATTCTGCTCTGGTCTTCTCTAGGGCTTCTCTTTCTTTGTCATGAAGTATTCTACTAGGGGTGAATTCATGCATTACCTGTGGTACTAATGGAGTTTTTAACAGTGGTGCACTTGGGGTGCATCCACTTGTCCCTTCCTGATATGGTGGGGGGTTCCTTAGCATTTCTTCCATAAATTCGTCTTCAGAATCGTCACTTCTCATTAAATGTTTTGTCTTTTCTGTGCATTTACTTCCTAATTTTTCTTCTGCTGTTAACAATGGATATAGTCCTTCTGTAATCATTGCCCTTCTCCATTGTTTCATCTGACCGTCCCTAGACTCATGTTGGTATCTGGGGAAAAATCCTCGATAACCCCTATTACTCCTGGATCGGTCACGCTCAAATGCCTCGGTTTCCCATTCCTCTAAGGCTTCGTATTGAGTTAATCTAGGTCTGGGTTCTAGGTCATTCATCCTCAATCTCAAATTTTGAAGAATTCTTCCATTGAAGGTACCATTCTCGGGAAATGCTAGTATTCCATCATTTTTGGTATATTCTATCCAATTCTCTATCCATACACAAGTATGATAACCTCTCTCCATCATCATAAATGAAGCGGGCGTTTTAGCTGGTGGAATGATAATTCCTTCCCTAGTTTTGATTGGTTTATCCTTTTTAAAATAGTTCTTAATCTTTTGCAGAAAGGACATTTTTCTCTTCTCTCCGTACATTCTATCTAATCTTCGGTGTATAAAATTATATTCTGCAAAACCTAGGAATCTCCTATCCGGACGAGTTCCTGTTAAAGTCGGATCGCGTTTTAACATGCAATCTCTACCCACTAAGATTTTAGCTTCTAGAATATCAACCAATCAAGTGTCTGCTATCTTTTATTCCCGAGCCAATCCTTGCGCGGCCTTTTGGTGACGTTTGTCTGACAACCCCTCCTTTACAATCTGCTCTTCACTGTCCCTCGCTGTTTCAACCAATACCAGCGCGGCACCTGTGACTTCAGTACTGCTCCTGACTACTGACCCCTCCTCTACAAGAGTCGTTCCACACCCGCTAATTCAACGAATCCCAGCGCGGCGTTTTGTGACGTCAGCCCCCTCTCCGGCAGCTGACCCTCCCTTTACAAAATCTAACGCAAACTTATTTTCTCTATAAATCTTAATTAAATTTCAGTAACAACATAAAACATTCGCTATCGTGCCAGTTTCTCTAATTTAGAAAAAATAGTTTTCTCTCACACTTAGTAAAACCTTTCCGTTTACTAAACATACACTACGAGTAAAACCCTTCCGTTTACTCTTCACACAAGCTCCAGAAGTACCTGTTACTTCTTCAATGTTACCCTTTCTAGGTGATATAACATCAAATTTTCACCAGCGTACTCTTTTGCTATTACTCACACGCATAGATTCCCTAACGAGTACTGATAGCCCTGCTTAACTTTTCAGTACTATTTCTGCCTGACAGATAACCTCACTGCAGTATGGCTTCCACTTACCAACCGCTATTCAATTTTCCCCGGGGATTCTGGACAACATAAAACAACACACGGATGTTAGTTCATAAAAATAAAATTCTCATTACCCAATTAACAAAGAGTAACCATCCTCTGATTACCAGAAAACTGATCCAGCGCGATATTAGCAAACAGCATTCATACACCAGATACTCACTTGGGCCCATACATTCATACTACGCTAATACTTACGCTGGGTTTTATCAGTTGTTGCTCTTTATCAAAATCCCTGCTACCAATTACCTTCTGAATGAAGAGTAATGACTTACCAATGAATCCTTTGCTAATTGGGAAATTTAAAATGAGTGACATTCATTATAGTACATAATCCTGAAATAACCACTGAGTCAGGAAGTTTTAAAATGTTTATCTAAGATTTAGCAGAGTAAAATACAGAACCACACGGTACTTAATCGTAATACCCAAGATGAAGCATAGAATAACTATTGCTAATCAATGACAGTCCCTCAGAAAAGGAGAGGATAGAGACAGCAGCGCAACTAAAGGTTGCATTATATTTACCTAAGTGCGAGAACCAAACCCCTTGGCCAAGGAGTTGGAAAAGAATAGGACCCAGGAAGGATGAAGAGCAAAGACTTCTTCCAGGATCAGCACAGGACCGGTGACCTCTCTACAACGACGCCTGTGTCGTTCCCCTCTCTGATACTCGACTTCTCCTCGATTCTCCCGTGCCTTCCTTCTAATGGACTCCGCCGCCCCCACCTCAGGACCTCTCTGGATAGGGAGTCAGTCTACAGATCGATCAGCTTGGCGGTCTGGAGCTCTTCTTCGCGTTCTGTGCTAAACTAACTAATAAACTAATTCTATATCTATTATACCCTTCTATGCCCATGTACCTCCCCTTAATGTTGCTAAAATATGGGACCACTACTTCTGATTGGACAGGGACAGGGGGTGGATTCTCACACCATATTGATTTGTCTTGTATTTCTGAAGCCTATTGTTTTTAAACTACCGCCCCTTCAATTTAATACATTTGCTTTATTTCCCACCCGTCTCATGACAAAATGTACAATTTATTCATATAAAATGTTTCTTTTCGACGAGAACATCTTGGTATGTAGTGGTGTCGGCCAACAGGTCATGGCCTTATATGATGTCCAAGTTGACTTCATCTCTTCCTTTCTCATCAGCCTCTCAGGGCGCATGTGCAGAATCTTTGTCACACGAGCTTTCAGTTCACCAAACCCAGGCCCAAGTTTACGAACTAATAAAAGTCAAAGAAGAAAACATTAAAATCACAAATAAAATGTTTCACTGTATGCCCACTCTTTCTACTCTATTCCCATTTAATTATAAATTCTATCCCGCATTAGTAGCGTTAGAGAAACAACAGTTAAATAATGACATGAGAGCAAGCTGAAGCATGTGAAAACATCAAGCAGCCATTTTAATGCACACTGCGCAGAAGCAGAAATTTCCCACCAAGCAAGAAGAGACGTCCCTTTTAGATTATAGACAAGCGTTATTCGTTAGTTAAACACATAGGCAAGCATCCTTACTATTCGTGTAGTGTATGCAAGGATTAATAGGGACAATACAAGTTTAATAAATTAATACTATGAGGAGATTGCGTACGAGCAAGTCTCATTTGTGAGTCCTTGCTCCATCAACCCTCCATGTTGTAGAGGTCAGGCGTGCTGGAGAAGTAGTTGAAAATTCGAATGCTCAAGGGACACTGACTCAAGTCAAGATCTCTGCTAAAGTGCCCCTACTATAGGGAGCCCGTCGGGTATTGCACCGCCGACCCGATGAGGAGCAGCCCGATGATGAAGCATGACACCCGACAGGGTGTGTGAGGGCATTATAATCCAATGAAATGGATTCCCAACTTTGAACCACTCTGGTCAAGTTGGTCTATATTCCCTTTATCTGACTCTCACTTCAGAGGAACAGCATAATTCTTTTGTCCATATTTCGAGTTCCCCATCCGCCAGCCTTTTCATGGTGGTGAGCCTCCATGGGGATGCATTCAGGAGGGCTCAACATGGGCCCCCCTGGCTGCTTGCACCCCCAGTTCCAGCATGGCATGAACGTCACAGTCCAAGTCGTGCTGGAACATTTTTGCCGTTCCCAATTTGGTGCCCTTTTTCAGTACACCGCCGTGGGATTGGCAAAAGGACCGTCTTCCTGGACGAGTTAAACTTGTAATCAGGCGTGTCGTCTTTGCCTGGCTTTGGCAGTGCTGTGCTGGCTGAGAGCTGGTGCAGCCCCGCCAACATCAAAATCAGGTCCTAAGCTATTCCACTGAATGTCACTACACTGTATGCTACTCCACTCTACTCCACTCCACTGTATGATATTCCACTCTAGCCCACTCCACTGTATGCCACTCAAGTCTAGTACAGTCCACTGCATGCTACTCCACTATACGCTACTCCACTCTATGCTATTCCATTGCACTTAAGCATTGCACTCTGTGCTACAACACCCTACGCCATGTGATGCTACACCACCATATACTATGCTATAACACTTTATGACATGACATGTACAACACTGCACTCTACACCATTTCAGTCTATGCCACTCGAGTCTACTCCACCCTACAACCCTCTACTCCACTCTATGACACTCTTCACCCCTCCATTCTACCAAACTCTATTTCACTCTATACAACTCCATTGTACAACACTGTACTCCAGTCTATGTCACTGTACAACACTGTAGTCCACTCTATGCCACTCTTCCACAATTTACTCCACTTCCGACACTCTACAGAACACCCTGTATGACACTCCACAACAATTTACACCATTCTACTCTATAGTATACTACTTACTCCACTCTACTCCATTACCCCATTCAATGCCACTCCACTCAATGGCACTGTGAGCCACTGGACTCTACAACACTCTATGCCACTCCACTGTACCACAGTCTACCACACCCTACTCCACTCTACAACGCTGTAGTGCACTCTATACCACTCCACTCTACTCCACCGTACAGCAGATTCCACACCCTTTACAACACACCAAACCATTCCACTGTATGATATGTCACTTTACTCTAAGACGCTTTACTCCAGTGTATGCTATGCTACTCTACTCCACTCCATGGCACTCTACTGTATGGCATGCCACTCCACTATATGATACTTTACTCCACTCTGTGCTATGCCATTGTCACTCTACTCCACTGTGTGACATTTTACCCCACTCTACACCATTGTATGACACCCCAGTCTACGCCACTCCATTTTACTACACTCTACTCTACTACACTGTATGCCATTATACGATACTGTACGGACCTTTATTCCCCATACACTCCACTGTACAACACTATACTCCACTCTATGCCACTGTGCAACACTCTACTCCACTCTAAGACACACTACTCAACTCTCTTTATGCCAATCAATCCCACTTTACTCCACTGTAATTTATTACATACTAGTCCACTGTACTCCACCGTAGTCCACTACTCCACTGTACGTCACTCCACTGTACGCCACTCTATACCACTCTATACCACTCAACTATGCAGCACTCTATACCACTACACTCTACCACACTCTATGACTCTTGACTACATGCTACTGCACTCTACATCACTACTCCTCTCTATGCCTCTCCACAGTACTCCACTCTACAACACTTTTAAACACTCTATGACACACCACTCCAATCTACGCCACTGCACTGTTTGCTATTCCACTGTACGCCACTTCACTCTATGCAATTCAGCTCTACAACACTCCACTCTACGCCAATTCACTCTAAACTACTCATTTCTATGCCACTCCAGTCTATCCAACTCCTCTCTACTCCTTTCTACGACACTCTACTCTACTCAAGTAACCTCTACCAAACAAGACTTCACTTTATAGCACTCCACTGTACAGCATTGCACTCCAGTCCATCCCAGTGTGTGCTACTCTACTTTACTCTATGTATGACACTCTACTCCACTCTACAACACTATTACTAGAAGTAAAATTAAACTACTAGTCTGTCAATACCAAAGAAAGGAAACTTACACTTTTGTTGAAGTTTACCTTTCTGAATCCAGCCCTATATGTAGTAATTATTCATGTTCTCAGTTTTAGTCTTTTTCTTGAAATCTCTTCATGACCAATTAAATGCTGATCATCATTTGTTAACTAGATGAAAAAATAACAAACAAAAGGAATATGTGAAACCTTTTTTTATGAGCGCCACTAGCATGTACACCAGTTTCTAAATCTGGTTATTCACTGCTATGACATAGGAACAGTGGGAAAACATGTTTCCCACTTTTTCTACATCATAAAAGACTTTTATGGAACTCTCTGAGAGTTTGTCAGGACAGTGCTGCTTTCCTGCTGTGATGAAAAGCAGTCAACAGCTTCAGGGTGGGGAGGGAAAGTACACAGTTTAGTGGCAGTGTGTGGCAAGAGGGCAAGTAGATTTTTTGCATTTGAGACAAAGCAGAGAGGGCATCTTATGTTTGACTTCCCTATTGCTCCCCTGACCCTGCATAGCAATGGAAAGCACTGGAAGATGGGTTTGGAGTTCTTATGTAGCATAAGATTAGAAACTGGCAGAAAGTGAATAACTGCAATGTTCTTGACCCAGGATTTTGAGTGACATTGTTTACACTCTTGTCTATTTTATATCGCTATTAACCCCTCAGTGAAAAACATCGCTGTCATTCACTGTTACCCATCTAAAATTGTATATGCTATGTGTGGCTCTCACTTAGAGACATTGGTAAAGATACTAAGGTATAAATCTGGTTATTTACTGCTATAACGTAGCAACAATGGGAAACAAATGATGCTTCCAACTGTTGTTATGTCATAAAGGAATTCTAGGCTGCTCTGACAGAGCTCTCAGAGAACCTGTGTCTGTGGTGCAGGCTCACTGCTCACATAGAGAGCAGAGACCTCAGTTTTGGTTGGGGAAGGAAATCACAAAACTATAGTAAGAGTGGGTGGCAGGAGTCCAGGTAATGCATTTATATATTAGGGTGGTGTAGGTGGTTTGCAGTAAATCTGGAATTAAAAATATATATTTGCAAGGGTGATGTAAAGGTATTCAGGCATCTAGATATTTTTTGTGGTGTAGCAAGGATCGTGATGCACAGTAGGTGGCAGGATCTGGGTTGCAGGACACCAAGTGTAACTCAGGGCATTGAGCTTGTGACTTCTCTACCCATGCACAGCTGTTTAAAGCAAGAGCAGCTGAGTTGGATGGGTCATACATAATATAATATTTTATATGGTGTTGGACATCACCCTCTTTGCAACATCATCCCCAATATTTTGCTTTAACTCTCCTGTTTTCTAAACAAGTTTGTTTTAGCCTTTAGGACTCTGCGCTCTTTATAACTGCTAACCAGTGCTAAAGTGCTTGTGCTCTCCCCTTTAAACAAGGGGAAATTGTCATACTCAATTTGCACATTTACTTTACTTATAAGTCCCTAGTAAAGTAGTACTGCATGTATCCAGGGCTGGTAAATTAAATGGTAGTATTAGACCTGCAGCACTGACTGTGCCACCCACTTACATAGGCTTCTAAAACGTGTCCCAGCCCTGCCATTGCAGCCTGTGTGTGCAGTTTTTAACTGCCATTTCAACCTGGCGAAAAACCTTCCCTTTTAATACCTATAATTCACCCCTAGTGTAGGCCCTAAAACAGCCCTTAGGGCAGAGTGCAATGTATTTAAAAAGTTGCACCTATACCTTCAACTTTTACATGTCCTGGTAGTAAAAAACTTGTACGTTTGTTTTCACTATTGCAAGGTCTACCTCTCCCATAGGTTTACACTGGGTTAACATATTACATTTAATAAGTGATAACTTTTATTTGGGAGCAGGTATGAATGAACCTTTTGCCACACCTAAACCTCCCTTTTAATACATGTTAGTCACCCCTTGGGTAGGCCCTCTACCATCCCCTAGGGCAGGGTGTATTGGATTTAAAAAGTAGGACATGTACGTTTAATTTTACATGTCCTGGTAGTCAAAAAGCCTTAAATTTGTTTTTCACTCCTACAAGGCCTACCTCTCTCATGAGATAACATTTGGTTACCTTATTACAATTGATATGTGCTAACTGTTTGATTAGGAACAGGTAGGAATATCATGCTTGGTGCCTGAGGAATTGTAATTTAAAATCCTCTTTATTGGTAGAGTCAGATTTGAAGTCACAATTCTGAAAATAGCACTTTTAGAAAGTTGCCATTGTCTTGTCCTGCTTCTGGGTCACATGACTAGGTGTGAGTGGAAGTTTTCCCTTGTGTATTTCTCCCAGGCAGTCACACAACAGAGGGGCTAGGTGTTGGCATCATGGGCCAACTTGACCAGGATGGGGGCAGAACTGCCACCTACCACACTCACCAGGCATTTCACGCTAGTCTATTGTGACCCCAGAAACTCTGAGGCCAGGGCAGGGGGGAAGGATATTCCAGACACATCTGTGCAGAAGAAGCTCTATTAGTTTCTCCTATTTCAAAGTGGGCACCAGATATAAATATTGGACGCTCAGACCAACTCTTCAGTACATTCTTTGACCTCTGGATACTCCAGAAGAAAGACCCCATGCTGCCCTACTGCTTGATGCCTGCCCTGCTTGCTCAGAAGGAAGACTGGTTCTGCTTTCTTTATACCAGGTGGAGCGACTCTCAGGGTCAGCTGACTGACCTCTTGTTCTGAGTTACAGGTACACAACAAGATCCAGAAGCCTCCCTGCATCTCTCCACTGCACTGGACTTGCCTGAGACCTGCTATCCTCTGCAGGAGTGAGTTCCTGATCCTCATGTGATGCCTCCCCAGGTCCTGGGCCCTTGGCTGGCATCAGAGAGAGCTCCCATTGGCCTAACTGAAGGATCCACCAAATCCAGCACAAAGCCTTGTAAATCCTCACCACATAGCTGCCAGCCTCATCGGAACCAATGCCAAGCGATGCAAAGCTCCACAAAGTATCACTGCCCAACTCTTTGGTACCGACACAGAGTGATGCAAAGCCTTGCTGCTCTGCTTCATCGCAACTGACACCGGATGACGCACAGCCTCACAGAGCCTCACAAAGTAATGCTACACAGACCTTGCACCAAGGATATAAGGTACAATCCTCAGCAGACCATACTTGGTCTTGTGCCTGGCCTGTGTGCCATCATGGCCGCCTGATCTTGTGACTTTGTCCCAGTCCATCGTGACCAGATAACTTCAGTTGGTGCTTTGAGCCTTTTGACGCTAAGTTTATCTAAATCTTTAAAATTACACATTTCCAGTTCTTGTCGTTACACCATCTCCTTGAGGCATAGTGATTTCACGCAATCCCAGGTTTACAAACCTTTGTAAATCTGGGATTGCATGAAATCCATTGGTGAATGCATGGGTAGGCCCATGTTCCACACATGGGACGCCTCACAAAAGGGAATGTAACACAGTACTGTGCAAGTCACTGCATTGCATTACATTTGTTTTTTACAAAGTTATGCAAGGCGGCATAAAATGCCCCTTGTATAGCTTTGTAAATATCTGCTAGCATTTAGAATCATGGATGCGCCACAAAAGTGGTGCAACCATGATGCAAAATGTTAGTAAATCTGGCCCTTAGAATTAAACTGGCCCAATGGAAAACAGAGATTACATATAATGATTGCTAGATACAATTTTGTTAAAAGAAAACTTGCTGATACATTTACCAAAGATAAGGTTCGGCGCTGGCACAGGTTTTTACCATGCTATAATCTCTCACAATAGGTTTCTTTACCTCCCTACTCTCTCTATTGGCAGAGGCAAACTTCATAAAAAGGTTTTTTTCCATTGCCCCTTGCACCATGACAAGCATGTGAGGTGCTTGCAAAATGTATGAAATCGCAGGAAAAGCAGTTAGTAATGACATTGTGATTAAATGAGGCTTCTTCATTTCCCCACAATGATATCCAAAGAAGTGGGGCAAGTTTGATATGGACTTCCACATAAATTAAGCATAATTCCTCATAGAGAAAAAACAGGGGCTATGTGGGCCTTAACCAAGCACACGGCTCCAAAAACGATTCTCTTCCTGCTGTAACTTGGTGCAGTCTTTGTAACTCTCTGATAGCTGTCCCATAGGGTAATACTGGAAAACATGTAAGTCTATAGACTTAAAGTAGGGGCAGAACTGGCTTGCTTCCAACATTTGTTGCCAGGGCCAGTAGGGCCCCAATTGAGAGATTAAAATGGAAAAATCTGTTAGAGATGCATGGTAGCTCAGTACTGTGCAAATTAAATGTTACCCCAAGTTAAGAAAACTCACTAACCCTGGTAAAACATTTCCCCTTAATTGTGATATGCCTAATTTTACATCTTTATGGTTCACATAACATGTAGTGTGTTTGAGTAATGTTAATTTCAAGGGCAGGTATGGTTTTTGTGTCCCAACCCCTCTCTTAACCCATATTGTACCGGGCTGACAGCGCTAGTAAGCTGTGCCCACTCCTCAGGCCTATGCAGTATGATACGTTCAACTACTTTAATAACCGAGTCTAACAAAGATATTGGTCTGTAGCAATAAGGCTTCTGCATATTACTCTTCTTAAATACAGGAACAATACTTGCAGTCTGCAATAAGGCATGGATCTCAAAGGATACTGCAGCGTTCATTAGTAATGATGGGGGCCCCAGAGTAATATTCTCCTTCTACAAATTAATGGGAACCCCATCAGGGCAGGAGCCTTCCGGGATGGGCTAGCAGAATTAGCTGCAATGACCTCCTCAAGCTCAAATTTAATATCAAGAGTGAATGACAGAACAATCTCCAATGGGCCTTCAGCAGTACTGTCTCTAAATGAGTATATGTGTTTAAAGTTCCCATCGGTCTGTATTTATGTTGGTCCCTAACCCAGTAGACTTTCAGTACTAAATGTATTTTTCCATCTACTATGGCCAAAAAGCTACTGGTATATTTATCTTTACAAGTTCTTACTAGGTTCTCCTAAGTTTCTTCCTTAACTGCAGACTTCCTTTTCTTCCTGCCAGTTTATAGTTGTGCCTCACTTTTGCTATGGAATTCTGATTTCTAGGGCTACTATTTAGCGCAACACCCAACCATTGATTTGCTAGCCTGCAATCCTTATTAAACCACCCTGGCTTTGGGTTCTTAACACATTTAGCAGGGCCTAAGAGGGAGATCATAATGGATTGATTGATTTATTTACTTAGAAAGTTTTATAAAGCACAAACATGACCCATGGGTATCTGAGAACTGTACAACAGAACCCGTAAAAAACGTCTTACAAATAAGAAAACTTTAAGTAAAATATAACAGTAACAAATTAAATTAAATGTCATACACAAATGATACGGTTCAAGTTCAATAACATAGCACTTCTTTGCTTTGCATGAAAGCATGTGCTTGATATAGCTGAGTCTGACAAAGTAGGAGCCTTGCTGGTGAAGAGAGTTTAGTGTCCAGATCTTAATATAGGTATCTGTTTTGTAGGATCCTTTTGACCTCTTTCTTGAAGGTGGCTGTAGAAGGGTTCAACCTGATTTCTGAAGGTAGAAAATTCTAAATTATTGGTGCTTATCCAGATATGGTACGGGCATAGATCTTCTTTTTTCTGAATCTGGGAGGTCCTAGCAGGAGGGAGTTTGCGCTACTCCCTGATATTGTTAGCTAATTTTTGATGTACCTAGGTGTCTCATTGTAAAGTGCTTTGTGTGCCAGGCAAACTATTTTCAGTTGGATCCTGGCTTCTACTGAGAGCCACTGTAAAGACTTTAGAGAGAGGGTGATGTGGTTGAATCACCTCTTACCTGTTATTAATCTTGCAGCAGCATTAAGTGTAGACTTTAGTTGCGCAGTGTGTGCTTTTAGTATGCCTGCTGAGGTTGCAGATCCGTAGTCTAATCTAGACACTATCAAGGAGTGTGCCGCAACTTTAAAGTCCTGATACAGTACAAAAGGTTTGATCATCTTGAGGAGGTTGAGTTAGTTAAATGCACTTCGAGTGGATGAGCTTGCATATTCAGGTTTCTGTCCAGAGTTATCCAAAGGGATTTTGTATTTTCCGCAAAGATTGGAGTGCATTTGAGGGCACCATTGTAGGGTCAACCATTCTTGTATGGAGGTGAGCAGTGAGGAGGGGAAAAGAGTGGGAATTATGTTTTCATAGAGTTCCGATTGAGGTGATTATGTGCTAGCCAGGATTTGGGATTTCCTAAGAATGTCATTGAGTTTTAAGATGTCATCTCTGGAGGACATTTTTAGGAATACTTGCATGTCATCTGCGTGCAATTTCTAAGCTAGACTTGCCTGTTTGAATATCTCTGTTGGTTGGTCCATGTATAGATTGAAAAGTCTGGGAGATATGGTAGAGTTTTGAGGTACTCCCATCTTGATCGCATATAGATTTGATAACGAGGTTCCCAATCTGATTTGTTGTGAGCGATCGTAGAGAAATGAGTTGAACGAGTTAGAATGTTGCCTGAGAGCCCAATTATGTGTTCAAATATCTCCATAAGACAGTTGTGACTGACTGTATTGAACGCAGAGGATAGGTCCAGTAGGATGAGAAGACAGGATTCATTCTGGTCCATTATTCAGAGTACATCATCCACAATGTGGCCGCCATTTATGTTGTTCCGACTCTGGTCCCCACGGCGCCCCAGCGCAGAGTCGGCCAGTCTGCTGAGCGGCTGGGGGTGATTCCTCGAAGCAAAGTGCGGACTCCTGGCCTCTCTGGTCGCTTCTGCGCGGCCCATGTCGCTGGCTGGTCCCGGATGCTCCCTCCTGACTCGAGAGGCGGGGGCCCCGGCTGAGGTCCTTGTCACTGCCTGCTTAGGCGTCTGCATGTGCCACAGCTGCGTGCAATGGGTGGGATGACGAGGGGCTGCGACCTTTGTTGGTGCTGAGGCGGAGGGGCTACGACCTTCGTGGGAGCGGCGGATGACCGCTCGTGTTGCGGATGGCCTACTCTGTGTGCTGGGCTCATGGAGATGTGCCCCTGATGCCTCCACTTCGGCTGCAGAGGAGCGTTGCTCTCCACATTGCACCTCATTAGCTGCTTATCATCAGGGTGAGGAGGAGCAATGCCCCCGCCGGGTCATCGGCCCGGGACCGGGTAAGTTTCCACTGCATTGCCCTTCACCACAACAAGGGCAGCTCATGCCGAGTTGCGTCATTTTCCCGAACACTACTGTGGATGTTACTTTGAGCCTCGGAAAGGGGCTTGACTTGTGTATTCTGCCACAGTTTCCCAATCTGCCCACCATTTCGTGACTGTCTGTGTCTGTCTTTGCGTTTATTTCCCGAAGACTGCTGGGGCTCTTTCTGTGAGCTTCGGAAGGGGGCGTGACTTTTGTTTATTCTAACGCAGCTCTCATTTGGCCCACCATTTCGTGACTATTTCTGTCTGTGTTCTGCCTTATCTCTGCCCACTACCTAAAATGGCCTCCAAGACTCCGACCCTGATTTTTGCACTACAGGGCCCTATTCAAAATGGCCTCGCCTGAGGTATCCTTATTACTGTCTTACCAGCCTATGTCTCTGACTCCGAGGGAAATTGGCCACATTTGTTAATGTGGGGATCACATGAACCTTGTACCTACTCCCGAGAGGGATTACCTCGGCACCTGATTTATGTTCTTTTGGGCCTACTCAAAATGGCCATGAAAATGGCATGGTTCCCTTGAGCCTTGTTCTACTTCTATCTAACAGTTAATCCTGGGATGCGTCCGCCACAGCTCTTGCCTTCGCAGGCACAGCTGGGTTTTGTGACTGGTTCGCCGCTCCGTGCGGATCAATGCACCAATACTCACTTTTTGATGGCTAAATAAGAGAAGGAAGCCCCTAGACATTGCTAAGGTCCTCTCCAATGCTCGTTCAGCTCTTAACTCTCTTCCCCTATCTCTTATGGTGCTCTGTTAACCCCTTATACCTCTCCTCCGCCTACTGCCACACACCCCTCTGTTTGCTCTTTAAGTGTGCACCTGCGAGCGGACACCTCTCCTCTTTTACTTACAATGGCCCCCCTTATTGGTCTACCGGTCCCCTTTTGCTCGCTACACTCATCATGGCCCAACGCACTTATCACTCCCCTGACTTACTAGCTCAATCAGGATTGAACTCCTGTAAGATTATCTACCCCCCCAACTTATCGAAAAATGCAAAGAAGACCTTCAAACACAATCGCCTCAAGCGATGGCCTGAAACACTTATTTCGGACACGTATATTTCCGGTAAGGGTAGTGTAGTAACAGACCTCATCTTTTACACTACAGAAGAGTGCAGTGGAGAAAGTCCCTTACTTCTGAACTTTGCTCCAAACAGCTGACCAAAACTCCTCACGGTTACTGTTTAACCACGCTACCTTCCCCGGCCCTTAAGGCTGAGCTGACCGTCTCATTATACAATAATGGGAATGTCCTTATTCAAGCCTCGGACTGGAACCTCAAGCGTTTTGATGATATCTTCTTGAGGATTAAGGACTCTCTAACTAACTCTAACCCGACCACCACTCATCAGAGTGGTCCACCCACTATATCTGCTCAAGCGGTAACAGACGCCTCTTCCTCGCCCTATATTCTGTCCCAATCTGTAACCACTCACCTCACGGACCTATCCACCAACACGGAGGATGTTTTTATGAACCACACCCTTATCCCGGACAACCTTACTCTTCCTCACATGAATCTTGGTTCCGACCTGAGCTACGCCCCCCCCAGCTGCTCACCCCAGCACGTCCCCACCCATTCTGCACCCTCCCTCTTATCTTGCGTCCCCCTCTCCACCCACTGCACATTCATACAACCGGGTTGGTGGGCACCACTCCAACATCAAGAACTAGAATATCAATGGTCCTCTATCCTTAGATGTAGGATCGTCCATTTCTAGGGCTAGGGATCCAGTTGTTGTCTCCAGTCTGCTGACCAGTAACCTGCACTCACCCTCTCACACCTTACATGCCACACATACTGCCCCGCCTATATACAATCCGCTTGCCCTCATTCCCTCCCCTGGCTCCGCTTCCAATCCCAAGCTTGACTTTTTCTCTCCCGGTAACTATGACAAGGGTCCTACTCAACCCTCCTTTACCCCTCTCGCTGCTGGGTTAGGCCAAGCATCTCTTGCTGGCGCTGCGGATAAGGGCATTAACAGGCCCTGTCTGGAGGAGAAAATTGCGGATCTCAAGCAGGATCTCTTGGCTGTTAAAGAGATCGTGCAAAGCTTACTACAGTTCTCCCTGAAGATGGAGAAGCTCTGGAGTACACCCACTGCCCTGAGGAGAGATAATTACGACACTCAGTTTTTGATCTATTCTCCTAACGACCCTTCCTCTGTCCACTCTGCTCTTAGGTGGAGCTCTAGGCCTCTACCTAACCATCACTCTAAGCTCTATAGACTCCTGCCCCAGCTATCGGAGGAGGACATTCTCTCCCTCCTACACTCTTACACTGACACGAGGACTGTCTCCTCCTCCTTCCCTACTCTCAACATCCCCTCCATCATCTCGGACCCTGACAGGGAACCTAGTCTTAAGCACAGATCGGTGGTCAAAGAAAATCTACTCCACATAACCACCTCCCATCTTGAAGTGATCACCTCCAACCGGCACGTCAAATTGATGCTACTCAACTGCATATCTTCTGTGAAACTGCAGAACTCATCATAGCACAAAACCTGGACCTACTGATTCTCCCTGAAACTTGGCTCAATGATACCGCCGCCCCAATTCTCGACTTCTTAATCCCCCTGGATTACGCCATCATCAGAAGCGATCGACCTGTTAAAACCAGGGGGGGGGGGGCATTGCATGCATTCATCGCTCCAACCTCACCGTAAAACAATCTCTATGTTCTGTCTTATCCTCCTGTGAACAACTGGTCACCGAAATCTGGAATAAAGGCAGAAAGGTTTGTGTACTGCACTCCATCTATCATCCACCGGGTGACAATCTGGTCTTCATAGAGCAAATCATGGAGGTCATTAGCTCGAGCTCGGATCAACTCTGCCACGTCTTCCTCAGGGACTTTAACCTTCACTGGAATGATGCTAATGATCCCATAGTCTGCTCCTTTAAATCTTTTCTCTCTGACCTTAACCTCTCACAGCTATGCAAAGGCCCTACACACAACAAGGGTGCTACTCTCGACCTGATAATAGCTGAAGACAATTGCACACAAGTAGAGGACGTCTTACATTGTGACTGGTCAGATCATCATCAAATTCCTTTCCTCATCTTGGATAAGGGCTTGGTTAGACAGGGACAACCCCTCAAAGCTAAACAACTGACACGCAATATAAGAGACCTCAATATCAATACGCTAACCGCAATCACCAAAAATAGTCTACAACCCCCCCCAACATGACCAACCTTGACGATCTCTCCGATTACTACATTAACACGGTGTCTAACATTCTTGATACTATTGCACCGAAGCAACTCAAAAGGATTCCCGTCAAACAATCGAAACCCTGGTTCAATGGTGCCCTAAATGATGAGCGGCGCATTCTTAGACTCTCAGAGAGACTCTGGAGAAACACGCCCTCCACCACTAGTCTTACTCATCTTAGGAAAGTGAGAAGTACTTATAACAAACACATCCACGTGGCTAAAATAGACCACTTCAGAACTCAGTTGGATGGAGCTAAAAATAGACCTAAGAAACTCTTTGAAATCATCAAGGAACAAGCCAACCATTCTTCCAACCCTATCACTTCCCCGGGCTCCGTGCTTCCTAGCGGTGATGATTTCACTGTCCACTTTTCTGAAAAAACAAGGAAAATCGAGCTGGAGCTACGTCCTGGCCCTCCAACTCTGAGGCCCCGAATCCATCCGCCTTTCCAGTTGAGCTGGTAGAATCCTCGACAATATCATCACCCTTTGGATGTTCTCTCAAGAATAGCGCCTCCTGGAACTCCTTTCACCTCCCTGATGTCAAGGAGCTTCTACACAGCATGGCGTCCCTTAAACCCTCCAACCACTTTAGTGATCCTTTACCTGCCAAGCTTTTGAAAGAGCTTAATTCAGCCATTCTACCTCTTTGGTCCAGGATCATTCATGAATCCCTCTTACAGGGCAAGATACCCGACTGCCTCAAGGTTGGGCAAGTTACTCCCATCCCTAAAAAACCCAACGTGGACCTCTCGGATCCCAACAACTTCAGACCTATCACCTTCATTATGACACTAGCTAAGCTGCTCGAAAAATGCGTCCACTCACAGCTATGCAAACACATTGAGAAATATCATCTCCTTGACCCCCATCAATCAGGTTTCAGATCAGGCCACAGTACTGAAACGGCACTAACCCACATTGTAGATGACGCCTTGAGAACCCTGGACCAAAATGTCCCTTGTCTCCTGATCCTGCAGGACCTATCTTCAGCCTTTGATACCATCAAACATGAGAACCTGATTGATCTTCTTCAACATAGGATGGGTCTCTCAGGCCCAGTCCTAAATTGGTTCGCCTCTTTCCTGCATAACCGCACACAAAGGATCAAAATCAACCAGTCCCTTGCGTCCAGTACCCCTGTCGTGATAGGAGTGCCTCAAGGATCCGCTCTCTCGCCCACTCTCTTCAACCTCTTTATGGAATCACTTTCTGTCATTCTGAACCTTGCTAACATTCAGTACCACATGTATGCGGATTAGGCCTGGGCGGTGAACTCCACTCTGCTCATGGAGTTTGTGAAGTTTTCTGCACTCCGCGTTACGCGGAGATCGCGGAGTTCTGAAAAACTCTGCTTCGTGGTGCGGAGCGGAGTTTTTTTCCTCGCTCGCGTTCGTCCACGTCAAGTTGGCGACCGCGGGCGAGGAAAATCAACCTCCCGGCGAGATTTTTCCACGTTCGCGATCGTCAACATCAAGTTGGCGAGCGCGAGCGTGGAAAATCAACATCCTGGTGAGATTTCTCAACGCAGGGGGGGTCAGGTTTCTCATTGCGAGTGGTCGCATATGCTCGCGACCGCTCACGTTGAGAAACGGCCCGTTCGCGTTGAGAAAGCTGCCGCTCGAGTAAAAATCTACTCGAGCGGCAGAAAAGGAAAGCTTGCGCTGTGCATGGTGCCGTTCGCAATGATTGCACAGTGCGGACAAGCATCCGGCACTGTGCAATCACCACGAACGGCATTTTTCTATCATACTCCGCCGCTCGTGGAGCTCTGCGTAGTGCGATGGAGTTTTTTATGCAATTCGCGGTGTTCCGCATAGTGCAACTCTGCAAACTCCGCCCAGGGTTAATACAGATGACACGCAATTGTACCTGAAGATCTCCTCTCTAGAGCACATAAAAACGCTAAATGCTGCACTTGCACAAACGCAACAATGGTTAGCTCAGAACCATCTGCTGTTAAATACTCTCAAAACGGAATTCCTTTTGATTCCCCCCCAATCACTCAGCTCCTACCCTGGATTGGCTGAAACAACTCACCGCTCTGAACTGCACCCCTCATGTCGTAGACTCTGCCAAATCTCTAGGCATCACCTTGGATAAACTTTTAAACATGCAAGCGCACATCAGTGCAGCTAATAGGGGAGCCAACTTTCAACTTAACACCCTTAAGAAAATCAAACCTTTCCTCCCACCAGAAGACATCAAGCCAGCAGTTCAATCCTTGGTTATCTCTAGGTTGGAATATGGGCTGGTGACCCTTGCCGGACTTCCCAAAGCTAGGTTGGCCCCACTCCGAGCTACCCTGAATGCTTTGGCTAGACTCATCACGGGCTCCAGAAAGCATGACCACATCTCCCCTGACCTGGTGCAACTAAATTGGCTATCAATTGAAGCCAGAATCTGATTCAAGATAGCTTGCCTGACCCATAAAGCCATACATTATAATACTCCAATCTACTTGGCAAATAAACTTGAACTCTCGGGCTCTGGCCGGAACCTTAGAAGTACGTCCACCCTACTCTTGAAACCACCAAGATTAAAAAAGAAAAAGTCTTACAATCGTACTTTCTCTGGTCTGGCTCCAAGAATCTGGAACTCCCTGCCTCCTGAGATCAGATCCAATCCCTCCACATTATCTTTTAAGAAACTTGTCAAATGGCTACTCTTGCCTGAGCTCTAACAGCATCAACTGACTCTCATGCGCTTGTTTGCTAATATTTTGATTCTTATTGTAATACTCGAATGTGCTTTATTGTATGCTGTTTTCTTGCTCTAGGACACCCTAATGATACCCCACCTCTCAACTGTTTCTGTTTTTCCCACTCTGTTGTAACCTCACTGATTGTCCCTTTGAGTTTGTTACCCTCGTTTTTGCGACTTATGTACAGCGCTCTGATACCCGTATGGGTCTTGTTGGCGCTTTATAAAACTTTTCAAATAAAATAAAATAAATAAATGTATAGGATGGCCAATTCTGTGCTGTGTACTGACGGGTCTTAAGCTTGATTGGAAGTTGTCTAGCAGATTGATGTGTTCAATATGTTGACATAATTGTTTGTGGATACATTTTACCAGCAGTTTTGCGAGGAAGGGGATGTTAGATCCTGGGCAAGCATTATTTAGATCTGTCGTATCACTTTCATGTTTTTTCAAGAGGGGTGTCACTTGGACGACCTTCAGTTAGTCTGGGAAGATGCCTTGCATTAGGGGCGTGTTTATGATTTTTGGCCAAATGGGGGAGACAAGTAGACTTAGATCCTTTATGATAGCAGCGGACAAGGGATCATATAAATGTGATGTTGGTTTCATAGATGTAAAGATCATGGGGTTCTCTACTTCGTGGAGGGATTTGAATTTGTTTCATATTGCTCCATTGTAGGAAAGTGCCTCTTTTGTTATGGCTACCCCCCACGTTTTTGTTTGATTCCTGATGTAACTTCAAACTGTAGGTGCACTAGGTCCCTGCCTACCAGGTTCCTAGTGCCAGATCTCTTTCTAAATACTGTCCCACAATAGGCACCACTTCAGCAACCCCATGTAAGTCCCTAGTAAATGGTACCCCTGATACCTAGGGCATGGGTACTGAAGAGGATCTACTGGGGCTGCAGCAAAAGTTTGCCGCCCCAGGGGACCCCTCAACAAGCCCACTGCCATTGCAGGCAGCATGTCTTGGTGCAGAGAAAACCGAAGAGTCGACATGGCACACAGCCCTGAGTGCCATGCCCCCATACATGGCATGAGGTATAGGTAAGTCACCCCTACTGCAGGCATTACAGCCCTAGGGCAGGGTGCACTATATCTCATGTGTAGACATAGCTGCATGAGCAGATATGACCCTACAATATCAAGTCCATTCTTGGATATTGTAAGTGGACAGGGAAGCCATAGCGAGTAAAAGGGCTGGATACTTGTCATAACGAGTTTCCTAGTTCCATGATGGCTTCACTGTACCCTAAGACGTTTGGTACCAAACGTCTCAATAAATCCTCACTGATGCCAGTGTTGTATTTATTAATAAATGCACACAGGAGACCCTTCAGAGGATCCGCTGAAAACCTACCAAGCACTGGTGTGGTCTCTGACTAGTCTTAGCTAGTATGCCACCACCAGACATGTTTCGAACCTCATGGGGTGAGGGCGAGCGCTCTCACAGGCCAGGAGTAAAGCCTGCTCTGGGTGGAAGTGCTCCATACCTCCCCTAAGACAGGCTGGCCTTCCAAAGAGGGAAGCTTCAAAGGCAAAGCAACCTTTGAAAACCAGCTGAGGCTTCTCCAGATAGTGGAGGATGCCAACCGCCCCTTTCCTGCTCCAATTTTGATAGGACGAAAGGCAGGAAAATTAGTTAGATGAGGAGGTGTGCTAACATTCAGCCAGCACCACCCCTAAGGTGTGGCAGATGATGTGAACACTAATTTTGCAAATCCTTTATTTGAGATGGTAGGAGAACAACCTATCAGGGCTAGAGTAGTGCCCCTTCCCACAGGCTACTACCTGTCTCCCCCTTTAATGCCTCTAAATTTATTATTTAGGTGGCATCCCTGGACCCTGAACTTAGATTCAACTGGCTCAAGAAGAGCAATGGACAAAGAAGAGCTGCTGACTCGAGAACCAAAGACCTGCTGCAGAAAATTGGCGCCAAACCCTGCAGGCTGATTCCAGGACTCAAAAATTGTAGCCTGCTGTCTCGTCATGCAACTGTGAGGCTTCCAAGAACTCCAGAGCATCTCCAGCCTTTGACAAATTGTTGAGAACCTCCCTTGGAGTCCGGTTTACCAATCTGCTGCTCCCTGGCTACTCTGGCACAGCACCTAAGCAAGAAGAGGTACATCCACTCCAAAGAGTTTGATATGTCCCTCCACCAAGTGGGAGACACCAGGACCTACCGGAGCCGTGCTGTACAAATCCTTGGGTTACCAGACACCCTGTAATGAAGATCAAGAAGAAAGAGTCCAATCTAGACTCCAATGACACGGGACACAGTCACCCATAGAGGGACTTCGAGACCCCTGAGATCCACTCCTTGATTTGTCCAGCTGTCCCGGTATCACCTCTGCAACCTTCCTGCCCCTGACTGCGAGGAACATCTTGACTCACAACGCTTGGCTGCCCTATCTGCTCTGCACCCAGTCCGCCCAGCCTGGGTTATGACCAACCAGCTGTGCTCTGGTGGTCCCGAGGCATTGTGACCGGCTCCCTTGAGTGGGAACCCTAGGACTGACCTTTAAGCCCTCCTGTGCAGTGTGTTTTCAGGTGGCCCACTACTTCGCAGCGCACCTCCTACCAATGACTTCAGCACCCTGCTCCTCCCAAATCCAGGACGCTCCCGAACTTCTGCTGTTGGAACTTTGGACCTGGCCTTGCTACTTACCCGAACCCAGAAGGTGAACCTCGAGAACCCAATGTGTGATTTTCTATGCTTTTTTTCTATTTTCTCCCATTGTCTTCTACTGTGTGTAATTGCACACAACAGTGATTTCTTTTGCAAACTTTGGAAATTCATAACTTAAAAAGTACTTACTTTTGAATGAAGTTCTTGGTCTTAAAAAATGATATTAATATGATGTTATTTTTGCAAATAGGTCTCGGATTCATTCTTGAGAGTGTGCCTCATTATTTGCCTCTGTGAGTACAACAAATTCTTAGCACTACCCTCTGATAAGCCTAACTTCTTGCCCATACTACCAGATATAGAGTGTTAGTATTATCTATGTTTGCCTGTGCATACCAATAAGGGACCCACTGGACTCTCTGCGCAGTGTATTTCTTTTTAGTGCACTACATAGAGAGCCAGCGTTCTATATCCATTTTTTGGTTTGGTGATCCTTATTGGGCCTTGCATTTTGTTTGTGGCCGAGTTATCTACATGTTCATGTTGCATGAGAATGTTTGGGACCGACAGCCTACCTTTGTTGGTGGTGATGGATCTGTCAATTTTTTATATTTTCTCTTTGAAGAAGAATGCAAAAGCTTCACATTTCTCTGTGGAGGTGTTCATGATGATGTTGAGATTAGTGGAACTGATCTGATGTTTGACAATTTCAAAAAGTTCGCCTTGTCAGTTTTTGGCTGCATCTAGTTGGGATCTGATGAAAGATACTTTTGCTTTCCCTATGTTGTTTTTGTAGGTGTTTCTCTTCTCTTGTAACTGCTCAAGATGAGTGGTGGAGGGTTCACTTCTTCAGTGTCAGTTTGAGAGTCTCAGTCTTCTTCTCTCTTCGTTCAGGTTCGGATTGAACCAAGGCTGGGATCCTTTGTTTTTCTGTTGCTTGAGGCAGAGTTGGGCTACTACCTCTATTATCTCAGTTATATTCAGATTTTAGTGATGAGTTAGACCTCACACATTCTAAAGCTCATTTGTGGGTAGGAGTTTGTTGCAAAAGAGTGAGGTCAACTCTTTTCTGTTAATATTTCTTGTGTCTCTGGACCAGTGTTTGGATTTGATCCCTTGGTGTCTTGATTTCTTAGTATGTGCCATGATATGGAATCAAATTTGGTAATGGTCTGACCAGTCCATTGGGTTGACGGAGTCCAAGTTTATTATTCCTTTGTTTGATATGATCAGGTAGAGTGTGGCCCCTTTGTCATATATTGGCATGGAATATGCTTGTACCAGGCTATGATCATTGATGAAGTTCTTTAAAGTGGCTACCTGTGCGTCACCATTGTTGTTCCAGTGGAGACTGACGTCCCCAAGGAATATGCTGTCCTAGTGAAGTGTACCATGATTGTTTCCCTTAGCTGTTCAAAGAAGAGTTGACTGTCCCCTGGTGGGAGGCATTGGAAGTAATATTTCACAATTGATTTACTTGATATAAGGAATCCTGCCCCCATGTATTCACATGTAGACAACATATCTACAGAGAAGGAGTTCATTTGTATTGAGTGCCAGTGTAAGAATGCAATTCAAAAAAGCCTCAACCGTATAAGGAGTCAGTTGATTAGAGGTCAGAAAATGGTCAAGGATTAGGTCAAGACTGACCCTAACAATGTTTGAAGTTATGATCACTATAGCCACTTTCATTTGTACCTCCTGAGTGAGAAAAATCATTCATGTTCTTGGAGATGAGGATGTAGTCAATAGTTGAACCTTGACCCCAATCAGTGAAAGCAGCAATTTGCTTATTGAGGTCCCCAAATATTTCAGATGAATTATAAAGTTCAAATTTAAGTTGGTTATGCAGCAAGTTTATCCCCCTGCTCTCTCCTCCTCTAGCAGTAGGTGCTCCATCTAAATACAAAAAGGGGTTGTGCAGGGTCACATCCATGCCCAGCTTAGTGCTAAAATTGCCCCTGATAATCCCTTTAAAACCATGTAAAAACGTATTTAATCTATTCCTTAAAATGATCAATACATTAAATAAGGTGTCAATCTGGCAGCCCATACCTGCCTACTTATAGAATTGTAAACATTTAGAATAAAATAGTAAATCTTGCTCGCAAGGACAACCCATAAAACTTGGATCCCAGTATGATTATAAGAGGTGGGTTTGACCATGGGAGCTGGGAGAAACGGCCAAAGCATCCAAGCCCCCTGTGCTAGGCCCCCATCCGAAAGAGTAGCTGAGACACAGAAACTTTCAAACCCATCCCAGATATTATCCACCAATGACCAGGTTTCTTGCATAACGATGATATCAAATTTCAAAACATAATCATGCCAGTTAGTGCCTGATCGCTTTGTGTTGATCACAGAAATGTTCCAGCAGACTAGGTTTATTCATAAATCACTTAAATTGTCCTTAAACTGGTTTGCCATAGACAAGTTAAAACAATCCCTGACTAAGATTACTTTTCCCTCACAACAGTTGGATCTGTTTTCAGTCAGTCTAAAGCCTCCAAATTCGACAGCGGGGAAAGCCTGTTGGCAGTCGGGATATAGGAAGAGAAGGGTGGATATGGTTTTGGGATGGGATGGGATGGCATTAGAGAGCAAAGATCCAGTCTGCATGCTACATATTTATAAAAAAATAGCCCAATGGTAAGATGTTAATGCGATTGTTTAGAGAGTTTGGATAGGCATCCTGAATGCTTTTTGAGATCAAACGGTCAGCTAAATTTGGATTCTTGCAATTGATGATACCACAATCCCCTTTAAATTGCTGATCTGCAGGATGAATCATTCCACTCTCCTAACAAATACAATATTCTTATATGCTGCAGTCTAAAAATGTATATGTTTTAGATATCCAATGTCACACCATGATTTTAAGTTGTGAGGCCGTTTCTGCTGCAAAAGCAGGCCAAAGTGGAACATATGAGCAACACTCGGAGTGACCAGGTTTAGAGTAGAGTTAAAGTGTGAGTAGGTGGTGTCCGTTCCTTGCAAGTCTCGCCGCCCCTTGCTACCCTCTGTGGGGATGATCCCGCAATCTGAGGTCTCGTGCTTGCATTCTCCTTAGCCTAAGCAGCAGAAATACATCCATCTAGCTGTCTTTGGTTACTGGTGGCTGGGAAATTGAGAGACAACATAGGTGATGAGCCTACCACTGTGGGTATTGTAGTTGTTGACTCTGCTAGCTCCATTCTAATAATTAATGGGGCCTCCTCTTGGTGGTACGTCAGTTTTATAATTGCTATTCCCTCCCCTAAAGGTGCAACAGATATCAACTAGGACCTTTATTTTACTGAGAAGCAAGTCCCAATTAGGGATTACACATGCCCCCCATGAGCATGTACAGGGTACATGTTGTTTAGCAGCCAAAAGATTCCTATTTGGGTCTTCAACATCACAAGATGTCTCACTGCACTTATGCTTCGACTTTGTATTTCTGTTGCCTAGTTGAGTCCTTTTGTTATGGTGTTATAGATATGATGAGTCTGAATAAATTATGTCTACACTATGGGGCATATTGCAGAAGGCAGCAGATTCCTCATTCAGAGCTTTACATGGAATCATCAGAACTTCCACTATGGCAGATGGATGTGAATTTATTGACCTCACACTAGTCATATATAATTGTCTTTCAGCAAAATCAATATCCTTAGAGATAACCCAGACCGCTCTGGCTAAAAAGGTGTCCAACATAGTGCAAGGTGGTCCAGGGGGCTAAGAGAGATCTTGGTCAGCCCCAGGCATTACCATCTTCCCATTGTCTCTCTGGAATGGCCGGGCAAGGAACTGACAGCTAATGAGCCTAATAATGCAGCTTGCAATGTAGGACAGGGCACAGTTTACAGGCAAACAATATTTCAGGGCCTGTGAATACTTAATGCAGAGAAGAATGCAACTGCTTGTCATCTGTACCATGCTGCAGCAGCCTTGGATAAAATCACAAAGCCAACTAGCTCAAAGTATTGGGGGGAAAGGGTTTGGAAGGGAACACCGGAGAGTAGAAACTGTTGAAGGCAAAGACTCATTAGAGTGTGGTCTTTGGAATAAAGATCTTTCCTACTTGATGGATGGACCTCAGAATCAACTACAGAGAATGAACACTCTGCCCGTTTCCCAGTGTGGTGAGGGAAGGAGGTATGAGAATGAGTCTGACCATTTAGATGCCGGTCTGTAATGATAAGCAACCAGGTTACATAGGCATAATCACAAACACATTGACCTTGATTAGAGTGCGACTCATTCTCTTATCTCACATACCAAACTCTCACTTAAACAAAGTTTCATAGTACCTGCTTAGACTATTGCCAAACTTTCTGAATTAAATCTTTTTCTGAGGATTCTTTACACAATCTGCAGTCTTAAGTGTGGCAATGAATCCATGAGCGCTTCTCTTTTTCAAGAAAAATAAAATCTTTCTTTTGTGCCTATATGAGTTTTTTAATCTTTGATTCTCATGATTCACTTTTCAGGGTTATCTTCTGATCCTCTGAGAATGGCGCTCCGTCAAACTGTTTTCAATTATCAACATCCTTCCTGCTTTTAAAATTAGTCTTTGCCTTCCTAAGAATTCACAAACAAAATCTCAGATTCATAGCCCATGTACTTTCATTCACTACCTTCAACAATGTAATTTCCTTTTCTCCAGGGAAACACTCTTTAAGAAATCTCACTAAGTCTTGGTCTTCTGAGTTTTTGTCTTTTAAGAAAACTTTTTTTTCTCAATAGAGGCTTACCTTCATTCCTTTACATTTTGTGTCTCTTCTCTCAAGGAATGCTGCTGCTTTGTTGGAGGGAGACTCAATAACTGGCAGTTGAAGCAGGATGTGGCCTCCTGTTATTGTGGTGTCATGCCCAGATCCACTGTACGGTGAAGCAGGATGTGGACCTCTTTTATTGTGGAGCCAAGCCCAGGTCTATAATGACTGTTAGTGTTCCAAAAGGCAGGACAAAGTTTAACCAGGTCTCTGCAATGGGCTCAAAAATGTTATAAACCACATTGTGGTCTAGGGCAGGAATAGTGGGTTAGATCTCCAGTCCTCATTCCAACTGTTTCAGGTGCCATGTCACTGACTGTAGCAGAACACAGGGAGGAGTGAGAGCAGGTCCTCACACAATAACCGTACACAAACACAGAAAGATACAGTGAGAAAAAGTTAGTATCTTCGTGAGGAGGGCCATAAACCAACCTCAATCCATCAGAAAGGCTCTATCATGGGGCAAAGATAGATGGCCCAGCCTCTTCTGGCCGATGCCGGGCAAACATAGGCCCGGGGTTGGACTTGTCTTGTCCCAGGCAAGTCCCACGCTGTGGGGCTCCCAGACACACTTTATAGCATTGCTACAGTGCTTCCTACCCCTTCTGGAGCAAGGAATGATGGTTGTTGCAGTCGAATGTAGTGGCAGCAAAGAGTTTGGGGCATATTTACAAAAAAATGCCAGATTACGGTGTTACGCCAAATTTGGCTCCGACATTTTTAAATCGCAGGGATGCGACATATTTACAAAAATACGGTGCATCCATGTGCATCCCCTAGCACTGGTGCTAAAAAAGCTGCCTAGTGCCAGTGCAGGCACCCTGTCACCATGTTGCAAGGATGCCTGTGCTGCAGGGGCGATTGTTTATGTGCAGGAAGGGACACCTTCCGGCACATAAACAATCAATAATGGCAACTAGCTCTTTCTATGTGTACTGCATAATGCAGTACACATAGAAAGTTGTTGCAGTCCAACGTAGTGGCAGCAAAGATTTACGTCCTCACTCTTGTCTATGTGATAGCACTACTAACCCCCTGGTGAAAAACATACCTGTTTTTCACTGTTAGCCATCTAAAATTCTATATACATTGACTCTCTCACCTGAAAATAATTGGATTGATGTCTACCTTTGGCCAAATTTTCAATTAATAATATGTGACATTCAAAAAGACATTCTCATCAGTGATGTCATCAGTGATGTCACTGACCATGTCATGAGTGATGTAATATGTGATGTCATCAGCAGTGCATTGTGGGGGCGCGAGTTATATTTAGCTCAACTAACTATAACGGTCGAATTTCTCTGGTTTTGTACGAGTGAAATCTCCAACTACCTATAACGTCCCTGAAACCTGTGGTTTTTTCAGTGAATATATATATATATATATATATATATATATATATATATATATATATATATACACATATATATATATATATATTTATATATATATATGTATATCTCTCTCTCTATATATATATATATATATATATATATATATATATATATATACATATATATATATATATATATATATATTTATATATTTATATTTAAAGCTGCAACTGCTGTGTGATCATTCATTACCACACCACTGACTCACCAGGCATAAACCTGACATTCATGTCATTGTACATTTGCAGTAAGGTGCCCCTGTTTCAAAATTAGTCCTATGGTTCATCGAAAATAAATCCAACATTTTAATGCCTATTCTACAGCGACGAGTTTGTAGTTTGTGATATATTACTTGTCCTAGACTCTGAAGTAAGCTTGCATATTTCAATTCAATTACTCTGCTGATTCAAATCTCCAGGAGGAAAAGTTCACAAAAGCAATAATCATAATGCATGATTAATTTTCAAGATAATTGCGCCTGACAATGGTTCATCAAACATAAAGCAGAAATGTTAATATCCCGAGAAAGTCTCAGGCGCTGTGCTGTGCTGTCACAAGCTTTCTAGCAACTCCACTTGAAATTACTTGCCACGAAAGAGTGAATAAAAATCTTATTTACTGCACACTTTGTGTGTCATGGAAATAAACTGACATAATTATCGATCGAAATATTACAACATAAAATTGTCTTGTGTGGAGGGATGAGTGTTTCAAATAAAGGCCCTTTCAGCTTAATAACAAATTATGTAGGAATGCGTGAGAACAACTGATTAAACTTTTATTAGGCCTGACAGATACTTTACCCCCACAAGTCACAATACATGGTACTTATCTTTAAATATGTTAATCACAGTTATTATTAATGAAGGTCCCCTCAAATGATGGCTCCCTCAAACAATAGGAAATATTACGTACTGCACTACTCCACCCAAAACAATCCTATACTCACAATATTATGAATAACATGTCATTCTTTGCTAAAACTGAAAAGTAATTTGCTAACCCAATATCTCATAGAAATACACACAAAGTGACCAAAATCGAAAAGTTGACGAGAAATTAAAGCAAGCATTAGAAAAGCCAACAAGTCCGGCTTTCCCTGTAGAGATTGTGGGGCATATTTACAAGCCCCTTGCGCCACTTTTGTGCCGCCGTTGCGTCACGCATGTGACGCAGTGGCGACGCAAACCATGCGCCGCGTTGCGCTATATTTACAACGTGACGCATCTAGGGAGATGCGTCACGTAGTAACCTCTGCGCCACATGAAACCTGCGTCAGGTTTCATGTGGGCGTGCCGGCGCAGGGGGCGTTCCGGCGCAGGAACGCCTCGAGAAGTGACGTAGTGAAATCTACAAGATTTCACGCAGTCACTTTCGAGCGCTGGTGCGCCAAATCCTTACACCTGCTTCAAGCAGGCGTAAGGATTGACGCACCATGTTAGGGATAGGGAAGGTTGGAACAGTGCTGGAGTTGCATCGCGCTTGCAACACAACTTCAGCACTGCGCCAACCTTCCGCTGGCAGATGCGTCACGCATCTGCTCATCCTTGCGCCACGATGCGCCGCATTGTAAATGCGGCGCATCGGACGTGGCGCAAGGGTAAACTTGCGTGACGCATTTTCCCTGGCGCATCCCTGCTGATATGAAGGGATGCACCAGGGAACGTAAATATGCCCCTTAGTCTTTCCATGCACACAAATGGCTGACCATGAGTTCTGGGCGGGAGTGCAGCGCCATGCTGCTGAGCGCTCGTCCACTCCTCTCCCTACTGCTGTTGTCACATGCACATGAGGCTGAGCTTCCCGAGGGCCGCGAGCCGCGATTCACATTCCGTGACCAGTGAGATGAGGGTCACGGCGTATTTGTAGTGGCGGGATTGCGGGACCTGCAAAAGATCCCTGTGAGAAAATTTTAGACAATATTGCCATTTCGGGGCTGTCGACAACGGACCCCGTGAGGACGTGAGCAGTAATGCAGGGAGATGCTACATGAGCCGGTGCTGAGAGGAAAAATGGAGAGCCTCTTGATGCTGTAGATGACGCAGAGGTAAGGGATTCTCCGTTGGACTCGGGGAGGCCCCTCCACTTGATCTGTCCTGTCCAAGGGTTCTGGAGCAAGTGCTTTAGTGCTTATGTGCTGGGAGTTTTTTTGATGCCAGTGAAGCAGCAGTTTTCATTCCTGGGGGAAGGAAGAGATAAGAGAGAAGGGGAAGAAAAACTTTACAAAATCTAGAAAATAGTGTGCCTATACAGCGTCCATACAGTATCTTTACAGCGAAGAAATAACATATATTTGTTCTGGGGGCTTTATTGTGAAGCATGCAGCAAATGGTCCTGAGGGGGACAGGAATAGGAGCAGGAGCTTCAGCCCCCAGCCCCCAGCCTTTCATTACTAACTCAGAAGGCTAAGAGAAAAGCAGCTCAATCACGCATTCTTGCGGCGAGGAGAGGAAAAACCACGCAGAAGAGAAACAGGGCTGTGAATATTTCAATGGATCAAATATCTCCAGGTCCCTCTCCCCAGGTGTTGGTTTTTTTAGAGTCCTCTCCGGAGTTCGCCACCATCGACACGGACGTTGGGGTGGGGAATGCCATGGTCCCAGACAATTCCCTAAAGTTAAAGGAGGTGAGTGAACCAAGGTCCTCCATTAATCTGCAGGAGACTGAGGATACTGGAAGTGGTGCAGGGTCCGCACAAATGGCCGCAAGAAAGGCACTTGAGAAGAAGAATAAAGTGGAAGGGGTGGATAATCCCCATAAAGATTACCCCTTATTTTCAAAAAACCGTACAGAAACCCACGAGTTTACTAACCTGCAACTTGCAGATCAAATGCCTGCTAGAGCATTATCTAAGGACTCCTCAGCGTTAGACTCTCTGGAAATCTTGCCTGGTAACAACTCTGATCCGAAGGGGCAGTCTGTACAAGGGAAACGTCTGGCTATACTTTCTCATGACCTAGAGATACCAGACTGCCCAGGTCTCTTGCGGTCTTCACTATCCCTGGGTCTTCGGATGGAACCCAGGGTCAAAGAGCTGGGTCTGAAAAATCAGCAGGTAGTTGAGATGGCAAATGAGCATTCCAGGGAGAGTGTAGGGCTGAGTCAGTCCTCGATGGTCTCGATGCACCAAATGCAACAGCTTTTCGAGACTATTCTGGGGGAAATACGCAATTGTAAATCCTCTCAGGCTCAAGAGCTTACCTTACTTCATCAGAAACTAGATAAAGTCGAGAATATGGTACAGTAAATACCAGAGCGATTTAAGGAATTGGAGCAACGAGTATCTGATATCGAAGACCGCTCCTTGGCCTGTGATTCTGACATTGCTTCTCTTCAGAAAAACCTGCAGGCTTCACAATTGAAGATGGACGAGATGGAGAACTACGCAAGACGATCAAATTTGCGTTTCAAATGGATACCGGAGGACAGTGAACACCTTAATGGCCACTCGAACCCCCTGTCCTATTTTGAAACGCTGATCAGAGAACATATACTTGAGAAACCACCAGAAGACCTTACTATAATGAGCTCTCATAGGGTTCCTTCCCAGAAAACTGCGGGGGCTAAATACCCAAGGACGATGATTGTGAATCTTTCTGATTTTCGCATTAGAGAGGCTATTTTAAGTAAGGCAATACAAAAGAAGGATGTCATCCTATCCGATGGGGCCAGGGTACGAGTGTTCTCTGATATGTCAGCGTTTGCAGCCCGTAGGCGGAGGGATTTTGTGTCCCTGATTGGCCAATTCGAGAGTGCCGGCCTCTATCGTTCAGCATTCCAAATTGAAAGTCTTATGGAGAGGCCAGTTCCATCTTTGCTCTGTTCTCGAAGAAGCTCAAGAGATACTACAAAAGATATCCGAAGCAAGTGGAAAATAGAAAAAGGAGGGGTAACTCAACCTGATGCGGGACTGAATCTAGTTATATGAATTTGAAATGCAGTGCAATATATTAAGCCCGGTTTATGTATGAGCTTTTGTATATTTCTATTAGGTTAATTTCCTTACACTTTGCACTTAGCACTTTGCACTTTATGCACTGTGTTCACTTTCGCTTCTGCACTTTGTTCTCCCCTTCAGGGGTGCCCAATGATATCTATTATACTGTGTTGTGAAAAGTTGGGAAAAGTTTGTATTAATCTTTCTTTTATAGGGAATCAGTGCTATTGGGTAGATTGCATTTCAGGTTTTTAGAGATTTCTCAAATAAGGTTTGCACGAGTGTGCTACACTTTTCGCCGGGACCTTGTGCGTAAGAGCTGATTTTCTTTTTCTTATGTTATGGGGTCCAGATTTTAGCCCATAAAACTAGATATAGTTGGGTATTTCTGGTTTGTATAGACACATGAAGCACAAGCACTTTTTACTGTTAGCACTTTATGGAGAGTCTTCTCTGGTTATTAATAGTCATAGGTTAAATAGCATGGGGAGGGGAGGGGAGGGTGCATAGACGTGTGGTTAAAGTAGGAATTCTGCGGAGTGGTCTGGTCTGTTGTGGAACAGAATATAGGTCCATGTAGCTATATGAATATGAAGTTCAACCTAATATATTAAGTCCAGCTTACGCATGAGATTCTCCCAACCTTGTTGGTTTTATTCTTTGAACTCTGCACTTTATATTGTATACACTGCGTGCACTTTCATTCGTACCTTTTTTCTCGTTTTAGAGCCACTCAATAGAATCGGAAAAGATGGCAGTAATTTCTTTTTATGGTCAATCAGTAGTTTTTATCCGGTTTGTATTCCAGATTGTACGTTGCACTTTTTCGTCTTGGAGGGAGTTTGTGTATAAGGGCGGCCTAAGGTTCTGCAAAATTGGGTTATACCCATGTGTGGGAGATGGGTGGTATAAAACATAGGGGCATATTAGCAAGAACCTCGTTAAAATTATCGCTGTTTTAGCGGCAGGAAACTGCCGCTAAAACGGCGATAATGGGCTTGGTAATATGCGTTATGGAATTCAATAGAGCCCAGGTTAGATGTGCAGGACATCTAACCTGGGCTTCTATTGGAATTCCATAACGCATATTAGCAAGCTTCATTATCGCCGTTTTAGCGGCAGTTTCCTGCCGCTAAAACGGCGATAATTTTAACGAGGTTCTTGCTAATATGCCCCATAATTTTGCAGGCCCTTGTCTGGGTTCTCAGTTTATTTACTCATCAGAGTGTTATAACTAAGGTTTAGATGGCTTTTTGTCTTGGCCGGTATAGGTAAAAGAAGCACAAGCACTGTTTTCTTTTTATATTGTCAGCGCTTTATGGCGTTTTTTTCTTTTCTCTTTGCTTGCTTAAGATGGAGGTTTAGTAGCACGGCGGGAGAGGGTACGGAGACGTGTGATTAGGAGTCAGGTCAAGGCAGCCTTGATTGTTGGGAGGGCTGAGGAAAAGAGTTAAGGGCCACTCGCTGCCTCAGGGGAGTTTGGGAGGGGGGGGTTTGGGGGCCACGTGGGGTTGTGGGATAAAGCAGTTAAAAAAGGGCAGAAAAACAGCAGGCCATAATTGGGTAAGGTACAAGATTGGAGTAAGTATAGGGGTTGAGGAGCTAGTTGCACTAGATATGTTAGAAAAAGGTTTGAGCCAACTTCATCAAGTGCGGTTTTATGAAATGGGGTGTATCAATCTGTGCTATGGCTATTCTTGAAGAATATCTCAATCACTAAAAATAATTTCATGCAATGTTAATGGCTTTTTGAATGTTCGTAAAAGAGGGGCAGTGTTGAAATGGTTGGGTTCGTTCACCACCCACGTGAATTTTCTGCAGGAGACACACCTTAAGACTAACACCCCCAATTTTCCTCTCCCTGAGAAGTATTCTCAAGCTTATTGCACCTCAGCACGAGGAGTGGGTATTTTATTCTCATCCGCACTAGATTGGAAGGTGAGAGAAGTGATCTGTGATGAGGAAGCTAGGTGGATTTGGATCAAGGTCTTAGTCACTGGGATTTGTCTCATTTTTATAACCTATTATGGACCAATTTTTGATGATATTAAAGCCTTAAAACAGACATACGATATGTTAATAAATGCTTGTGGTCCTATAGTTATGGGGGGATATTAACTTTATACAAGACTTAGGATTAGATACCTCAAATAAGGCTAAGCAGCAACCAAAATCAAAGACTGCAAAATATTTAAAAAAGAAAGAAGACTTTGCCTTAATTGATCCTTGGAGGGTAGATCACCCAGGGTTGACACAGTTTACTTGCGACTCCGCTAGATTTAAAACAGCTTCACAACTTGACTTCTTCTTGGAAAATAAGCAACTTGTAAGAGGAGAGTCTGATATTTTTTGCCAATTCCTTTTCGGGCCATTCAATAGTTTCTTTGTTGATATGCTTATGCACCCCCAAAGAAACAACACCAGGTGGCTGTTCGATAAAGCACTGCTCTCAGATCCAGTATGGATCACAGAAACTCAGGAATTTATACCGCAGATTTTTAAAGAGAATATTAATTCAGCCTCAGGTTTTATGGTGTGGGAAGCTTTTAAGGCTTCTTTCCGTGGGATGGTTATTGCATACAAAGCTAACACCTATAAGCAGAGGCAACTGAAGGTAGAATTACTACAAAAAGCTGGACCGGGCTAGGGCAGATCTTAATTCTATACCCCTATGTGACCTTGATGAGAGGATACTACAGCAGGAATTATTGAGAGCAAAAGAGCAATTAAAATTCTTCTTTACTTTAGAAGAGATTTCGGGGAGTAAGGCGTTTCAGCAGAAAGTCTATGAAGAGAGCCAGCTTGTAGGCACATTGTTTGCTTGGTCTACTAAAACGCAACAAAGCAGGCAGCTGATCTCACAAATAAGGGACCCTAGTACTACAAATCTGGTAGGGGATAAAGATAAGATCGCTGAAATATTCGTATCCCACTTTAAGCAAATTTATGCTGAGACCCAGATAGTAGATTTACAGGAGCTCGAGGACTACTTCACCGAACTTCAGTTACCTAAAATTACAAAGTCTGACAGCGCAGCCCTAAGTAAACCGATTGAACTTTTAGAAGTAACTGAAACTATAAAAAGGATGGATAGAGCTAAGGCAAGTGGTAATGACGGTATTCCGGTGGAAGTTTATAAGATGTTTTTAGATGATCTCTCTCCATTCTTATTATCCTTGTATAACCAAATCTTGGAAGGGACTTCTATCTCTGATAGATTTAAGGAGTCAGTGGTTATTTCCATCTTTAAAAAAGATAAGGACCCAAACGACCCAAGCTCCTATCGCCCAATAAGTTTATTAAATGTTGATTATAAGCTCTTTATGAAAATCTGGGCAAATAGGATCGCGGAATGTGCAAAACAGGTGGTCCATGCGGACCAAACAGGCTTTCTGCCTGGTAGATCAATGGCAGCTAATACTTTTTTTCTGCTACAGGCAATTGATTATTTTTTGGTTAATAAGGACAAAGTGGCTATTTTGATGATGGATGCAGAAAAGGCATTCGACTTTGTGGACTGGCAGGCCCTTTTGTTTATCCTAGGGAAGTTTGGCTTTCAAGCCTGTTTGATAGAGATGTTAAGAGACATTTATAATGGGGCGGTTGCAAAGATAATTATTAATGCGGAACAGGTAGGAGAGGTGGCGATTAAATGTGGTACTAGACAGGGCTGCCCCCGTCCCCCTTGTTCCCCCTCCTTTTTTCTCTTTTTATTGAGCCGCTGGCGGTAAAAGTTGTTCTAACGCTTCAATTGTGGCCCCTTTAATGGGGATGGCAAAAATCAAGCTGTTTGCTGCCGATATGATTCTATATCTGAAGGCAAATAAGGTAAATATCCAGGCAGCGTTAGGGAAGATTCAGGCGTTAACAGATTTGGGGGGTTTTAAAGTAAACCAGGCTAAAACTGAGGTTCTTCTGTTCAATTTCACAGCGGTCGAACTTCCAGTAGGGCCTACATTTTTGCCATCTCGACCTATAAGATATCTAGGTATACATGTTACTGCTGACTTCTCCCAACTATTTCAACTAAACTATGGAAATACCCATATGAAGGTAAAAAGGCTTTTAGAAAGATGGACGTTATTACCTCTCTCACTAGTGGGCCGAGTTTCCCTAGTGAAAATGTCAATACTTCCCTTGCTGGTATTTCTGTACTTAAATCTCCCTTTAAAAGTACCAATCCTATATTTTAAAGAGCTAGATAAAGTTATTCGGGAGTTTATATGGGCAAAAAAAACCTGGGTCAAATTAGCCATTCTACAATTAGATATAGAGCAGGGGGGGCTTGCACTACCCCATTTTTCCACCTATTAACAAGCTGCACTCGTTAGTTTACTAGCTCAGCTGGTAGCCCCCTCTTCTTCTAAGTTTGATAACTTTATGTTAAACCATATACTAACAGAAAGTGCAGTTAAGCTATCAGTGTTTCTTCGTACAATAAAATTACCAAAGAAAACAAGATATAAGGTCATAATTTCAATTGTAACTCGTACCCAATTTTTCTATAAAACATATAATCTTCCAACATGTCATGCATTTACCTCTCTCCAAGATTGTGAGTTATGGGGTCTTCAGTTTTCCCAAGGGGTGTTACAGTCATACAATAATTTGGGGTTCTGGAAGCGAGGAGATTTCTATACCTGAACACATTTGATAACGTGGGAATCATTCGCATTGCAATCTGATCCCCAAAGTAGAGGTCTGTGGTTAAGCTTCAGACAAATTATAGGCTTCCTTGAGAACAACTATTCAATGATTAATGAGATGGAAAAAACTATTTTAAATACATTCTCTGAGAAGAATCTGAGCGGTGTTGGTAACTGGTATCGGGTTCTACGTCAAGGCACGAACAATAAGCTTATCGATGAGATGCTCCCAAAAATTTCCCAGGAAACAAATTGTCGTTTTAATAATAAGGAATGGCAGTCATTGTGTGAATTTGGGAATAGGGCTTTGAGGGCGGCAAATTTCAAAAGAATGTCTTTTTTGTCGAGATGGCTGGCGTATTACCCCCCTTAGACTGCAGAAACTGTTCCCATCAACTCCTAATGAATGTTTTCGATGTAATAGAGTTGGGGCAGGTGAAGGGGCTCATATATTTTTTACATGTCCTAGACTGCAGCACTTTTGGGAGGAGGTTTTTAGGTTCATTAGTCGCTGCATGTCTATGGTCATTCTCCCCTCAACGTCGCTAGCCTTATTTGGGTTCTCCCACGCAGTCCTACAGCTGCCAAAATTTCAGCAATACTTTGTATTTATAGCAATAGTGGTAGCTAGATCTCTGGTGATGCAGAATTGGAGATCATTGAAGGTACCAACAATGGGTCAGTGGCTTTTTAAACTGGACAAGACCTATCAATGCGAAGAGGCTTATGCAAAGATATGCAAAGAGGGTAGGGGCACTTCGCAGATTCAGAGCTACATGGGAGGACTAAGCCCTGACCACTCAAGTAAATTGAAAAAAGAATAAAAAGAGAGGATGGAAACATAGCTTTTAGGTTTTTTTAGCAATGTTTTATGTCCTTATTTATTCTTAAGATATGAAATCTGTTTTTCTTGGATATAGGTGACACTGGATATGTATTATGAATTTATGCTATTTATGCTATTTATTGTATGATGTATTATGTGCCCTTTCTTTTATGGAGTGTGGTTTTTTTTTCTAAGCTTGTACCATGATGTTGATTATCAATGGATGATTTTTTTTTTCCAGCTGTCTGTTCTTTCGGCTCAATAAAAATATAAAAAAAAAAAAAAAAGAAAATGGTGGGCCATCTAGGATAATTTTTCATTATTAAAAGCTATTGCAAGATGTGCTGCGGACGTGTGCCCACAGGCACTCTAGTGCACACACACAGAGGGACACTTGGAATCGCTTTTTTTTACTGTTCAAAGATGGCCGATTGCCATTCGGAAAATGTTAAATAATAATAAAGTCTGCACGGGATACGATGCGCATTAAGATTAGCAACCGGACCATTGGCAGGCTATGTGGAGTTGATTAACCTTGCCCCCAAATTTTTTTTTTAAATGAATAAAAGGAAGCTATGTGTTATAAACCATGGCACGGAATTGTTCACAGCGGCAGGAGACAATGGGTGAAGGGGGCTGACCCATTGTCTCATGCTGTATACTGTGGCTGGAGAAAACTGTGAATGACACTACTACAGACTGCTTGATGAAGATGGCTGACTGAAAGCCTCTCTTTCTATATATGTACATATTTATATTTAAGATTTCATTTTTAGAACCACAAAAGGTCTTGGCTAATGCCAGACCTAAAAATAATGATCTCTGAAGAATCCTCTTCATTTGGAGCACATTGTTCACTTTTTAGGAACACTAAAAGGATTCGGGATGTTCAAAGAACAAGAATTTTGAAATGCAGAAATGTAATAGTTATAGTTCCGCATTTCAATCCCAAAAGCGAAAGCAAATCTTAGAGGCATTTTCCTCTTTCTATGTGTGCTGCAGAATGCTACACACATGTAAAGTGGTACTAACAAGGAGAAATAAAGATATTTCATCAGGCCTTGCATGGATATGTAAGTATTCTTAAAGCCTTTGTGTTGTCGTTTTGTGATGCAAGGACATTGTAAAGGCTTCATAAATATGGGCTCCAATCTCTATTTCATAGCTTAAAATTCTCCAGCGGGGCAAGGCTGTGGAATGTGTCCAAAACAAGGCTCCACGAGGCTGGATACCTTCTCACCAAGGTCCAGCTGAATTGGATTTGCTGCTGCGGAGAACCATGTGAAGAAAACCTTTTTCTTCAGCCCAGTGACGTTGCTCTTTGGGTATATGGCTTTGAATGATTGTACCGGGCCTCTTGAGGTCTTTAAGTCTAAATATTTTCAGAATCCCAGGTTTTCAGAGGTGATAGCAGAAATACATTTAGACATAGACAACAGTCCCAGAATGTCAAGAACAGCACTAGTGGGCCAAGACTCACTCCAGCAGAGACCACCAGCAGTGTTCTGGTCAAGTTGAGCTAGTACTGGTCAGCTGCACACTTCAGAAAAAAGGCCTCGTGCAGCTTGCTGTGTCCATGTAACTTTAAAGGAGGCCAGTGACTCTTGCAGTTCACTTCTTTGTCCTTGGCACAAGTAGGAGCAGATCCAACCCTTCAGGTCTCCTCGCAGGTCTAAAATAGCAGGTGCATTCCTTCATTTGTTCTTCCACAGGTCAAGATTGATCTGTAGAAGGTGCTTTAGTGTGTCCCATTTATGACCGGCAGTTACTTGTTGTTGGGTGATGACTGTCCCCTCCCTCTAGAGTAGGAAGATTGTCCCTGGGGTACCCCTACCCACTTTTGCACCAGTCCCTGTGTGTCTAGCTGCAAACAACTCCACATTGCAAATCACTCACTAAATCCAAGATGTGGAAACCCTTCTCCCCTTGTGAAGCACCTGTGTGCCCACCATGAAGTGTAGCCTGTGTAAGGAGCAGATCCTCTTCTGCGGTCACTCCAAACCAGTTCTGGGGGCAGCATTCGCCTACTGGTTTGGTGCGTGTCTGACTAAGAAGACAAAGGAAAGGGCCTAGCCAGGTGTCATCTGACATCTGTTTGTGACAGGGGAGGCTCCTTTGAAGTAAATTAAGTACCTGACACATCCCAACTAGCCTTCCTGCAAAAGCAACCCAAAAATTCCCCACGCCCAAGCCATTGTCTCTGCTCTGGAGGCTGGATGACAGTTGGAGTGCTAATGCAAATTAGCAAACTGTAACCTCATATGGGCATTTCCTTAATACGTATTAAAATTCAACCTTAGCTTCAAGTTGAGATTTTTATAGATATGAAAAACATCTGTTAAATAATGTTTAGCTGGTTCTCAGCCTGTGATAGTAGAGTTCATTTTTAATATTGCTTCTCTGTGTTTCTCAGATGGCCAGCCAGCCTTCCTACAGTGAAAATAGCCTTAGGGTGCTAATCACTGTAAGGACATGTTGCCTTTAAAAAACCTATGTGCTCGAAGCACATATCTTAGCTGGACACAGGAAGAATGAGACATTAGGACACACTTGTTGGTACTGGTAGAAGTTTTGTGCTTTTATTAGCCAGTCTGAAAAGTCCTTAGACTGTGGTCCCCGCACTTATACTGCTAAAAACTACAGGAATGAACATCAGCAAAATGTCATGTGCAGAAGTCTAGCTGAAATGGACTAACCTGAGATGGAGCTTTAGGCAGACCTGATGATAAATAGTTTTCTTTCTCCTCTGTAGAAACCATGGCTCCAACCTAAAAACAACCTTTATCAAGAGTCCCAAAATACCATAAATGGGAAACATCTGCAAGAATTGGTATTCCACACGCTTGGTGCACATTGTCTTCATGTCTGACCCATTTTTCCAATTACACATTTTAGGTGTGGAAATGTGTGGGAACATATTGGGGGTCTGTTACTTTCCAACAACATCTCATTCCCAATGTTGCTGGTGACCCCTATTAATGGCGTTAAATTATGGGCCACATGCAACAGGGTAACAGTGTAACATTTTCACTCCAGCACCACAATGATCTTATTAAACAAAAAGTGACACTAATTCATAGCATAGTCTCAGTGTGCTTGAAGAGAATAATGACTACTTTTCTCAATTGCAACAGGAAGCTTGCTTCTCTTTCATCTATGCTGTTCACCCAAAAATCCCGTAGAGAACCTGGCCGACCTTTGTACCGTGCTCAACATTCTAACGTGCTTCTTCCATGCTCCTGTTGTGCCCACAATCCTGCTCTGACCCCAACCACCTTGATAAAAGACAAGAAGGAACTCACCATAAAAGACTTTGCTGCAGGGCTAGGGTAAGTTGTAGAATAGTGACAACATATGTTAGGCTGGCTTTGACTCAAGTAACATGGCCTCTTCTTAAGGATATTTGGGATGTCTTCTTCAGAAACAATAATCATTCCAACCTCCCACAACAATTGAGCTCTAAAGGAAATGAGAAGGTCTACCCCTTGCAGTACCGTGCAACTCAGTCCTGCAACTCTTTCACCAATGACGTCTATTGCAATTAAATGTTTGTATTTGAAATGGGGCTCAGAAAGCGCCTGTCTCTTTAGCAATGTGTCTCACAGTTCTGGAACACACCAACACAGGTAGAGAGATAAAACCGCCAGAGAAAGCAAGTCTGCCACACTATACAGAAAGAGAAAGACACATCTATCACCCACCAAAATCACCCAAACAATGGAACAAAGACTACAGAGAATGAGACTGAGAAGACACTGGCCTGACACATTTGGACTGCGAGACATTGGCACCACAATCAGTACCACAGCTAGCACTGCCTGCATACCAACTCATCAAACAGCAAAATCAGGCCATGTAAATAATAAATGCTGAGCTACTCAAATCACGTTACATAATGTATCTGAGCATGAACAGATCGATGTGTTGGCACATAGCAGCCAGGTTGGTTTCTACAGCTCATGTCCACTGGTCAGAATCCTAAATGGGCAGCTCATTCAATGAACAGCAGAGACAACAACTTGGGAACAATCATAGTAGGAAACACATAGACAGTGGTCATATCATCAAAGGGTTTTTGGGGTAAGAATTAGGTCAGCTGATCCTGATCCTATCCCACAGCACACTACCGCACAATACAGAGCAAAACAGTAATTAGAGTATATTACACGGGAGACTACAATCCCGGTATAAAACACTGTTTCTAATTTCCCTATTACAAGCGACTTGTGACGTCTCTACATGCATGTAATAAAGAAATGACATAGCCACTCAAATGTAATAGGGTATTACAGTTGAATTCAGATGTTAAAATAGTCACAGCGAGCAGCCAGGATGAAAGGCAGGTCACAGAGAATAATTACAGCTAAGAAAGAAAATATGAAGTGTTTTTTCCTTCTGATATCTTTTAAATACAAAAATGTGATCAGTAGACAGGAGATATTTATGGCAATATATATATTTATGTTCATGCTTCTGAAAACATAAAGTCTACTGGAAAGAGGCATTCTGCATTTTACCACACATTCTGAGGTATAGCATGTTTTAATGTGAGTTACATTCGTCTTTTTCTAATAGATTGTTATCTTGTTACAAAAATCACAAACTGGTTTTTGGTGTGTGTAATTTTGCACTCCCAATTCTGCCTTTATTCTTCTAGTCTGTAAAGACCATTAAAGATCTGGACACCAATGATTTATGCAATTTTATGGAAGAGTGATGGTGTGCCAATGAATTGAAAGAAAAAATATATCATCTGCCATACAATAAAAGGATATTGCAAGTCACCTCAGAGATCAATGACCTTATAAAGGAATCCACCCTTCGGCCTCATTTCTCAATAAGGAAAGGCAGTGGGTACTTTAACCCACATAAGTACAGCTAAAAACAAGTAAAGCAGTATTTGCCAACCAAGTGCAATTTTAGGGTCTTGAAAGAAATACCAGGACAGGGATTCTTTGGCAAGTAGAGACTATTGGGGCCTCTTTACAAGTGAAATACACTGTAGTAATTTCCACCTTCCTTAAGGTTAGAATCTCATATCTCTGTGTTACATATACAAAATCCCCTGAAGTGATTCCCTAACTCTTTTAGCCACTATAAATATATTTCCATGTTTTTCTAACAATATGGTTTTATTATCCTAATGAGGCTATTATTCTAGAGTAAACATTTTGATGAAAATATTGATAAACAACCTTAGATAGCATTTAAGCTATATTTGTTGGTGACAGAAGTGAGCCAAACTATTTTTATTAATAAAATCACATATACTGAATTGCATATTTCAAGGAAAGAGTCAATAAAAATTATACTTAATAGCCTGGAGAATATTAGCCTATGAACAACAGAGTCACTTAGGCCTATTTACAAGTGGCCTCCAATTCGTGGTCTTCCTTCTCACAGTCTTACCAATATGGTGGTATCATTAATACAAGGTATTGCTTTTTCCTATGGATTATATTATAATCCACAATACGACTTTAAGAATTAAAGCATTAAATGCAGAAATTCTGTATGTGAATTTCTAGTTCTAGGCCTTTTTTCTAGGGACAAAGTTAACCATGTTTGATCTGGAGGATTTGTCTCTAGAAAACAGTGGACTTTTGCATCTTACAGTAATGCTTCATGCTGTTATACCAAGGGAGACAAAGGCCCTCATTTTGAGTTGTGTGATAATTATATACCCTCACAGTTTTCCCCTGATATATTTCGGAAAGTAATACCTGCTGAAATTTATCAGGGAAAAACGCCCAGAAAAACAGTAAAACATGATAAATTTTGGTGTGTTAAAAAATGATACTGCATGCAATGCCTTATTTTCCTGCTCAAAACTCAGAATAGAAGTAATATACCACATGTGGTATATAACTCACTACGGGATACTGACATTTACCTTGGATCTGATTCAAGTGTCCACCCTGCGAACGCGTGTTTAATTATCACACCTTTGGAGCTTTCCCTTGATAGATTTCGGCACATCAAACCTGCTAAAATGTATCGGGATGGAAAGGCCTGTAAAAAATGCAAAGCATGCGGAATTCGATGTGCTCAATACCAACTCCACGTGTTTTACCTCATTTTGAAGGCCACAACTTATAATCAGCGATGATTATTGCACCTTTTACACTCCGATCCCCATCGTATCGTATTTTAAAAAGTGGGATAATAATTGCCTTTCCAGTTGGCACTCATTATGAGGGCCCAATATATAGTGAAAAGCCTGCCCTTTTCCAATATACTCATATTGAGGACCATAATGTTTTAGTTGTAAACTTCTGCCAAAAAATAGGGTTAGAAAATAGCCTATTTTAAAACTAGTATAAGGTTTGCGTAGTGCTTGCTGTGCAATGAATCTTGGACCAGATTAGATCCCAGGTTTGCATCAAAAAAGAGAGTTGTAAGTCTGTTTCCCACGATAATTCAACTTTAGATTTAGGATGAGTAGGAGGCGTATATACCAGAGGGTATATTTATGAGCCCCTTGCACCGCTGTGGCATCACTTTTTCAGATGCTCCGGCAGGGCAAACATTGAAATCATATATTTGAGGTCACACAAAGCCAGTTTGCATGGCATTGAATGGCCTCATGGATATGGAGTAAGGCAAGGCAGCGCATATCGCTGCGTTGCCTTACTCTGCGCTAGGGAGGCGTTCAATTAAAATTGTATTGGATGTTCCCAAGCCTTATGCCTCCCGATGTGAAGTGTAACGAGGAAAAATAACTTTATTTCTCCTTGTTATTCCTCTTTCTGCGAGTGTTGCAATCTGCGGCACACATAGAAAGAAGAACATGCCTCAATAGATTGTTTCTGTGCAGTAAGGTGGCTCTTTGTGCACTTAAACATTCCTACCTACAACACAGGCACCCTTGCACCATGGTACAAGGGTGCCTGCATTAGCGATAGAGGGGAAAGGACAGGAATGAACTGTATTGGATAAGTACGGTGAATTCCGGCCCTTTCACTTTGACATAGGGGAGCGCGGCAAGGTGACTTGCTTTGCTGCCCAATGCCAAATCCCCATAAATGAAGCCCCAGGTGTTTTTATATATTAGGCCTTAACAGCTAAGGATGGGCAAAAAAGGCTCAGGGACCCAATCATAAGTGAATAACTGTGCATGAGTAAGAGTTGATATATGTTGCATGATAACATTCTTTAAGGGCTACATACTTGAGAGTGAAAGAGGGAGAGAAACCATACTTGTGTTAAAGCACAGCTGAGAAAAAAGGTTCAGTACCCTGAACTTACTGTTTAACTTGAATGATAATTTTTTGAATCCATTCTTTCCAATAAATTGAATGGTTCAATAGTTTAATGTGTCTGTTATGCCACATAGAGGATTCTAGAAATGCCTGTTGTGATGAGAACGACCGGCTGAGAAAGGGATATGCAAGAAATATTGAGTTCTCTGTAGTGGGGAATGAGAAATTCCTCGGGGGTTGCAACAGTATGAAAAGAAAAAGAAGAAATTGTTGGTCCATCTTCTAATTTATGTCATACTATAGGGGGGAATCCCCATCAACAGACAGGTGAGGCAGTACTTGTATCTTTGGAAAAGATGAGTGATAATGGTGCAAATCTGGAACATTTCCCCCCTCCCTACACTTTATGTTTACTTAACGACTGTAATGAAATACGTATCTTTCCGTGGTTCCATAGGAATTTACTAAGCAGACTATTAAGAGTTTTAAAGAACTTCAAAGGGAGCTTAAAGGGCAGCGTAAATAAGTAAAAGTTTATGACAAGTAACATCATCATTTTTATCCATCCAATCTGCCCCAACAAGACAGGTAAAGGGAAGACCACCTCTCTGACATACTGCATATTCTTCGCTGAACATCATTCAAATTAAACTAGATGGAGTCAGTAAATGAAGTGGAAAGTTTTTTCTCTAGACTCTCGAACCCATTAGCCGCCCATTTAAAATTAGTGCCAGCAAACATATCCTTTAAAAAATATTTACTTAACGGGAGAACTTCCGATTTTTGAATATTACATTTGTAGCCGGGTAGAGTAGAGTGAATGTCCAAAAGTTCAGCAAAAGTGGGTGTGAAAGATTGGGGGTTTGATACAAAAAGTACTACATAGTCAGCATAAGCAGTGAATTTAACTTCTGCATCCTTATGTGTGAGGCCTTGAAAAGAGGGTGATTGATGAACTGATAATATAAACAGTAAAGGTGACAGTGGGCAACCTTGCCTTGTACCCCTTAATAAAGGAAAGTAGGAGGATTGGAGGCTGTTTGCATAAATAGATGTTGTAGGGGTGGAATAAAGCAGGGTAATATATTTGAGAATTCTTGCACAAACCCATGACACTCCCATCCCAATCTGGTGGTATCTTTTTTTCTTGATTATATAAAAAACAAAAAGAAAAAAACTAATTGACAAATAAAGTATTTAGAAATTGATATATATATTTGTGTGTGTAAGTGATTATCTTTCCATTTGAAAGTTTTTATTGAAATCTTCATTTAAATTGAGACTTTAACATTTCTTAATCTTTTCATATAATACTCTATGGCTTCTGTAAGGAGTTACACAGCTGCTGTAAGAAGTGACACCATTGGTGTTTACTCAATCCTCGTTTAACAAGAAAGGAGGGAACAAGTTTAGCATTTTAAAGAGAAAGACTGTTCAGTGCATGGACTACTCATACTGTATGGATGTTCTATTGTGGATTGCTTTTATTTTATGATGTAATGTTCTTTCAAGTGCTGCGTGAAGTGGATTGAAGGAATAATGCATAATGGTAGCCTCCGGTCTTGTAATGAAATAAAAGAAAATGTTTGAAGCCTCCTCCTTTGGAGAGTGTTCTGCTGTGTATAGCTTTTGATAAAAGTCTGCAAAGCATTTCAGAATGTTAGAATCTTTAAAATGTTTAATACCATCATTATCAATAATGTTGTCAATTTTGGGTTTTTGTGACTTGACCTTTAAATAATTAGCTCACATTTTACCTGCCTTACTGTGGCCTCCATAGTATTTAGCATTTATTTTTAGTAAAACTCAAGATGCCTCCTCAGTCATTTTAGCATTGAATTCTAATCTGGCCTGGATAAGCCGCTTTAATGCATTGTCCAAGTTAGATGTACAGTGTTCATGCCTGAGTGTTTTAACGGAGGTGAGTAGGAGTGCAGACTCTTCAAGGGCTTTTTCTTATGAGGATTAAAATTAGTCGCAAAGAAATCCTGAAGGAAGATGGCCGCCACAAATTAGATCTACCGGAGCCTCGAAGATGAGCGTAGGAGCCCCGCAGGAGGTTGCCTTTTTCCCTATGCCGGTTTGAGCCATGGTGGCGTCCGTGCATGCTGGGAGTGGAAAGGTGCAATTCTTGACCATGTATCAGTGAGTTTTACAAAGCTATTCCTCCCGCTCCTCTCCCTCATGATGGGCTGCCATCTTGGATTTTCTCCGGCCCACAGCAGTGTCTCAAAATGCACGACATCTGCCCGCTGGGGAACAGGGATTTAGACAGACTTTGGACATTCTTCATGTTTTTACCTCTGATGGAATGATAGTTTTGGGACCCTTCTCTGCATATTTTTGGGTCTTTCTGAACTACTTCTCCCTTAGTGCTTCATTTATGTCAAGAGCGGACAGACATTTATAGCATTCCTGGTTTTGAACAGATGGGGTCTGCCACTTGCAATTTATAAAACACTTTCACGGTCCTGAATATCTGGTCATCAGGAGTTTGGGCTGTGTACCTAAGGTTGCTAGTTCCTTTGCGCCATAGTTTCTTCCTACTCATGTCTTAGAGTACAGACTTTGCTGCTCCCTTTTTATTAAAATATTTGCCTTTATCCATGACCATGCCTTTTCACCACAAAGACACTAATGTCAACAATAATAAAAGGCAAGCAAAGGATCCTAGTTCTCAGACCAAGTCACCTCTGCCTTTAACATTAGAGGACTTGAAGGAGGAAATAAAGCATTTGAAACCATTTGTGAAGGAAACAAACTCTATGCTTCAGAGGATCGATGAGAAATGGTCAAGCTTGGAGGCCAGGGTGACTGAGGTAGAACAACGCATCAGTGACATCCAAGATGTCACTACTAAGGTTGAGATGATGTCCAAAGAAAATTCCCTTCTTAAGCACCATACCAAAGATTTTGAAAATCACAGCAGATGCAAAAATCTTCACATATATGGATTTCCTGAGGGTCCCAAGGATTCTGATATGGTTTCCTTTCTCAATGTGCTCATTGCAAAAAGTGTTGGTCTAAGGGAGGCTGCTAATCTCAATCTTGAAAGAGCTCACTTTGTTGGTCCTAAACCAACAGTGCCAAAACCATTAGTTCAACCAGAGGCATTGTAGTTCATTTTCTCTAGTTATTTGACTTGGTGAGGTTTCTCTCAGTGGCTAAGTAAAGGAAGCAAATGCTGTGGTCGGGCCAGAAGTTCTTTTTTTAACAGGATGTGGCTAGAGCGACAGCTACCCATCGAAAATAATTTCTCTTGATGCATCCTGCTCTACGCTCTATGAATACTAATATGGCCTGGTACATCCTTGCCTGTTCAGAGTTACCTATAAAAAGAATACAGTGTCTTTTGAATCACCAGATGACTTTAAAAAATGTATCTATCTCAATAAAGGAGATGAAATGGGCCTCGTGAAGACATGATTTATTGTTCTTGATGTCTCAATTTTGCCTCAATTGTTTTATGTATTATGTTCATCTATGATGTTTCAGTTATATAAAATTCTTCATCCCAAGTTTTTGTTTTACAGAGTCTCCCGTCTCCTGCCTGAATCCCCATCCCAGATGTCTCATATATCTTGTGGACCCTCCCCCCACCCAGTGTCAATCAATCAATCAGGGTTGTTAAAGCACAACTACTCACCCGCGAGGGTCTCAAAACGCTAGGGGGAAAGAGGGGATGGCTCTGTTGAGTCCTGGGGTCATCCGAAGAGCCAGGTCTTGAGGTCCTTCCTGAACTGGAGCAGTGTAGGGACTTGCCGGAGGTGTAGGGGGAGGTTGTTCCAGGCCTTGGCTGCGAGGTAGGAGAAGGACTTTCCTCCCGTTCTGGTCTTGTAGATTCATGGGATGGTGGCCAGAGAGAGGTCAGCTGATTGAAGGTGTCTCTTGGGTGCGTGGAAGGTGAGGCGGTTGATCAGAAATGCTGGTCCGATGTTGTGGAGGACCTTGTATGCGTGAGCGAGGAGCTTGAAGGTTATTCTTCTTTCGATGGGGAGCCAGTGGAGATCATGGAGGTGTTGGGTGAATTGGTTGTGGCGGGGATGTCTAGGATCAGTCTGGCTGTGGCATTCTGGACGGTCTGGAGTTTGTGAAGTAGTTCTTATTGATCCCAGCATAGAGAGCGTTGCCGTAGTCCAGTCTGCTGCTGATGAGGGCGTGCATGACTGTTTTTCAAGATTTGGTTCAGATCCATCTGAACGTTTTTCGGAGTATGCGGAGGATGTTGAAGCAGGCCGAGGATATGGCATTGATCTGGCGGTTCAACATGAGAGAAGAGTCTAGTATTATGCTGAGGTTTCTTGCATGGTCCGTCGGGCTGGGGGGTTTCTGAGGCCGGGGGGCCACCAGGTATCATCCCACGCTGAGGAGGGAGGTAGAGCCAAGGATGAGGACTTCTATTTTCTCTGAATTGAGTTTCAAGCAGCTCTTCTTCATCCAGGTGGCAATGGCTTTCATCCCTTCTTGGAAGTTGTGCCTGGTGATGCTGGGTCCTTTGGTGAGGGAGAGGATGAGCTGAGTGTCTACATTTTGTTTCCCCATGTTGGTAAGTGCTCCCTCTTTCTTAAGAGCATTGTCATGGCATTAGCTCGCTGGGTCTCCTTTTCTTTTCAGCACATACCTGATGTCTTCTGTTCATCTCCGGATGCTCTTTCACACTCTTGTTTCTTATGTTTGACATTTTTGCATGGTTGAAGCCTTGCTGGCTTCTTACCATCCTTTTTTCACTCATTACTTTCCTTTCCCTTCTCCCCACATCCTTTCTCTCTCATCTTACAGTTCATCTTTTTTCTGCTTCTTACTCTTCTACTTTACTACTTCTCTAATGATTGCGTCTCTGTTTCTGGTTGTTTTCATTTTTGTAAGTTGAATATTGCTGTTTTATATATTGTATGCTCCCTATTACAGACACAGCTAATATTCTGGGTATTATGTCTTGGAATGTTAAAGGTTTGCATAACCCTACTAAGAAACAAAGAGTACACTCATCAATCTCGTTTTGTTCTGGAAACATGCGATGGTGGTCCATTTGGTGAAGAAACCCTCCCTGGACCCTGCGCTCCCAGAAAATTTGAGACCTGTATCCCTGCTTCCCTTCTTTGCTAAAATAGCAGAAACAATTCTCAATCTCCAACTGACCAAATTTATTGAAGAAAACCATGTGCTCCATGAAACTAAATCAGGTTTCAGAGCTCTGTATAGCACTGAATCTGCTCTACTCTGAATCATTGAAAATGGCCGCAGACGAAGGTAAGACATCAGATTTGATCCTGTTAGACCTAAGTGCTGCGTGGTATATTGGAGTAAGAGGTGGTACATTGGAGTGGATTAAGCATTTTCTACAAGATAGATCCTTTCAAGTTTTTCAGCGTCCTTTCAAGTCTGAAAGCTGATCCTTGTTACAAGGGGTTCAACAGAGTTCTGCCCTAAGCCTTACGCTATTCAATGTTTACATGCGCCCTCTAGCAGACATAGTTACAAAGCATGGGGTGAAGCTAGTGTCCTATGCTGATGACACACAGCTGATTATCACGCTAGAACAAAATGAAGCAGAGGTTGCTCGTAAACTTAGAGCTTGTTTAACTGGCCTGGCCAATTGGATGAAACTCAGTTGTCTTCAACTAAATGCAGGCAAAACTGACATTATGGTTGTTGGCAAACAACCCTCAATCTGGTCTCATATCTGGTTCCCACCTGAACTAGGCCCGACCCCGGTTCCTAAACCTAAGATTAAAAACTTAGGGGTGTGGTTTGACAACACACTATGATTTGCAGTACATATATCAGGTTTGGCTGGTACGTGCTTTGGCCTACTGAGGATGTTAAGTAAAATACTAGATCTATTACCTCTGGCAGCAAAAAAAAATCATCATCCAGGTGGTGATTATCTCCCGCTTAGACTACTGTAATATTCTCTATTTAGGGGTCAACAAGGTTAGAATGAGAATGCTGCAGAGAGTACAGAGTGCCACAGCCCAGTTACTTCTGAACATCTCAAGATGAGCCCCGGTGGGAGTGGTTCTTGTGGAACTACATTGGCTGCCGGTGCAGGACAGAATGACTATTAAAGCTTTATGCTTTTGTCACAGAATTCTAAACGAGAAAGGCCCTAGCTATCTACTCTCTCTACTTACCCCTTACAGACCTATCAGGAATCTTAGATCTGCAGGCACTGCTAGGCTGACTGTTCCTACAGTGCAAAGAGCACGATAGGGAGATAGATCTTTTGTCTTTCTAGCAGCAAAAATCTGGAACCAACTGCTGCATGATATTAGGATTCAGCCATCAGAGGTGATGTTCCGTAGGAAATTAAAAACATGGTTCTTAAGGTCATATCAGGCAGATTGGTGCTGAGGTAATCAGATGAGGGCAGTGTCTGACTAGGAGGAAGAATTCTTAGCGCAGGAACACTCTGTTGGAGGGTGCTCTACAAACTATTAATCTGATCTAATCTGAAACAAGAAACTCATCTTTCAGATACAGACATTAATTATCTTCAGAGAAACGGAGTAGGCCATGTATATTGTTGCCCAGCAAAACAAAAAAAAGAACGGTGTTGTGATACTGGTAAATACATTGGTTACAGTGGTCCTTGAGAGGGAAGAGAGGGATGAGGAGGGTCATTGAAATTTTCCACATCTTTCCATACAACAAGCTTCATTATCTCTTCTGGATATGCATGGTCCCGCAGTTATAGATGTTCATTGTTGGGAACGAATGTCTAATTCAATAATATCATGCTCTAAGTCTAATTTGGTGGTTAGTGAGGATTGTATACAAGTCATGGATCCATTTATTGACAGACATTCCTCAGTCAATTACATTCCCAACAAGATTCAAAAAGCTTTTAGACAATCTGTTCATCCTAAGGGACTAGTTGAGGGCTTACAACCCAGATGCATTGGCATTTACTTTCTTTTCCCCTGCTCGCAACTCTAAGTCTAGGATCGATTACATCTTCTTAACCCACAATTTACTCTCCACATTAACTAAAGCTGATATTGGATCTAAGTTCAGATCGCGCACCTGTTATTGTAGATCTAGAAAAGTTGCCTCCCATCACTCATTCCAATAGATGGGGTTTTCATAACAGCTTATTGAAAGATCATATGTTTTTTATTACTATTAATCTAGCCTCATCACCCTCCTAATTACAGGCTTTGAGACAGGTCCAAGTAATAAAAGCTTGGACAAGGTACTTTATGAAGACCTGTGGTCAGCTGCTGTAGAACGTCTCAGAGTGTTATGGGAAATCAGTGAAATCCTTGTATACCTATACTACACATATCCCTCCAGGGGATATTTCTGACAGAGGGTTTTAGCATTGCCTTTTACTGTCACTTCCTGGTACTGTTCCACCAAACTGTCAGTGGAACACTACTGGTGGTGGTATTCTGCCAGTTCCATTCTTACTGCCTGTATTATAAACTGTCCCATGATGTCCTGTTTAGGTATATTGCTAGAGTGATACCCTGGACTTTTTTCCCTTGGAATTATTCATAAGTTAACATCTACATAATATGTCTTCTTTCTGAAGTGAAAGGAAGCTACAGGTGGAAGGAGCTTCTGTGTGAATTATTCACTCTGTCATATAGTTCACAGATTCAAAGCAATTGTTAATTATATTGACAAACACATAATGCCCACAATGAGTCTGGGCATCTGCCTGCATGAAGAGGCTACCTCCCAACATATTTTATATTGTCTTAGATACTTCAGACAGGTGGATGCTTGTCACTGTCCTAAAATACAGATAAACACACCCCATAGGAGCTAATTTCAATTAATTATACACAAGAATGAATTTCATTTTTAAATATTCATAATGAATTAATTATGAAACCAATCACAGATATTAACACTGTGTGGTACACATTTCATCCACACTACAGTTCACTTTCCCATATACATTGAGCCAGCTCTAGTTTCCTTTTATTGCAAACTATTTGAACTGGTTACAAATAGAATTATGAATCTTATGCTACATACTTTCATAGAGGCATCTGCATGTTGTTCTTCATCCACACATGGACATTGCATCAAGGTGTCTCTTACTGGCCATCAGGAGTGGGACTTCATATAAAGTCATACAAGGCAAGTTCACTCAGGCCTGTCTCAGCAAATAAATGCTTTGCTTTGCTCACACTAAGTTGGCAGGGTATGCCCAGACTTGGGTCCCTTGCTCACCTTGCCACTGGATTCAAGCTAGCCTGGCTGATGAGGGGTGTTACCCTGAAACCGGTTCCAGGATGCTTGTTTCCAGTCCAGGGAAGAACTGGCTTGGTAGTTTGGGCTGGACTGTTCCCATGAGGAGCAGGGTCAAGACTGATTTGCATGTGGCTGTGTCTTAACTGGGGTGTTGAAGTGAGCTAAAGAACAATGATGGATTCAACTCGGATCTAATAGTTACTGAGGGTGAGTGTCTGAACAGTTTCAGCGCTCCGTCCATCATCTCCTTGTGTTTGCCTTAAGCAAATAAATGGAACATAAACTACAAGTAACATTGCTGTCTTGTGAGCTAAATCATATCCCCTCTGACTTATGTGCTTAGTTGACTACATTTTCACAAACTGATGTACTGCCACCAGACTCTGCTTCCACTCATTGTACCTCCATATATCGGGAATTATTAAAGAAAGTGGCCGGGGAACACAATGTGTTTTTGCCAGCTTACCTGTGCAAAAAGAACAAGTCGTGTACGGAATGCTGAACAAATCAATCATTCACCCCAGTCACAGATCTGGGTTTAATCCATTGTTTTTTTGCTCAACACGCTACCCCAGTTTGGTCCCAGCTATATGCAAATGAGCCTTGAACCAGCTCCCCATGGGAACAGTCCAGCCCGAACTTGCATGACCTGGGCACTGTGGTTTTATAAATGGGCCAAAGACTGATTGTGCAGCCCCTTTTATTATATAACATGCAACTGTGCTAATTTTGCACCACTGTGATCACAATGGGGCATTTCCTCATTTGCATAGGGATGTGACTCGCCTCCATGTGAAAGAGAGGACACTTTGCCTTTGCTTCCACTCCATATTACCGAGCTGTCAGGTGGAACACTAAATGTGCACCACATACAGGTGGCGCACTGTCAGTTCACCCAGAAAGGTATCCCTGGGTAGGTGGGTACAGATGTGCAATAGATACCCCCCAAGCATCCTCCTGCAGATGGGTGCAGGAGATTTCTACCTTCATACAGATGCCAGTCCATCTCCAGTGAAATTTCAAATATGCTCAGATGACAGCGGATTTATGTGTGATTGGGTGCATTGCCCTTGTCTGAACTAGGCACACATAGGAAAGATTGCACTGCAGCACAACGGAGACAGTGTGCATGATGTGTTGTTTGAGTCCAGTTGTCTTTTGGCAACTCTCAGCCACTTCTGAGACTAGACAGACTAAATTGATCCCCAAGGAGGCCGTGAATCTGAGTGCCCCAAGCAATCCCTATGGTGCTGGTGCGAGAAGCTTTCAGTCACATCAATATTACCGGTTTTCCAATAGCGCTGAAGGTATCTGATTGCTAAACAAAAGACAAAACCTCATACAGAAACAGCAGGGGAAACGTGTGAATCTTTGCAAAAACTCAGGGGTATATGTACAAGAATTGACGCTAATGTTAGTTAGCGGCAATTTATTTGCCGCCGCGTACCACCGAAAACAATCGCCATGGTACCGACGTATTTACAATACGGCGTTACATGGCGATAGTATTGTATTGCGACGGGAAATGTTGATGTTAAGACCAACGTCACAGCGATAAAAATCTTGCCGCAAATGTGAACAAAGTGACGGCTGGCCAGTCAGCGGCCAGAATATGCACGCTAAATCAGCATGACGGCACTTTTTAACACTTCACTGTAAAAATAAATTACAAAAATCTTGCGAAGCACAAATACATAAATAAATGTATCCCTCGAAGCAAAATGGAGCATGCTGGACCCAGTTCTGCAGGAGACAACAACCCCCCTAACCCCCTAACAGCCAGGAGGACCAGCCAGAGTCCCAGGAGAAGTGGAAGAGGAAAACCAGGTTCAGCCAGCAGGAAAATGAGATCCTGATTGCGTAGGTGACAGAGAAACAACACCAGCTCTTTGTCGGCTCCTCAGTGTCATTGGGGACCAAAAATCCACATGGCAGTTCATCGTAGCCAAGGAAAAGGCAGTAGCAGAGGTCAAGAGGACAGTGACCTACTTCAAGAAGCACTGGCATGATGCCAAGCGCAAGACTGAGCAGAAACTGTCCAACAATCAGCAGGCAGCACCACAGACCGGAGGTGGGAGTCCAGCGCCACAGGAGGAGCTGGATGCCTTGGAGGAGCAGGTGTCCGTGGTCATCTGCGAGGAGTCGGTGGTTGGAGTCCAGGGACAGGATAGTGCTGAACATGGCCAGCTACATCAGCAACAGGGTAAGTAAGAACCAGGGACTGGGGGGAGTGGGGGGTGGGGGGTGGGGGGTGGAGGGTGGGGACTAAAGTTGCTCCTGTCCAACTAAATATTTCTCAGTGCACACCCACACAGTGTGAAGATCAAATTCCAGATACATAGGTATCTGGGGGTATATACACATGTCACTTTAGCTGTTGAATACATATAAAGGTACATACTGGTGGTGTCAGAGACTTGTAATTCAGCAAATATAAACATTCAAAGATATAGAAAAATTACCATTCATGAGTCTCCAAACTATGGGCTACATGATCAAGCAAAGGAGCATATTGACTAGAGAAATGACAGAGTGTTGCATTAGCCTCCTTGGCACAACACAACACTCAGCTAAATTGGGAACACAGGGTTGCGTCTCATTGACAACAATATGATGCAGCCCTGTGAACCACCCTGCTCTGGGGAAAAAGTTAACAGCCCACCACCAATGTAGACACCCTTGTACCATAGTGCAAGGGTGCCTGAGTCGAGTGGAAGATTGTTCATGTGCCTCAAGGGAGACCTTCCTGCACATACTCAATCTTCCCCACAACACAGGCACCCCTTCCCAATGGTGCAAGTGTACCTGGGTTGGCACTAGGCTGCTAAATGTTGTGCACGCACAGGGGGAAACACAGGGCTGCACCATATTGTAGTCAATATGGTGCAGCCCTGTGTTCCCAAAGTGACAAAGCATGTTGTTAGTATTCTCAGCTTAAATACATACATCATCACTTAATTTTAAATATGCTTCTTGTGTCTAAAATGTGCACATTCCATATTGTCAAAAATGAACATCCTGGAGGGCAAAGGTGCTGTTCGACTATGATCAGAAGGGATATGCATTCAAAATTACAGTGTAAGGACTCTGCATTTCAGGAATGTGTCCCCTAAAATATCAACATGTTTGCTCTGTTTGCCATGCTCACAGAACCACACATTCCCTGTCGTGCATGTTAAGTGAATTATGACAATGAGCCCCATTCACAATGTTGCACTAATGCATGTCATTTTGCTACATGTCACCTTGACCCTATCGATCAAAATGCAGTAATCCACATCAAAGTATCTACATATGTTGTACAATTAGCAGTATTGTATTGTCATCATGGTCCCGGTGTGGGATGGCCAAGACACATTGACATGCATGGACACTGGCCCGTAGGTAAAGTCAACAGTGGCAGTGAACAAATGTATAGTCAGTGAGGTCTGTAAACATCCTTCCACAAACAAGGGCATCCAATTACCCTGAGCAGAACAGCATTTATCATCCATGTGTCCATCCGAGGGGCATATTTACAAGCCCCCATCGCCACGCCAATGTCACTTTCAGTGATGTTGGGATGGCGATAAGGGCTTCGCCCCACTTACAAGGCAGCATAAAGTGCTGCCTTGTAATCAAGGGTCCCTTACACACTTCACTTAGTGTGAAAGGGGAGGGTAATGGGTGTTGTGGTGGGTGTCCCCCGCAACACCCATTGAAAAACACACTGCCCCCTATTCACAAGGGTGGTGTAAATAGGAGGCTGTTTAAAATTTAAGACCAACCAAAACCTGATCTTAAACAGGTAAACAATTCGAAATGCTTCATTTTTTATCGTTTTTGCTGTTTTCATGTGTGCTGCGTTGTGCAGCACACATAGAAACAGCAAATTGGCATTCATCATTAATGTGCAGGAAGAATGTCCTCCCTGCACATAAACAATCTTCCCCTGAACCCAGACACCATTGCACTATGTCGCAAAAGTGCCTGCATTGGCGCTAGGCGGATAAGTTAAGCGCCAGCGCTGGGGGGGGGGAACGCAGGGCTGCACCATAATCTTGTAACTATGGTGCAGGCCTGTGTTACTGAAGTGGCAGAGTGCGGCGTTGATCCCGTAAGGAGAACGCCTCACTCTGTTACTTTATTGTAACAATGCCCCCCGTGAGATCAGAAAAACATCTGCAGTGCAACAATGCACAATTTTCCTAAGCCTGCCTCAGAGTCATATGCCCTCCGGCTTGCAACATATCACCATTGACAATGCACCAAAGTGCAAGGGTGACTGGGTGGAGTGAATAACGGGCAATTAACAAGAAGGTGTCCCTCCCTGCATATCAAGATACATCAATGTGAATGACATGTGTCAATGTGATTTGGCCACCTTCAAATACATAGACACTTGTCAGAGTATGGCAAATCAAGCACATATCATTGTGAACATCACTGCATCCCTGATCTCAAGTGCATGATTGCCCTCCTCATGCCACACTAACAATTATGTGGCAGTGCCAACATCAAGGTTGGGTGCAGTCTAATCTACACCTCTAAACCTAGCTAATAAAAACAACATGTAAACTTGACTGAGTAGGGGTGACTCAACCACAATGGGGTGTAAATACACATAAAACTGATCAAATCTGCATTGTCAATAATGTGAAACAACCAGCACCACTGTCACTACTGAACAGAGGATTTAACAGGTGCAGCATACAGGGAAACAGTCCAAAACCATGATCATCCCAAATGTCACATCAGTGATGTTGTATGATGATTTACAAACCTGCGTGTAATAGGTGTAGCTTTTTCAAATAGAGAATGGACCTTGTCATGCACTCTGCTTGTAAACTGCTTAAATGCCTGACCAAAGTGGGCAAACACATACAACTGCATCTCCCCTTTACATTGCAGAGGGAGATACATCAACTCCTGTTCAGCAGCCTGTCCCACTCTTCAATGATGAAGAGGAAGAAGACATCTGAACCATCGACCAGCACACCCTCCAAGAGCTGCTCGACTCCATTGGCAGCCCATCTCCGGAAGCAGGGATATCCAGCAGCGTCGTGGTTGCTCCACCAGCAGCACAAAACACCCAGCACCTACCACCACAGTTGTCTCCCAAGACTTTGCGGACCCACTGTTAACATTTCAACGTAGTGCGGTAGAAGCCCAGCGTGAGATGGCTGGTCAGGTGCAGGTTGGGTTGGACAGCCTGGCGGTCAAACTGGATGGTATCCGTGGGTGTTTCAGTCCTATTAGGGACCACCTAGAGTCCATTGGAGGCACCTACAGTCCACTCCATTCTCTCCAGCAGTCCATGGCTGACATTGCTGGAGTCCTCACTCAGAGACAAGAACAACTGTCCAGTCAAAGTGGCTCCAGAGATGTCACCAAGGAGTTACGTGAAATGAGAAAGATCATGGAGAGCACAGAGCAGATGCAGGCTTCCCAATTGGCTGCCATGGCTGCCTACCACAGAGACGTTGCTGAAGTCTTGCAAGCCCGCAGCTTATCATCACTGAAGTGATGCCTCAAAATTTGGCACAGATGAATGCTTATGCACCTTCAACATCCACCTCTTACCCCCCTGATGTGTCACTGCCTCACAGTTCTTCTGCCAATCCACCATCAGGCTTACGGGAGGCACATGACACATCAGAGGAGGAAGATGTGGATGAATCAGCTTTCTGACAAAAAAGTCAGAGGTAGCATTCATCTGTGTCAAATGGACAGTTTCTGCCAGGTCTTGTGCTTAGCATCATGCCTCGGAACATCATCTTCCACTGTCCTCTGAATAACTATGCTACAATCACCTTGAATTTTATTATGGACTGCCAATTTGGCCATTGTTCCCAATGACACTGTAATCAGCCTGCTGACTGAACTCTGCCTCTTCTTCAACATGTCTCTGGACATGTTCCCCCCCAAGAACTCTGTCTGACCCTCCACTGGACAAGGACACAATGTGGGGGTTGTTGTCTAAAGAACTGGGGCAGTCTGCTACCTCAGTGAATTCACATGTAAATAAAAGCACTTATGTCACTAAGATGTGTGTTGCCTGTGAACATTTATGTTAAAACGTGCCAACAATGCATGGTCGGTTTAACCACCACTACAAATCAAGGGACTTTTGGAAAAGTGAATCCGCTAACTCTGTGTCCCTGATAGGCAGTGAGAAGCCCGAACATGTGTGAATCTAACAATGCTCAGATATCAAAGACAACACTGTTTCAGCAACTTAAAATTACACTATGCTCAGGATGTTGATCTGACTTGGAGCAATACTCAAGTCAGTGTCAAGCCACATGAAGTGGCTCAAACTTTCTGTGCAAACAAGGAATACTTAGAACATGTACTCATTGTCAATGGGTTGGACAATGGTTGTTTAGATGGGTGTCATGCCATGACACATGTAAAGACAGTTCTCTCAACATGTTACATATGAATAAAAAGGAATCTAGCTGTAAGAAGAGGAATGGTGTAGGATAGAATATGTCAAAGTGTGTTTCTGGAAGAAATCCTAGCACTGTTGTGCTGTAACGCCCATCACAGCATCCCCTGCCCTACATTTGTATGCAAAATATTTTGTAGTGTTGTCCACAATGTACAAGGCTGTGTTGAAACATGTACAGAGGCTTTAGGATGACTAGTAAATAATACAAAGCACATATCTCCTGCACTCCCACATGGAACGTGAAGCTGTTGTGGGGACCAGTGTTATCAAAGATGCCCCTAAGTATCCTAACAACATACCAACATCATGTAACCAATGCTGTGTGAGCACAATGCTTATAGTGCATCATGTGTATATCTGTTCTTGCAAAACAGTATCATATGGATAGTAATTCATCAGACCACTCCAAAGCAATCTTGAAACTGAACTTTGCTACCCTACATATCAATCATTTTGGTTCACTCACATTCAAACTGCATATTGACAGTAGCCTGCCCCTTGAAGATTGCGTAGTTACATTTGTAGACATTAAAACCGATTGTGCGGGTGATGCATCTGTTGTAATCAACTACAAATTCACCAGTACATGTCAACACATCAACAGTCATTGACAGCACAAACCATTAGCCTAAAGGATTTTATTTAAAAAATTGCACACTTAATAACCTAAACTAATACTAATGGCTTATCCTAAACTACACTAATCTAACTTGTACTAATATAAACCTAAGATAAACTAACTAGCTTACTGTCATGAACAGGGAGATGGGGCTGACAACAGTCTTCTTGTTTTACAGGCTCACCCCGACGAAACCGGAAGTCAGGCAGCCTGCAGAAGACAGGAACTTCCACTGTACGTCAGCCCATCTGGAGGCGGGGACACAGCAACTACAGAAGAAGATGGACGCAGAGAGGTCAGGGTCGCGTCAGAGGGAGCCACCACTGGAACCAAGAAACCGGTGTATGTTGGGACTCTGGAACGCGGAAGCCCTGAGAAGTGTGCGCCTTCGGCCCGTGTCCTAAGAGAGGGATCTGGGAGCACGGAAGGAGCAAACCCAGAAGAACCGAAAATGAAGAAAAGTTCAGCAACGCCCGAAGAAGAAGGAACCTACCCTGTCAGCCGGTGGTCTCCTACTCCTGGCCACGTCCAAGGAGGGACGTAACTTACTCAGTTGCGTGAAGGGTTCCTCAAAAAGGCTAATAGGTGGGAGGGAAGAAAAGGGAAACCTGCAACCTAGAAGGTTACGGGCTGGGGAGAGATGAAAGGTGTTAGACATGTAACTGAAAACAAACCTTATGGGGAGAGAGTTGCCCATAGTCCCTGAAAGCAAGGGTTCATGTGTGTTCAAGAAGTCTTCTGTTATCTCAAAACATTTGCCACCCTCACCTTTCAATTAACATCACACTAAAACAAAGAAAGAGAGAAGGAGAAAGGGAGCACTAAACTAACACACAGAGAAGAAAGAAGGAAAATGAGTCACTTACCTGGTTTCTGTTTAATTTTGTGGAGGGTACCGATGGACAGGAGTTCCAAAGGCCATGTGAGAAGGAGAAGAAAAGAAGATGCCATAAAAGAAGGGAACTGTTGTTTTATTTCTAAACTGCATATTCCCATGTCATCTGTTGTCATCTATAATATAAAGAGATTGAGTGAAAACTGGAGAAAGCTATCCTCGTGTTAACCATAAAGCCCATTTGACACTTACCTAATACTATACACATAACAACATATATTATACATCAACCCACCTCCTCCCTTAAAGCACATCTAGGGACGGGACAAAGACAGCTTAACCTATACATAAACTAACTAAACATACATATATATTTTAATTTTTTTAATTTTTATTAGAACAAGTCAAAAAACACATCAACCCCCAACCTAAGGAAAAGGAAACTTAATCAAAAACACTAAGTAAATAAATCAGAAAATACTAAAATCTACCTACACCTCACACTATACTAGCCCTAAACTAAAACTACACTTATCACTAAATAACAAAAGAATGTCCAAAAAGAATGGAAACTGGGTGAGGGAATTGGGTGACTGTGCATGGGGGACAGCAAACATTGTTCAGGCCTCAATAGGGGAGCCCCAGGGCCCCCTTAATGAGGTGTCCCTTGAATTCATCATGGTCACGTTTCAGACGGGGCATTTCAGGTTGAAATGCAACTTCCACTCTCTCTTTGTCAGGACTGGTATCTGTTGGTGTCCTGCAGGTCTCAATGATGATGTGCCTGGTTGAGCACTCTGAGATGGGGCAACAGGGGGTTGACTTGAGGTAGATGCAGCACGTTGATCCTAGGTGGATGAACCTGGAACTGCAGATGGTTGTGGATGTGTGCCACTCTGTTGGACACGTGAAGGGCCAGGGATTTGATGTGTGTGCCTCTGTAGTGTTGATGAGTCAGGCACGGTAGCATGTTTTTTGCCACCTTTCTTGGTGCTGACAGTAATCGACTTTCACTTGCCAGAAACCATCTCCTCACGGTACCTTCGTGCCATGTCATTAAAGCCCTTTGCCACACATCAAATGTGTAAGTGCCGTTCCTTACGCACAAGGAACTGCCTCTGTTCCTCCGTTGACATGTTGCCTGAAAATAAAGAAAACATGTAAAATGTGCTGACTCCAAAAAAATGATAGCATTCTGCATTTTTGACACAAACAAAAATCTCACAATGTGTTCTCTAAACCACATCATTAAAAGTAGTGTACGTCACACAAGACCTGACAACTTCTAAGTAAATAATAACAGTAGTCCGAATCTGATGTTGATAACAACATGTTGACTCATGAAATGGGACATAGCAAGGGCAGAGTGTAGTGACAACAGTTGTAGAATAGCTGTTTGCAATTAGGCTGCAGCCACAAACACTGATTGAGTCCAACAGGGAAATTTCGTAAGGATGAAGTTTAACAGGCCCATTGCAGAACATGACCATTACAACTACACAAAGACAGTAGGCTGTACTGTCTGCAGTCATGGCAGATGACTAATCACAACAGTGGTAGTCATGTAGGAAATTTGAAGAAATGCAGTTTCATTGTATTAGGAACAATTTGGAGGTGTGAACACAGCTACACATCCATAATAGATGATGTATACATTTACTTGCAAATCTGTGCAAACATGTGTTATGTTCCACATAGGTACCGTAATATAGGCCCGGGAAACATCATACCCCTTCACCTACATTACCTCCCCTACACTACACTGTAACGAGCCTTTTAGGATTGAACCTTTACCTAGTTCTAGTCCTGGGTGCAGAAAGAGGGATTCTCCTAAACAATAGAGTCCTATAACTCCATCAATAGACTCACACTGTATGAATGAATATTTATTCATAAGGGTTCTTAGAAACCAGGCTGGGACTACACCACCTTCCTCCCCATATCTACGTACACGGTTCATCCCATACGTCATCCTCAAATCCAACAATGACTAATACAAGCTACATGGGACAAAGGAACCCTAGATAATTTCTGTAAAAATACACCACCTCTTGCTAATGTTAGTTAGAGGGAACCGAGACTTCCAGGCCGACACACTGACCAGAGACGCTGAGGCTCCTGCATGCAGATGCTCCAGCTGACAGTGGTCTAACACATCCCTTGCGGGGTGTCCAACCTGAGACCAGGACGGGGTCCCACAATGTCTCTCTCTTTAGGTAATGGGGTTAGACTAAATCCTAGAGGGATTCTTGGCTTCACACCTTCTCACATGCTAGGTATACTTAGGTACATCTAGATAGGCATCGTAGGAGTACGCGCTTTCTTTTATCATGCATTTTATATTCATGTATGCATTTATGATTATTGCAAAATGGTAGAACTGTACTATCCATTTATATTCACTATACTGCTGATAATATATATCTGCTACTGTCTCACTATTATTGCAGCACATCTATTTTACACTAGAAGAACAACTGTACAATAAATACTTAATGTATCACGCCCGACTGCTTCTTCTGTGTAACTCTCTGAGACCGAATAAATGAGCACGAGTGACTGAGCGAAAAGTAGTATATTGTTTCCACGATCCTGAGGGATCAGGGTTGTCATGTTCTAAGGTTGCCAGAAACTATTCTCTCCCCGATAAGAGGAGACACTAGTGGCACTGTGAGCTAGCTAATGCAAAAAGGCTAACATTTTCGGTGGGGGTGCACAGAGTTAGTCTGCCACCAAGCCCACAGTTCATGTTATCCGAACGCACAGATTCTGTATAGGTTATATATAGGAACTACATGACATGGCACCACCAACGTTGGTTGGGTACTTATTTAACAGTAGAATCTGAGTAGTTCAGTCATGTTATTTCTCAGAGACCCCTACTCACAAAACACCAGAGACGTCTGGAGTGGGTGGGCACAAAACTCCGCCACAGCTGAGTAGGCGAAAAAAAACTATTTATTAGCTGTTGGTTAATCAAGCTTGAAAGGACACAGTGTTCCAAAAATTGTGCATAACACCTTATCTTAGTTCCCTTGAACAAAACTTCTCCTGTACAAAATGACTGAGAGCAAAGATAACCCAGTGGTGGCTAGACGCCTCTCAATAGGAGAAGAAGAGGTGGATGGAATTCTCATTGCACATACATTTAGACGTACTATCACCCTGAAACTATTAGAAAATGGTTTACAAGCTAGGGGTGGCATTGTAGCTTTCGTGATTGAGGCAAACGAATCAAATAAAATAGAGGTATTTTATTCGTGGGTTACATTCCCAGCAGCAAATGCAAGAACACAGACATTTCATTACTATGTAGAAGGATATGCACCAGTGGAATATGGTCCGTTCGAGGACATAGAGGTTCCACTCACATACCAGGAACACCTACTGGTTTAAAGGCGCCCTAGCCCACATAAGAAACAGAGTAAGAGTAGGCCCGCTCAGTGGAGACGGGGCAACATGGCCAATATTAGCGGCTTACACACCGCATCCTGACATTGAAACAATGCCGCAGCCAGACTTACTCTTACTACACAAGGATTTAATTAAAATCTACAGAAATCTGACACAGTTTGTCACGATGACTCTCACAGTCCAACCAGCACCAGTTGCAACAAATGGTACTCAATCCCAGGGTACAACAACTAAACTCACACCACAAACATTACACGCGGTAATGGGCAAAATGCCCACGAAACGTGAACAAATACCATTCTGGGTAGCTCAGAAAATAACTCAGCTAGAATCAGTATTCCCAAATACTACCCCGTATGAAAAACACAGAATGCTGACAATCTGCTTGCCCATGGGGATAACACCACAATTAGAGGATTGTACCACTTGGGGTACAGTCTTTGCAGCCATTTATACCAGAACTCATGGTATCCCGTCATTAGCAGTAGTACCAGATGTATTGAGACAAATACAAAATGAGTACGGAGCAGACCCTGCCCTAAACTTAGGGATGAAGTTACTAGGTAACTATGACCAGGTATCAGCCATAATACTAGCTAACATTAAAGGGGAAGCAGCTTCAGTGGCTATCCACCAACGCCTAAGGGAGTTCAGTACGTTAGACCAACAACACAAACTACCCAAAATAATTGAAACTGCATATGCAGAATTGGGCAGAGACAGTTTAGGTGGGAAAGCATTAAAACCACAACTGATGGGCAGTTCTGAAAAGGACACTACCAAGCAGACACCAGCTTCTTCTAAAAAGAAGTGGGATAATAAAAAACAACAAAACTTTAAAAGTAGATCTCAATTCCGAGGCAGATCTCCTCCACACGAGCCCTCTGAAAAGAGGTATAACCTCAGGAATAGGGATACTATTAGGAAACCTGACAGGTATCAGGATACTGATACACGTTCCTCTCGTTCCTTTCAGGGCTCGACGAAAAACTCTGAGAGAGAAGGACGATCAGAACACAAAGAAGAGCGTACAAAGTGCAGAGACAAGCAGCACGCTCAAGACTATACTTCCAAAAAAGAAGAGAAGCCAAAATCAAAACCTCAGTTTAAGAAGAAGAAAGTTGCAGGCATAAAGATCAGACATGCCCAGAATTCTGAGGACGCAACTTCTGAACAGGGAATGGGCTCAGACGATGCTAGACAGTGCGGCAGAAGTAACAATAGCTCGCCAGAAGCACCATGGAAGTAGCCGGAGCAAGCACAGAGGACAACCCGAACCCCACAAGCCCCACGGAGTACCAGCCTGGGACCTCGGGGTCAGGGAAGGGCAAGGAGAAGAAGAAGAGGAAGACGCGGTTCAGTCCGCAGGAAAACAGGACCCTGATTACGGAGGTGACAGAACACCATCAACAACTGTTTGTCACCTCCACTGTGTCATTGGCAACAAAAAATGGAATATGGCAGTCCATCGTGGACAAGGTGAATGCAGTCGGAGTGCTGAGGAGGACAATGGAAGAGGTCAAGAGGTGCTGGAATGATGTGAAGCGCAAAACCAAGCTGAAACTCGCCAACAACTGCAAAGCAGCAATGCAGACTGGGGGTGGGAGTCCTGCGCCACAGGAGGAGCTGGATTAGATGGAGGAAATGGTGTCCACAGTCATCAGTGTGGAGACGGTGGCAGGAGTCGGAAGACCGGACACTGCTCAACATGACCTGACACAACAGCAACAGGGTAAGTAACCACCAGGGACTGGGGGGACGGGGGGAGATGGGCACAATGGCACACATGCACACATGCACAAGTAACTACAGCACATCTGCAGACAAACCATGCCCAAGAGTCACAACTCCGACCAAGAGCCCAATTTACCCAAGTCTGCAACAGCTCTGCACTGTATAAGCACAGAAGTGAAAGGCACACCGCCTGAAAGGGATAAGGGCCAGCCAAATCAGAGCTAAAGGGGCAAATCACCCACAATGCAGCACACACACATAACACTCAGAGCACCTCAACATTTACAACAAAGTGGACCAAACAGCAACACTTACACAACAGAACAGAGGACACAACTGCTGCCGCTTGTGTGTAGAAAATGGCCATTCGCATTTGGCATAGCAGGAAACTGTGAGATGATAATGGACAAATACAACCTCACATCCGTGATGGTGGCGAAATTTCAACTGTTCAGCATTAAATAGGCATCTCCACACAAACAGTCACAATGTACAGTGACATGCAGTCTGTTTGTAAACTTGGCCAATGCGTCAACATACATGTGAACACAATGTCAAAATGCATCTCCCCTTCACATTGCAGAGGGAGAATCATCACCTCCTGCAGAGCAGACCGTACTCCTCATCAACGATGATGAAGAGGACCTACACACCATCGACCCCGACGCCCTCCAACAGCTCATGGACACCCTCAGCACCCCACCCCCTAGAGCAGGGCAGCCCAGCTGCATCGAGGAGAACCCACCCCCTGCACAGACCACACAGCAGGAAGCACCCACCACCACAGCCATCTCCCAGGATCCCCACGAGCAACATATGGCATTCCAACGCCGTGTGTCGCAGGGCCAGAAGGGGATGGCAGAACAGGAGCGGGTGGGGTTCGACCTCATGGCAGCCAAACTAGATGCCATACGTGGGTGTCCAAGTCCCATCAGGGACCACCTACAGGCCCTAACGGACACCCACAGTCTGCTCCATGGTCTCCAACAATCCATGGCTGACATCGCCGGAGTCATGACTCGTAGACAAGAACAATTGTCTAGTCAGAGTGGCTCCAGCGATCTCAGCCGTGAGTTGGCCAACATGGAGAGGAACATGGAGAACATGGAGCGGATGCAGGCGGGAAGAATGGCTGCCGCGGCTGCACACCAGCGAGATGTAGCAGGGATCTACCATGCCCTGCAGATCCCCATTATGGCAGGGGCGGCCACAAGGCCTGGCGCAGATGAATGCTGCTGCCACTACTCCCTATACATCACCGCCCCCTGATGTGTCAGTGCCTCACAGTGTGGCTGACAATACACCTCCGGCCCCTGATGTGTCACTGCCACACAGTGCCGCAGACAAAACACCACCACCCACATGTGAGGCACATCACACATAGGAGGACGATGATGAGGATGAATCTGCCGTTGGGCTAAGTAGGAAGCGGTAGCATTCATCTCCGCCATATGGCCTCTTTCTGCTTGGTTCTGCCCTCTGCATCATGCCCAGGAATAACACCCTCCACTGTCCCCCTTAACACTCTGCGACACTCACCTTGGCCCCCGACATGGACTGCTACATTTTTTTAGGCAACCAATGACCTATGGTGTACTTTTCCCTCCCCAAAGGACCCTGGCTGGCCCTCCACGGGGCAACATTGTAAAGTAGCGTGTGCATGGCCAGGTACTGGTCCACCTTCACCACTCCACCGAATGTGATTAAGACATTCAAATTCACACAGATGAGTCATGTCCATGATCAAGCAAGTATGAAAGTATGGATGTATGTAGGGGCAGTGATTCCAAACAACGGTGCTCCCTAGGAACTGATTTCAATGCGCATGTATGTCCGTGACCCAGATAGGCAGTGAGATGACTGGGAATGTGTGAACTAGCTGTGGCCTCATTGCTCCAAAACAACAATCTTGCTATTTCCAAACTTAGCCCCACGTCAATGTATGAAATAGGGCTGTGTGTCACAAAGGCAAAGTCAAAGTTATGTGGAAGCCACAGCTCGGAGCAATGATTGGTTTGAGTGTGGAGCGCTTGGACTCCTGGGATGGTCGGTGCGTAAGTGTGAAGGTCATACCAGGCAAGTGAACTACGAGCAAGGACTCCTGTGTGTGGGGTGTGTATATGTTGGTCTCTGGTTAGCGCTGTGCGTAGTGTGGGAGCTGTCAGCAGCTGCTATGGTATCGCTCAGGGGGTGTCGGCGCATGCATTCCCAAGGTCGGAGATGCAGATGTGCTACCGCCTTCTAGTTTAGACAGAGGGGCTGTCATCCACAATGTTAGTTTGTCATCTGCTTGCATTCTGGAAATGTGATGGGGATTGGGTGGGGGGGATGTCACTGCTTCACCTTCCGGCATGGTTGAACCCTTATCAGCCATGTACGTGCCCTCACGATCAGTATTGCATGCTCTGATGTAGCAGTGTTGTTTTGATGCAGTCTGACAGTGATGGGTGCAGGTAGCTGTGAGGAGGCGGTTGACCACTCACCTTGCACCTATTAGCAGGCACTGATCACTACTCTTGATGGATGACATCCGTGTACACATGTGACCTGTACATGGCACATTTGACCAGGGGACACCTTGGTGTGTTCCACGCAAGGTGGACCTGCTGGCTTCTAGGCTGGTGTACATCTCCCAATGTTGCTGAGGTGTCCACTGTGCCCACATCCCCCTTACGGCCATGTTGTTCATGTTGTGTGACTCGACACACAGGGTGTATATTTGCATCAGGCAGGTACATCTCTGACCACAAATGGCACCCTGTTGTCTGTTCCTGAACACCAATGAGGGCCTTCATGTCATGTTCATGTACACATGGGACGCTGATGAGTGGCATGACGTACTACATGTGACACCCTGATATGGCATATCGAATACTAAACAGCCTCTCGGTACAGAGGTGACATACACACCATCTCTTCTTGCACCATATGCGAATGTTAGCACTCAATGTTGCACTTACACCCGTCAGAGTAATGTGCTAATGCAGAGGACTCACATGCACACGGGGAATGTGTGTTGCTAAGATTTTATTTGCACATGCTGGTCATGTGGTCATCTTGTACTGTGCCATGATTGCTGTGGACAGTCGCAATGTGACGTGGTCATGCAAAGAAATTGTTGATGATTTTGTTCCTTCAGGCTATTCCTGCTGCAGCTGCAGTGGGGTGTGGTCAACCTGCATCATCTTCCTCATCATCGTCCGGTGCTTCTGGGACTTGGATCCATGGGGCATTGGTGCGTACACATATGTTGTGCAATACACAACATGCAGTGATCATCTTGCACACTATTTCTGGGCTGTACAAGAGTCTTCCACCGGTGATGTCCAGGCACCTGAAACGTGATTTCAACACGACAAATGTGCGTTCAACAATGCCCCTGGTGCATTTGTGGGCCACATTGTACTGCCTCTGGGCCGGGGTGTTCGGGGCTCGGAGGGGTGTCATCATCCACGGGCAGAGTGCATATCCTGGATCACCTGTGAGAGGTAAGTGAGATTAGTGTTAACTGGTGGTTCTGCATGCTGTGTTGGCAGACATACAAGTTTCGTGGTGTGTGATTTGTGCGACCTTGGGATTCATGTTAGCCTTGTATTTCTGCTGGCAAATGTGGTAGGACAATGTGTATTACGTAGCCTCACAGCTGCTTCTCCCTCCCACCGAGCCTATTAACTTGTGTGTGCTGCGCGGTCGCATCACTTGCACTCCTACGGCACACCATTGTCATGCCTGTCTGCGCATGTCTGCAGGACTGACAGCAAGACTGTAATGTTGGCCGTTGAAGGTGGGCGGCCACGTGTGTGTAGGCCTATTGTAAGGATAGGGCAGACACAGATGTGGAGTTCTGACCTGGCTGAACTCGCGCTGATATTGAGGCTAGGCCTTCGGTTCAAGCTGCGGCAATGTGGATACACACACAACAGTTGGCATGTATGAGCCGAGACCCGAGCGGTCTTGCGCTCCTTTATTAATCCATTCGGGCGAGGCCGCCCTCCTGGTGCATGCTACATTGCAACATTGTCGATTACAGGCCGGGTGGCGCAGACACTACTACGGAGACACACTCCATAGTCACTTTTGTGGCCAGGCCGGAACTGAACCACGCCCAGAGCTGAACCACGCCCAGAGCCCCGGGCCATTTCTCCGCACTCCTCACATGCGTGCACTGCCGCCGCGGCGCTGGGATGTCATGCGCTTCGGAGTATGTCTCCAGACGATCTACCCAGGCTTACCGGCAGCCTGCCTGGGACGGGGGTGGCCCCATGACTGTGAAGGGCTCCAGTGGCGCTACTTAGGACATGCTGTTGGCTACTGGAGGCGGACTTGTAGGGTAGCCCCTCGGGACAATGACTTGCGGTGCACTGAGTTCGGCACACCGGAAGAGCTGAGCGGGTGTGCAGCCTGCGATGATACAGCAGGCCTGGTGGCTGGACGGTGACTTGTGGTGCACTGAGTTAGTGGCACCTGAGGCCCTGCGTCCGGCACTGGCCAACTGCCATGTGGCGATGACTTGCGGTGCACTGAGGTGGGCCCACCGGAAGAGCTGAGCGGGTGTGCATCATGCTATAATGCTGGAGGCTGGACGGTGACTTGTGGTGCACTGAGTTCGGCCCAACGGAAGAGCTGAGCGGGTGTGCAGCCTGCGATGATGCAGCAGGCCTGGAGGGGCGGACTGGAAAGGATGTGTCTGTTACTTGCTGTACAGCAGTGTGGTCAGAAGGCAGCAGTAGCCAACTTGCAACTCCGTGGTGCGGTGCCGCTGGGTGCACTGGGGGCCTGTTGCACAGAATCCAGCGATCGGCTGAGGAGGCTGCCAAGCTCGCGCCTGGAGATTGCACCGGCATGTGTTGGGCCCTCTTGGAGAGACGCCAGTGGCGGCAGGTGAGCAGTGAGACCTGGGTGCGCAGGGTTGGGCATTCACCGCTGGGCGCAGGTCGGGTCTGGGGATCAGCGGGCTGGGGTGTGGCAGGCACACAGGATCACGCAGGCACCACCGGTCACGACGGCGGCCTCGTGGCAGGGTGAGGGATGCCGCCCTGGAAGACATGCCACTGCAGGCGATGACGAGATATGTGCCGGGTGGCTTGGGGCATAGCCACCTCGTTGCCGGTGTGACTTTGCCCGTTGTAGGTGGTCGGCCACGTGTGTGTCGGCCTATGGTCAGGATATGGTGGACACAGAGCCACACGCAGTAGTTAACTCGGTGGCCGTCCCAGAAGTGAACCACTCCCTGAGCCCCGGCCTATTTAGTCACTCCCCTACACTGCGCCAGCCCTGCCCACTCTGCTTCCGCTTACAGGGGGGCCGACATGGCTACTTGTCCAAGGTGTTCCACACTGCCTGTGATGACATGGTTGCGTCCACTGTCCACGACACTACAGACTCCAGCATTATGTGTCCACATGGACATGTCTGTGCTCTGCATACTCAAGACTGTCCAGCACATCACCGCCACACTTGGCATTGTGTACATTGTTATTCATAGGTCCATTGCCTCCTTCGCACAATCGTGGTTCCCACCTCTCCCCACATTCTGCAAATGTGTAGCAGAGGGGCTATGCCTTAGTGTATGGTTTGTTCACATTTCTGGCCCCTCTTACCACGGTTACTTGTGTTGTCGTGTCTGGCAGGTGTGCATGTTGGTTGGCATGTTGAATGTGATTTTGTTACGTGTCCATTCCCACAGTTGTGCGTTGTGTGATTGTGGAATTGAGGTGTGTGGTGTGTTCCGTTTGTACTTACCAACGAGCAGTCCATTTCCATAGGTGCCATCCTGAAAGCGCTGGTTGATGATGGACTGTCGGAAGATGTATGAATCATGCACACTGCCTGGGAAGTTGACGACGACATTGGTGAACAGTCCCTGGTGGTCCACTATTGCCTGCACATTGATGGAATGCGTGTGCTTCCTGTTGCAGTAATTGTGTGCAGTGTCGGCAGGGGGCACAAGTAGGACATGTGTGCAGTCGATTGCCCCGAACATGTGCGAGAATCCAGCTATGGCGTAGAAGCCTTGCTTGGTCTCCAGCTGTTCCTGCACAGTGTGGGGGAAGTGAAGGTGCTGGGGTATGAAACTGATGATGGCATCCAGGACAGGTGTGATGGCCTTTGATAGGGCTGGCTGTGAGACTCCTCCGACTCTGGCAGTTGTTGGTTGGAAGGTACCAGAGGCCAACAGGTGCAGCACAGCCAGCAGCTTTGTCTGCGGAGGGATGTTGGTTGTCCGCTGTGTTGGCACCGTCAGCCTGTGGGCAATGTGGGTCATGATGCGGAGAATGGTTGTCCTTTTGTGCCTGTAGTGGGCAATGACAACCTCTGGCGTTAAGTCTGTGAGGCTGATGCATTTTCGGAAGGTCCGCTGTCTTGTTCTGCGCTGTCTCAGTGGTGGTCCGGGGGGGTGGTCCTGGGGGTGGGGGTGCTCCTGGGGGTGGTGGCGGTGGGTGTTGTGGCCCTCTTGGGTCTCCAAGCTGCATGATTAGTAGCTCCATGGCATCTGTTGGTCTTCAGATGTGGCTCTGGCCTGGGCTCCCTTTGTACTGCAGGTTTTTGTCCTACTTAAGACCAGTAAAAAGCAGGTGTTCAGTCCCTGCTGCTAACGTGCCTTATCGCCTGTTTTTGTCCGGCATCGCAGGTCTGGCTAGTCGTTGAGAATATCGCGAAGTGGTGTTTTCATGTGTTTTTGCATGGGAACGCCTACTCTGCATATTATTAGCGTTGATTGTCGCTCTCATCCGTGGCAATGTGTTTTGCGGCAGCTATCGCAGGTAAACTGGCAATGTTGACAGTTTGCACCAGCTTGTGAATAGGGCGATAAGTCTATCGCCACTTTTGCGGCACTAAAGTGCCGATAAATCGGCGATGACTACTTGAGAATATGCCCCTATGTCTTGAAATGTGACATCTGCCAACAGACGAAAGGCTCCACCATAAAACGCCCGGCACAGACACCGTTACTAAAATCAGACAAACCTCTCGCTTGTGTGTATGTGGACCACTGCGGCCCCTTACAATCTGATGGGGCTAACAAGTATATCATGGTTGCAGTTGATTCCTGCTCAAGATTCCTATGGGTTTGGCCTCAACGCTCGGCTGACTCCGAACTGTTATAAAAGATTTGCGAGTCTTTATCGGGACATATGCAGTTGGCACGTTACATTCTGACTGTGGCCCGGCGTTTAGCTCTCGGGCTTAAAAAGAGGCCATGGAAAGTATGGGCTTAGCATTGTGGTACTCCTCTCCATACCATCCTGAGGGAAATTCAGTTGTGGAGTGGAAAAACCGGGACTTAAAGCAATTTTAACAGCTAGGGTATTAGGCAAGGGCGGTAGTTGGGTCAATCATCTCTAACGGTTGACAGCGAGCAGTTAATAACCAGCCAAGAAATTCTCTAGGGGGCGTCACTCCATATGAGGTCCTATTTGGGACAAGAATGTGGGTACCTGATCTTGATTGTGAAGGCGCAGTGGCAGATGGAAACCCATTTGATATCCATGATCGTTTGGCTGTTTTACAGGATCTCAATGAATCCAGGACACAACAAAGTAACGTGCTCCAGAAACAGACCGCCACTGGGGAAGTCAAGGCAAACACGGCAAGACCTGTCTGGATCCCAAAGATCGGGGATCTGGTCAGAGAAAAAATAGCGGACAAAAAAGAATTTGGACCATCATACAGAAACCTATACCTGTCCTAGCAGTTCAAGGAACAAGAACTGTACTTTTGCCGCCTCTTGCCGGGAAAAAGGAGAAACTATTTGTCTCAATTGACTTAATCAAACCACACTATGTGGCCGATACTGAACAGTAGGCCTCGTGGACTCAACAGTAGCAGACGCCCTTCTCTAGCTACCCTCCAAGAAGTTCAAACAGAAAGACTCATCACGTTTGAAGAGCCTCCTGTACGGAATGAAGGACTATGCAACAATGCTATGGAACTCGTTCCCCGGCCTTGAACCAGAAGTTCATCTTCAAAATCCAATTCAAAATCACACACAAATTGCAATTAGACCAAATACAGACATCTACGTCAACATGCCTCGACAAGAGCAAAATGCGATTTCAACAAATCCCGATGCAATTCCTTCAATTGATCGAATTGCCTCTGGCTACTTCATGAACTTTGATACGTTTTCTTTGGATCCAAGTGAACCTGAAACAATGCCAGCCCAAAAACCATGTAAACAGCAAGCTAAAGACTTTGTGAACTTTCTCAAAAAGACTTACCTGGTATCGCCTTGGGTAGAACTATGGGTAATTACCGGGATACAATTTTTTCTTTTCTGGATAGGCTTAGTTATAACTTTTAGCATGCTTATTAATGGACATTATCTGCAACAAAGCTCCGCAACACAAAAAGTTGATTTAATTCTGAAGCCACATCAATCGTCCCATCGTGAACAGAGAGACTTGTCATCAGTGAACATTACAGCAGTTCCTATACCGGACGGTATAGTGCGGGACCAGGTTGATTTCGAAATATTCGGTCCAACTGAACTTTTAAAAATTTCTCATGTATTTAAAATTTCATTAAGTGATATTATTACCTCTAGTACATTTTCTGATGATTGGGACTCTGAAACTGTTAATGACATGTTGTCTGACTTAGAGAAAACTGCTGCATTTCCGAACAATGAAATGTTAAGAAGGTACTTCAGACTACGACACATTGTACTGTTACCAACATTACGGTCATCATTTCCTGCACAAATCTATATCACCTAGAAATGTTTTTGAGTACCACCAGTGGGAACATTGCCCTACACCATCTAAAAGTAGTTTGCAAACATTTGCACAGAAATTTTCATATTTTTCAGGATTTAACACCACTGACCCGACCTCATATTATTATAAGGCTACACAGACATCGGCACTGAAAATAATGTTAACAAACACCAAACAGATATACTCTGCTTCCTTTATTGCCCAATTGTCTGAACAAGGTTTTGACCTATGGAAGGACACAATAGACTTAAAATCAGTCTGGGGTTCTAGGGACTGGCAAGTCCAGGGAACAGAAGCGCTATTCAGAGCATGCCTCATTCCACAGCAGATGATATTTCTAAATGACACTGTGCAACAGACATCCTGTCTTGGACTAGCCAAGAACAAGGATCTGAACACACCTCGGTTTCCAACACCATCACAGATGGAGGGGTGGCAAATTTTAACTACATGAGATGGGGCAACACTGGATGACATTTTACAGTACAATAGAACAGACCCTGATTGGAAGAAATGGGTGGTTTGGCCTTTAGACACGAACACTTGTCAGAGAAGATTCAGGGGTATAACGGAAGGGTTTAATATCCACAGGCCAGACCCGCGCTATGTACAAAGAGAACATCCAGGGGTAGTGACATCCTACAGTGTTGGGAAGTTGTGCCTTGATTGGCTAGAGACCTCAACACTCACAGAAGTAAAACAACACTTATCCTTACTCACACAAGACATGGATCTTAGGGATTTTTTATTAGGTCCCAGGAAACCCCGTCAAAAACGTTTCATATATGCTGGCATTTATGCTGCCTACAATGAAAACTGGAAAATATCCCAACAAGAGGCCGCACAGAGTATACGGTAAATAGACCGTATTAACTTAGAAAAAGCATTAGCAGTAGTGGATAATGGATTAACAACCTTAACCTCCAGGATATATTCCTTGGGTAACATTGTATCTTCTGCAATAGACATACTGGAACAAGATTTGGCCATGTTACAACACGGGCAATCTCAGTTGCATTCTATAATGTCATTAAGCTGGACACTGCAATCTTTGCGTGAAGGCTATGTGCCTTGGTGTTTTATCAACAGTACGTCTCTGTTTTCTGAATACAATCTAACAGATAAACAAATAGAAATGGCACAAAGGGGAGCTAAATATACAATGTTGCGCATTGAAAAGCTGGATAGGCTACCATTTACGGTAGCAGAATCACCATCAACGGAATGGTTAATCCATGGCCATATAACTCTACCGGTCACTACCTTTCAGTTTCAGTATTGCCTTGAGCAGAGGCAGGCAGGCAAATATGAAAAATTGGGTAAGGAACACATTAAGGAGTCTTGGGAATTACCGTACAGATTTCGATGCCAGAGTGGGGATCGAGAAGTGTTTCTAAGCGGTATGAACTGCAAGAACGCTTTAAGCGGTTCTCTCATGTGCCAGGACATTTAACTGCACGGAGCTTGCAATGTTTCAATAGCAAACTTGTCCTGCCACATGAAAGGGACTCCAGCACCGTGATTACACCGGTATTCGAGCTGCCCTCGAATGGGAGTTACTTGATGCTGAACGATCAAGGTTGCTGCGGGATGCTTCCGGGCATTGCCTATCAGGTCACTGTGAACTCCAGGGTCACTTGCTGTATGCAAGTATTGTTTCCCCCAACAAGTACAGCCGGGGAGGCGCTGTTATGGCCTTCATTGAATGTTTCCTTTATACGGTTTGATACTTTGAGCAGACTGAAAGGGATGCTTTTGCAGCAAACCGTACCCTTAAACTCCGCTCAAGAGACCTTTGATCTTCAAATTGCAAGGACCTCGACTGAGATACAGGCACTTATACGTACAAACTGCCCCTTTCATTTCGCAGAAATGGTGAGTCGTATCTTTAACATGTCTGATACGAGTGGTATTGTACACCTATTTAAGACCATAGGGTCAGGATTTCTAAGCACCTTTCAGACAATTCTCAGAGTTATTCCAAATTTTATACACTCCGTATCGGGAAGCGTTTTTGGAGGTCTTCTGCTGATCCTGCATTCTATCACAGGGATCCTGATTGTCAGTTTCCTGCTCCGCAATGGACGGCCCAATTACCAACGAGATGGCAAAAGCGCTCCTGGAGCGCAAATACCGTGAGTGCATGGTGCAGCATCTGGGCACACCTCGCCTACTGGTACTAAGTGCCTCTTGGTTACTATCGTTTAGACCAGTCTGGATGGACTGCATCTTACCTGTTCTTCGATGCCTGTTTTGCGGTGTAGAATGCGTGTTGGATCTCTGTCTGACACTTGCAACGGACACGCCTGCGGACTTGAATACCCGGCTGGAACCCCTGAGGGCCCATGCTCGGCAATGTCCCCAGCGTATTCCCATTTTGATGGCTGCATTCCTCGAGAATCCGCAGGTGTCTTTTACAACTGGGTTGAGCATCAGCTCCACCACTAGCACCACTAGCACCCAGGTATCGACTACAGCACCGGCTGCCTCTACACCAGCTGTTGGCAGTGCTGAATATCATCTGTGCTCCATTGACGTACTTTGCGAGGTGTTACAAGAACCATCCCCTGCAGCAGCAAGCAACGATGATATTGCGTCTCCCAGCCAGGACACTTAATCTAAAATTGGCTCATCGTGTGCTGGGAAAGAATTCAGTTTGTTCATTTTTTTTTTTTTTTTAAACTCAACTAAATTTGGAAAATCTCTTTTAAAAATTGACGCTTTTGCTGAAAAGCATAGCCTCCTGACGCTTATAGTGGTTCAACCTATATAAACAAACTCATCTAGGACTTCGGCTTAAATGACATTTCCAAAACACCTGACTTTCAGTAGCAATTTTCACCTCTTAGACTATTTTTAAATGTTTTTAATGTTTTAAGAAATATGTTTTTACGTGGCTCATTGATATTTTATGCGCTGCTACCTAGTTGAAATAGTAGTTCGCTAGCATTTTTATCATTGTTGACTGTTCGGAAGAGGAGTGGGTGTTATGTTCCATATAGGTACCCTAATATAGGCACGGGAAACATCATACCCCTTCACCTACATTACCTCCCCTACACTACACTGTAACAAGCCTTTTAGGATTGAACCTTTACCTAGTTCTAGTCCTGGGTGCAGAAGGAGGGATTCTCCTAAACAATAGAGTCTTATAACTCCATCAATAGACTCACACTGTATGAATGAATATTCATAAGGGTTCTTAGAAACCAGGCTGGGGCTACACCACCTTCCTCCCCATATCTACGTACACGGTTCATCCCATACGTCATCCTCAAATCCAACAATGGCTAATACAAGCAGCAAGGGACAAAGGAACCCTATATACTTTCTGTATAAATACAGCACCTCTTGCTGGTGTTAGTTAGAGGGAACCGAGACTTCCAGGCCGACACACTGACCAGAGGCGCTGAGGCTCCTGCATGCAGACGCTCCAGCTGACAGTGGTCTAACACATCCCTTGCGGGGTGTCCATCCCGAGACCAGGATGGGGTCCCACAATCTCTCTATCTTCAGGTAATGGGGTTAGACTAAATCCTAGAGGGATTCTTGGCTTCACACCTACTCACATGCTAGGTACACTTAGGTACATCTAGATAGGCATCGTAGGAGTACGCGCTTTCTTTTATCATGCATTTTATATTCATGTAGGCATTTATGATTATTGCAAAATGGTAGAACTGTACTATCCATTTATATTCACTATACTGCTGATAATATATATCTGCTACTGTCTCACTATTATTGCAGCACATCTATCTTACACTAGAAGAACAACTGTACAATAAATACTTATTGTATCACGCCCAACTGCTTCTTCTGTGTAACTCTCTGAGACCGAATAAATGAGCACGAGTGACTGAACGAAAAGTAGTATATTCTTTCCACGATCCTGAGGGATCAGGGTTGTCATGTTCTAAGGTTGCCAGAAACTATTCTCTCCCCGATAAGAGGAGACACTAGTGGCACTGTGAGCTAGCTAATGCAAAAAGGCTAACATTTTCGGTGGGGTTGCACAGAGTTAGTCTGCCACCAAGCCCACAGTTCATGTTATCCGAACGCGCAGATTCTGTATAGGTTATATATAGGAACTACACGACACATGCAATAAATTTAGATTAATGGAAGTAAAGAGGGCATATGTTCCATGAATTTTTGTGTTGCAGTATTAGCCTGCTCTGCATGTTGCTGTGCTATGACACAATGGGACAGCAAAGCTGCTGCATTTCTACATCATATTTGGCTGCACTGCCTTTCACCTAGTGGCAGTGTGAACCCCTTCATGCTAGTGTAAAGGAATGCACCCTTGCACAATAGTGCCATGATGTCTGACTTGAGCAGAAGATAGTCAATGTGATGGAAGGATCACCATCAGGCACTTGATCAATCATTGGACTATAGCGTTTTTCATATGTGCAACACTATGCTGAACACATCACAACAAATACATTGATGATATGTTGAGCATTTCACAGAACAGAGCATGTTTGAAAATATTGTTGTTCATGGTCTAAACTATTACGCACTCCAGCATAATCAAGGTGCTCCTGTGGAAATGTTTCTGTGTGTTGATGATTCGGCTTAGCAGGTTAACAATGCCCACCCCTTATCCCATAAATGTTGTGTGAAAGGGTGTCTAATGCATGAGTTGATGCTGTTCTACATTGACTTGATTATCACTGGTTTGGCACTAAGGCTGAGACAGTCTTGCCAAGACAATGTTATGCCACCAAACTTTGCATTGGCTACATGGCCCTTGTGATTTACATTGACATAGAAATGAATCACAAGAATCATTATCAAATGGTAAGTAATCTTTGGAACATATTTAGGTTACCTCAATCTGTGTTACATTTGCCAAGATTTATTCCCAAAAGTTGTTAAAGCTGTCTCATGCCACTCAGCCATTTGTAATATGTACACAAGCTGTAATTGTGGTTATGAGACCTGCTCTTTGGACAACTAACTGTCAATGACAACTGTAACTCAAAATAAATGTCAATTGCTGACAGGTACATCAGTGCTGGGTGTCAATGAATTCCAGGTCTGGTCATACCCATCAGCAACATTACTCAAATGTATCCGCTTAAGTATGTACACTCTGAAATGTACCTGCATTGGCTGGAGTGATATGCACATTTTGCATCAATGGGCTCAGAAATACTGTATCTGTAACTATACAATATTCACGTGACAAATAATTCCATGCTCAGTAAACATATTTAACTTGATGTAGCAGTGGCCATGCAACATGTCCTCAAGTTGACCTGTACACATTATACTATGACAAGGAGCCATAATCACTTTGAGATTTGGATGAGAATGCACACAATACATCAGAAAGTGTTTGGCCATTGTTTTTAACTTCCATATTCCATTCAACACGGCATGAGTACCCACAGCCACAGCTTACATAAAATAATTGAATTGTGGTGACACAGTTGATACCATGGGTGCAAACATCATATGAGAATGGTTGTACATGGCCAACGTATGGAAATAAGACTGTGTTTTCATGTTCAAGTTCTTTTTAATATGCTACAACATGTAGTAAATGATACTCCACAACAGATGTGACATGATCAGGGGTAGACACTTATCATAATTTACAACAGTGTACACTTGAAATGGCCAGCACCACAGCTGGCCCCTTGCATAATCATGTCAGGGTGCATAGATGTTTGTGATGCTGCATAATAGGCACAATGACATTGAAAAAAATTATCAAATTCAAGGACTATTTGCTTGTACATGGCTGGGATGTAGTGAATCATATGAGGAGTTGCAATATCAAGTCAGGAAGGCCAATGTTTTTCTCCAGCAACATATGATAATGATGTGCATAAGTCTTGACTTGATGCTGAATCATCACACTAGAGGTGAGGTCCATGTGATTCACATCCAGACTGTGTACAACAACATACAGGGCCAGTGGCATGACATATATATATCAACACATACAATTCAAAGGTAGGGGCAATGCACTCACCATTGGTGTGTGGGTCCATGAAGGCATCCACATCTCCCTATGTGATCAAGGGTCTTCCAGCTGTGACAAATGGATGGAAGAAAAAGATATATGTATTTAACATCACATTGTACACATCTCACATACATCATTGAAGTCTTCTTGATACAATTTCTTTCACTGTAACAGTCATGTGTGTGTCCACTTTAAATACATGTTGGTTGTGATGTGTTTTGCCTGTTTGACACCCAACACATGACAATTGCAGCCTTGTGGCCTACTGGACATTCCTGCCAGGATCAGTGGGACAAATCAGACTCCAACTTGATCTACAGCTTCATGAGTAACTTTTTACCTCAACTACATCAATATACATAACGTTATTTAGTCAGATGTGTCCATTCGCCTCCCCGCAGGTGTATCACGACCCTTAGCATGTTGATATCCCACATTGTGTATCTCACAGAGCTTGACAGCCAGTTAATCATGTGAAGTGTTCCAATACCAATGCGCATAGCGATGGACAGTACATCATGACAAGCATTTCATTTAGCCAGGTAGCACATTCCATGAGGGGCGCATAGATGTGGTCGTGAACCTAATTAGTGGTCAGTGGATTCATCCTCTGATCTGAAACAAAGTTGGTCATGTACTTATGACCTTGCCTGCCAACGATGATTCCAAGGTGATCCATGAGATCTCCCTCACGCACAATGCAATCTTTCCAACTGTTCTTCCACTGCTGGAGAGTCTTGTCCACACCAAACATTCTCATCATCTGCTCTAGGATGTGCTCTCACCTGACCTTCTGGATTTTTACATTGTATCCCTGGAGGATACATCCCCTAGCCTCAACCATCCGTGGCAAATAAAACTTTACTAGCCATAGGAAGCCACCCCAAGGCCCCTCGGACATCCTGCCCTACCTACCCTGACCCAACATCTCCCAAAATACAAGTGACCCAGGAAAAAGAAAAGTAACCCACAAGTTACCCCTAATAACTGTGTAAAATACAAAGATACCCTTAAGACGTACACCCTACAAGACAATCACAAAGCCGCAAAAAATACGTAAGGACAAAGACACAGGACTCAACAAGGACAGTATGGACAGTACACTACGCATAGGAACTCTCTCCAACACACCAACACCAGCAGACACCTTGCAACACCTCCACACCTCTCAACAGACACTAACAGTGTGGTTGAAAGAGAAAGTGAAAGTGTACAGTAATCCTCTATGGAACAGGATTCAGACTGACATCCCTTCCTGGCCGTTTGCGGCCCGTTTTCGGACTTTGCGATTAAATTTTACCCGCTAAGGGGTAAGCGGGAATATTTCCTGTATATACATGTATTTTGCTAGAATTTCCATGGCGGTTATGAAAAATATTAACGCATACATGGATTAGAAGTGCAGATTAGTAATGTATATTTGATACTGTTGTCAGTTACCTTTCTTCCTGTATCATGGAATTCACAGATATGTTGTATTTCACCTATTATGTTGGTTTTTAGCTATGTGGGCACAGCTACGATGATGCATCAGACATACAGTGTAAGTTGTACTACACTTTTGTATGTAAACAGACCTGTAGGTGCTCCTGTGATGACACAACTCAGAGTTATTGATTCTCAGTCAGGGACCATATACTAAGCCTGGGTGGAGTTCGCGGAGTTACGCTTTGCAGAACTCCGCGAAGTGTAAAAAAACTCTGCCGAGCTACGCGGAGCTCCGCAAGCGGCGGAGTTGGTTAGAAAATATGCTGTTCACAATAATTTTCAGTGCCGGGTGTTTGTCCACGCTGTGAAATTATTGCGAATGGCATCATGCACAGGGCAAGCAGGCGCAAGCGGGCGCTGCTTCCTTTCAGCCCCTTGAGTAGATTTTCTACCCGTGCAGCAGCTTTCTCAACGCGAACAGATGGTTTCTCAATGCGAGCGGTCCCGAGCATACGTGGCCACTCACATTGAGAAATCCAACCGCCCGCGTTGAGAAATCTCGCCTGGAGGTTGATGTCCCTCGCTCGCGCTCGACAACTTGACATTGACGAGCACGAATGAGGAAAAATCTCACCGGGAGGTGGATTTTCCTCGCTCGCGCACACCAACTTGGGGGCAGATTTACAAGCCCCTTGCGCCACTTTTGCGTCACTTTTCCCATGTTAAAAATTACGCAAAAGTAGTGCAAGGGCCTTGTAAATAAGCCCCTTGATGTTTAAAGAGCGTGAGCGAGGAAAAAAACTCCACTCCGCTCTGCGGAGCCGAGTTTTTCGGAACTCCACGAGCTCTGCATAACGCGGAGTGCAGAAAACTCCGCAAACTCCGCGAGCGGAGCAGAGGTCACCACCCAGACTTACTATGTACAGTAATTGGCTCAGATGCCCGATACGTTGTTTCATTCCCACTCTTCTTTTAATTGGTGTCATGTCCCCTGCTAGGTGTGAGAGCTGTGTGGCACTGTTGTTTGTTAACTTTAACTTACCAGATTGATCAACTTCAGAAGTCACAAACCAAGCATACAAGAAATTGTTGTAGTGATATTTTATTTTTCAAAATAACAATCTGTGGACTTTGGTTTTAAGAAATGCTTGTGATGGAATATTTGTTAATGGTGATTAGGTAAAAGAAATTGCGCATGATGGCATCCCTCCTTCCTGTTCCAGCAGCAGAAGCTGTGGTGTGTCTTGCATCAGCTTCTTCATCCTGGCCATCCTCCGGATTGTCCTACTCCTCATGGTCTTCTGATAATGGTGTGTTTGTCCGTACACAGATGTTGTGCGAAATGCAACAAGCCAGTAAAATTTACAGACAGGTCAGGCCTGTACAGGAGTCTCCCCCCCCGAAATGTCAATGTACCAGAACCTTGATTTAAGGACTCCAAAGGTCCATTTAACGATGGCACTTGTACGTCCCAGTGCAACATTGTAGTCTCTCTGGGCCTGTGTGTGGGTCACTTTGATGGGGGTCATCAGCCATGGTGAGAGTGCATATCCTTGATCACCTGAAACAGAAAATGGAGAGATGTGTCCATTAGTATTTGTGCCTGCTGTGTTTGCAGGGTGGCTTTTTTGGTGTGTGCATTGTGCAATTTTGTACTTTCTGCTTTGTCATGTGGTGGTTCAGATAATCATTGAAATTGACTTGCCTGTACTTAACAGCCTACACATCACCATGATGCCATTGGCCAGGTCCTGTGTGTTACCTCCATGTTGTGACTGTCAGGATGTCTGGGTCACTCAGAAAAGATTAGGGGTTATTTACAGGGCCATTATACCAACAGTACGTAACTTATGCACAGATTTTTTAGGGTGCACTGTTGGTGAAGCAGCCACCTTTACTTTTGGCAGATTACTATGTTTGAACATCTGCAAGATACATCATTGGGAGTTATTGTGCTAAAGGTAGCTGAAAGCCAAAAAATACTTGGCTGCTAAACGTTTTTCTCATTGTGAGTTCTTTACATCCACCTTGCCCCCAAGGTGGGTCCGTATTTGAGTGACAGTAACACTGCTACCTGGTGCACTTGACTTACTGGGACATGTGAAGACAACAGACATGTCTATTGATGTCCTTGGGCATGAGTTAACTTTGACTCTGCTTGTATGCATGTTGGGGTAATACCCATAGACATTGCCATCTATGTTCCCAATCGACACACATTTATTTGGCTACATTTGTGCATCAGATTGCTACACCTCATCAGGGGAGTCATATGAATGCACAACATGTTGTGAGATTTAGATTTCTATTGTTTATATGCTCTTTCTATGCATGCTCCATTCTGACACGACCCAGACTGATGTTTAATCAACTTTGATGATTGTTTTTGTGCAGTTGGGGCTCCCTTCATGCAGCAATACTTGCATCTCCATGAGGCAGGCACCCTTGCAGCATGGTGCATGGCTGACTGTGTTTTTGCATGTCAGCTAATTGTGCACCATCACAGGGGATAGCAGAGTGATCTGTCATCTTGTTGTACATATGGCACATGTTTTTATTTCAGGATGGATGTAGCCCAGCAGAAGCATATGTCTTGTGGCACATGCTGCATTGATTAATTTCAGTTTTTGTCTGAGGAGTTCTGCAAAATCTATATTCTGAGAGTGACATAGTGGTTTGTGAGAGATTTTCTGGGCTACTCCCTTGTTGGGCCTACTTACATATGTCTTGATTATTTGGCATTGGATGTTTGTGTATAGTAGTTGAACCTGTCACTAGGTATGTCGTATTACATTTGCTACATGTGCATTCTCACATATTTGAGCTACAGGATTGGGGACTGCAGCGTTCGAGCTATCTGAGTGAGTAGGCGTAGGATGGAGGTTCTTTTTAGCCTGTAGTGGGCTATCACATCCTCTGACTAGAGGTCTATCAGGGTGATGCGTTGGCGGTAAACCTGCTCTCTTCTGCGGTGCTGCCTCTGTGGTGGTGCTGGTAGTGCTGGTGGGGATGGTGGGGGTGATGGAGGTGGTGGTGGTCTTCTTGGAGCTCCAAGCTGCAAGAGTAGTACCTCCATGGCATCCTGGAGAATGCCAATGTGGTTCTGGCATTGTCTCCCTTATGTACAGGTGTGTTTGCACCATTTTTTAGACAAGCTATTTTCTGGACTTAAAAACCTGTCTCTAACTAGACTTAGCTGCAGTTTTGGGGGGTTTCTTTGTAAATATCACGAAGTGGGTTTTGCTGCAGTTTTTTCATGGGAACGCCCACCTTGCGTCTCATTTTCGTTAAGCTCCGCTAACAAAAGCCTTGATCCAGAAAATTCACTTTAACGCAGTAAATGTGCCGCTAACTACAGTTACCGGCAACTTGTAAATATGGCGATAAAAAAAGCCGCCTTAACATCAAAAAATTGATGCTACGGCGGCGTTAAGTTCATGTGCATATGCCCCTCAGTTTCCCATATGTTACTCCACAAAACTATGTAACCATGAGTATTACCACAGCAGGGGACGGAGGAACAATGAACAGTCTAGTTTTTCATTTTGCCCAAAATGTAATTTGACATCACACCAACCAGACATGTGAACCAAACTCATTTCAAAAACCTCACACAGGGGCATATTTACAAACAATTTGTGTGGGGCAGCGCCGCAAGCCATTTTGCTATGTTGCCCTACGCCAATTCGAAAGGGCAGGAATGCACCGTATTTACAAGATATGGTGCATTTCTGTCCTTTCAACCAGCGCACATTAGCAGCTGTGCACCAAGTTGGCACCCTTGCACCCTGGTGCAAGAGTGTCTGTGTTGTTGCCATGATTGTTTTTGTGCAGTAAGGGACAGCTTCCAGCACAAAAACAATAATTCAGGAAGGAATACCTTCCTGCACAAAAACAATCATTGTAGGCGTTTTCCTCTTTCTTTGTGTGCTGCTGCAGCACACATGGAAACAGGAAAAAATAAGAAGAAATGCAAACATTTCTTCTCGTTATGCCTGTTCTAGAGAGACACAAGGTTTTGGTGCTCCCCAGATTTATGACATATTTTAAATCTAGGGCAGCATCAAAGTCCATGAGTGTAGCGTGGGAACACCCACAGCAACACCCATGGGACGCTTCTATGATGCAGAGTAAGGCAAGGCAGCGACTTGCAGATATGGCTAATCCCTGTACACCACCGGAACGTCACAAAAAGTGACACTCCGGCGGCGCGCAGGGCTTGTAAATAAGCCCCCCTGCATCTTATCTCAGTTCACTCAATCTGTTTCATGTTGATAACCAGCATTCATTTTTGGTAGATACCATCATGAAGTCTTTCTATAAATGTGCTCCATGTTCTGGTCATTACGCACTTTCATGTACAAACACCCTGTAACTCTGTGGTAGGTTACAACATGGCAGGTAGCTATAGTAACAAATCACGTCGAGGTGGAAGACATCCAGGGGCAGATTTACAAGCCCCGTGCGCCACTTTTGCACCGCCGTTGCGTCACTTCTGTGATGCAGCGGCGGCGTAAAGCTAGCGCCATGCTGCGGGGGATTTACAACGTGACGCATCTAGGGAGATGCGTCACGTTGTAAAGCCCTGCGGCACATGAAACCTGCGTCAGGTTTCATGTGGGCGTTCCGGCGCAGGGGGGGGCGTTCCAGCGCAGTAAAGGCTCGTAAAAGTGCCTGAGTGAAATCTACAAGATTCCATTCAGTCACTTTTCCAACGCCGCTGCGTCAAAACCTTGCACCTGCTTGAAGCAGGTGTAAGGCGTGACGCACCACGTTATGTATGGGCAGGCCACGAGCATTGCTGGAGTTGCGTCGCGCTTGCGACACGACTCCAGCAATGCGCCACCCTTTCGACGGGAGATGCGTCACGCATCTGTTTATCCTTGCGCCACGATGCGCCGCATTGTAAAGGCGGCGCATCTGTGGTGGCGCAAGGGTAAACTTGCATGACGCATCTTACCTGGCGCATCCCTGCTGATTTCCAGGGATGCGCCAGTCGTTATAAATCTCCCCCAAATACTCATTTCAAGTTCAAGAACGGCATCGCCATAATTATACAAACATTTAAAAAGATGCATATTTTTCTTCCAGAAAAAAATATACATACACAACAATGTGTCATTTTTGGTAAAAGGAGAAACAAATGCGGCTAATTTCCTATCTGTTTAAAGACGTTTTTCAACAACCAATACTGTACAATTTACATTTGTCACGGTTTTATGTATCACCCACTCACGGTTTAGATGTTATCAAGACAAATTATGATTCTGCGGCCAGCCTGCTATTTTCTGATCTTGTCTAAATGTAATTGACACTTCATAAAATACATTGCTGCATTCACAAAGGTTACCATGGTAGCCTTGGAATATCTGTACAATGCCTACATGTTTCATTTCTCTGGAAAAAATACAAGATAATTATAATGTAACATAATACAGCCGTCATTGGCTCACGCAGGCAAACCAGAGTAAACACCAGTAGGAAAGAAAAACAGCGAGCAAAGTTTCTTAGGGTAGTTTACATTACATAGATGAGAAATGTTAAGTTATGAAGTTTCTTGAACATTCCATTATTAACATAAAAAATATTCACTGAAAAACCAATAGATGGCAGTGTTGCATTTGTTATTAATCTGTTCCGCACTTTGCAGACCTGAGCACGAATTGTTGTAACCTGCAATATCTACAGCAGAGCCAACAAACCCTGCATCATTAATGAGTCTGCCTACTTGGTGTCCATGTTAAAAATTGGCATTTGACACTGTGACAAAACTGATAGTTCAATGACTTTTAAAAAAAAAACAGACCTGCATAAAACAGAATGGTTAAGGCAAAGGGAAGAAACCGAGCATTTCAAATGTAAGTAAAGTATTCAGATGAAAGCATGATTATGTACGGGCTTACGTTCATTTTCCTAGAAGGTCGTATATTGAAAAAGAGCATATTAGATGATGATGATGATGAAGACAGGAGTGCTTAATTTGAGAAACAATATGCGCCAGGGCTCAGAGTTTCGCTCAGAACCCCGCGAGCGGCGCTAGGGAACGTGGAACATCGGGGTTCCGAGTACAGAAGCTGCATATTCTTGGTTCCATGTCATGCCTCTTTCAACCACCACCAGACACTCACTCTCTGTCCATTTATCTTACTCGTGCATGCTCTTTTTTCATCCTTGCTTTCTACCTTTCTCACTGCTTTTCCGTCTTTCTCTTCTTCTTTCTTTCCCCCTTCTTTGTTTTTCTTTCTGCTAGACATGATACATGCCGATGGGGAAAAATAAGCAGGGACGACTGGCCGTAGTGTGCACTGGGCGTTTTCCCGGTGGGCCGGAAGGGTGAGGGCAGGGCCGGACTGGCTGTAGCGGGCACCGGGCATTTCCCCGGTGGGCCGCTAGGGTGGGGGCCGGTTTTGGACCCCTGGGGGCTGTTTTTGTTACCGAGGGTCGGCAATATCGGCCCCCTGTAACAAAATCGTCCGAAACCGGCCCTCGCAAATAGCTCAGCTGCACCCCCTCTACCCCCAGGGGGGGCGGCCGAGCAGTTTGCCAGGGCCGGTTTCGGTTCCCAGTCCAGCCCTGGGTGAGGGCCAGTTTTGAACCAGTGGGGGGCGTTTTTGTTACGTGGGGCCAGTTTAGCAATATCGGCCCCCTGTAACAAAAGCAGCAGCAGTGTTTCTACTAGCACTGCCCTCCCCCCCCCCCACTCACCCCCAGGCCGGCCTGAGTTAATTGCCAGGGCTGCTTTGCGTTCCCAGTCTGGCCATGAACATAAGTGTGGCTCCCCAAAAATCAGTCTCGGCGGGGGTCCCACCTGCAGCCTCCAGCGCATGTAAAGCACTGGGAAATAATATTAATATTGTGGATATATTCTTCATAATTATAACACCTCTAATTTTATGAAGCAGATTCTGCAATAGAGCTTGTTTTGAAGCGCAGTAGACAAGACAATAAATTACCATTACTGAACTATGGGGGCATATTTAGAAGGGGATTGTGCCAACGGAAAGTCACGTTTTTTGACGTTCCGGTGAAGCAATGCCCTGCACCATATTTACAAAGTGGCGTTAAGCCACTTTTCGTGAATTAACGAAGCTTTGTAAATATGATCCCCTTTCACGCAGGTATCTGTGTGAAAGGGGCGTGCAATGGATGTTGCTGTTGGTGTTCTGCCGCAATACCCATTGCATTTTGACGCTGCCCTAGATTTACAAGGAGGTGTAAATCTGAGGCCACGCCAAAAAGTAACGCCATGCAATAGCAGGCATTAGAATGGTGCAACGAGGGGAAATACTTTTATTTCTCCTCAATTTTGCTTTTTCTATGTGTGCTGCGTTGTGCAGCACACATAGAAAGAGCAAAATGCCATTAATGATTTTTATGTGCAGAAAGGCACACCTTCCTGCAAATAAACAATCACTCGCTGCACTATGGCGCAAGGGGGTCTGTGTTGGTGGTAGGCAGTTAATTTTAGTGCTAGGGAAAACATAGGGGTGTGCCATATTGTTGTAAATACGATGCATCCTGCATTTTGGAAATGGCAGAGCGTGGTGCTGCAAAATTTGATACAGCTCCATGCTCCTTCATTTCCTTGTAAATGTGCCCCCAAGGGGCTAGGATGAGTCGGTGAAGTAGTATAACAAAGGGATGCTGTTACTGTCCCATTACATCACAAGTTGTACCGTATGCGAATCCACCCCTTGCCGCTATTTTTTGATGGACTACCATCCCTCATTACAGAGCCTTTCACCTGTTTTTATGTACACAAACTGGTAAAGTCAATTTATTTAGCTCCATATTCTCCAAGTTAGAATTTCATTTTCAGACAGTACAGCTCAAAAAAAGATAGCAGGTTTGCTTCTTCCTATTTCTGAGCTCTGCTTTCTAAAATAATACCCATCATGATACGACTCCCATTGTGTCTGTCGAAAATTTCTGTGCAAAGATTCCTCTTGCCAGCAGCAGGAGGGAGCGGGAACACAAATGGTGTCAGGAAAAACAGGTCATACCGTGCTGCAGGGGAAGAAATACTGTCCAAAATCAGTTAATGTGGCCCAATAACTCTGACTCCTATGCACTGAGCTACTCAGAATCAGGCCCTCAATGGTATGCACTGGGGCCCAGATTAATTAAAATATCATTCAAAGCAGCGTAGCAAGTAAAGTGTCTGTGCTGCATTGAGAGAAAAGAATCGAGCAGATCAGAGCCATATGTACTAAAATGTGGAGCTGTTCTGCTCTCTCCCTGCACTGGCTCACTTTTGCATCAACGAATACACCATTACCCCATAGTGCAAGGTTGTCTGCATTGTGGCAAGCATAGCTTTTTTGCAGAAAGGGGTCCCTTCCAGTGTAAAAACTATTCTTTAAGGCGTTTTCAACTTTGCATGCATGCTGTACAATGCAGCACACATGCAAAGAGGGAAAAATGAGGAGATTTAAAAACATTTTTCCTTATTACGCCTGCCTCTAGGAGGAGCAAGATTTTTGTGCAAATCTCTGTCTATAATTCTTTGTAGCTATTCCCAAGCACCACCTATGGAACGCCCCCTTGATATAAAGTAACGCAAGGCAGTGCATTATGCAGCTCTGAATTACTTTTAGGTACAATCCAATGCAAATCACAATTGCCATTGGATTGTGACTACCACCACTACACTTTGAATAGGTTTTGCATTAGAAAAGTAATACAACCTTGACACAAAGTATTTGCAAATCTGGGTCGTCATCCACTTCAGACTGATAAAGGTTAACTGGACTGACCTCTACTGTCAGTAGTGTACGCTCAGAGCACATTGTGGAAGCAGAAGCCCATTTATCATCTGAACCCCAATATTTGATCACCCCACAATTTACCTAAAGTAATTCAGCCCAGTGTCTCCAGTTGATCTAGCACTCGGAGACTACACTAACACAGCAACAGCAGTCCTAACAACAGCTGTGAAATTCAAAAAGAAGGACTAGAACATCTAAAACCCAAGAGCTTTTATACACAAGTCACACTTCTTTTCTGTTAATAGATTATGCAGATTCAGCTTAGTATGATCATGGTTAGGGTTGCATTGGTAAATCAAAAGCAACAATGTAATTTTCTACAATTTTAACACTAACCTATTTCTTAAGGTAAGAGACTTCTGTCTATCTACCCTTTCAGCAACTGCCCTCCAGAGATGATCAACACAAAATGAAACATCCATTTAACAATGGCTCATAAAAATTGCTTATCCACACTAATACTTTCAGTGGAATTACTTGAAAATGATACTTTGGGTACACAATGAAAGCTTCATTCACAATACACATTTTCTAACAACGCTGTACATTGATGTCATTCACTTGATTCTCTGCGTAGACAAGGGGAGGGATAAATTGCAGCAAGACAGTGAGTGGGAAGGGGAATAAGCAGGAGCAAGTTAAACAGAACACCAGAAACTACATCCATATCAGAAATAATGGAGTCTTGCATCAAAATGTGGCATAACCATTTATCTAATTTTTTACTCTTCTAAGTGACCTAGATTACTCGTTTCAAGTGCAACATCATTAGTTTATTGGTTACAAATCTATGCATCATTAAAAACACTAATTATGATAAATATTATATTTACTTTGGTAGAAGTTGCTTGCATGTGAAGGTTTCATAATATTAAAGATCTGAATGTGTGTACTGGAATATTATGACAACTACTAGATACCATAAAGTGAGTTTGGAAAAGGCGAGACAAGGGTCTCAAGAAGACAATTAGGAAGAGTGTTTTAACTTCCATGCAAAATATCACAGAAATGTTCCAGACCCATTGATTTAATGGAGTCCCAGGACTATGATCTAGAGTGGATAAGGTTACACTGGGCATCGGCTAAGGACTGCATAATAATAATTAGAAAAATAAAAACATTGGCCAAAGAGAAAAATTTAATCCCACAAGCATTTTCTCCAAAAAGAAACCATATTCTTCTACCAGTGAAACCGATTGACATCACTGCTCTGACACTGGCAGTATTTTTTACTCTCACAAATATCCCAAAAGACCAGCTCAAAAGAATACCACCCAAAGTGGGTGGAGGTTGAATGAAAATCTTCTGAAAATCCTTCAACTAAGTATGTATTTTTTGTATTTTCTGCTGTAGGTTTGTCTTTGTTCTTAACTGTTATTTTATACGTCCCTGTAGGGCTATGTAGGTTTAATATAATTCTGTTTGATTTTTGACTCAAAGTGAACAATTGTAAAACATAATTTGCAGAATTTTTGTATTCACATGAAATATAAAATGACAGAGAACTAGCTGCAGCATCAGCTATGACAAGTGGCATCCAGGTTCAGTGGTACCAGTATCAACTACAACAGCTTTTACTATACATTACACTAACTTGCACCTTTCTTTTCAGTATCTAGTGTAGGTCCTTCAACAGAACAGCAACCAGCTAAAGCTGCTAATGCCCCTGTGCCCCCATTCCCAGCATAGGAACTAGCATTAAATGCATTGCAAAAAACAACATCATGAGCAACAGACTATGACAGCATTCTGTCGCCAGCAGCGGCACATTCATAATCACTGCTACCAAGGCGACCACCTACAGCAATACTACATTCTCTGGGGCTGATTTATGAGAGGCCTGCGCCGCAGTTGCATCACTAATTTTGACGTGGCGGCACAGGCAGTACTCCATATTTACAAATAGATGCATGTGGCCAAATGCGTCAGTTTTAGTAGGCCTGCTTCAGGCAATACCTGTGCCAGAACCGGCTGCGCAACACAGAGACTGATATACTCAAGGTAGGCATTCCCTTATAAAGCCAGTGTAAAACCCACACAGTGATATTTATGGTTTTGACATTGTGAAATGCATTTTTAGCCAAGCATCGCGCAGAGCCTGAAATGCATCAAAATTCCTGCTCATCGGCAACCCCAGGTAAGGAAATGACCCATTGGCTGTGGTACATTAAGACAAGCCACATAAAACAGTTTGGCAAGCTCAGCTGCACCATGGAGGTACTAATTTTACAGCTGGGAGTTGCGAGGAGATCACCACCCCACCACCCCTACCACATATGCAGCACAGAAGAAAGGAGCATGCTTTTCACCAGCAGACTTCCCTCATTGACCTCAGAGAAGATGAGGTTAAAACATACTACAATCTCAGGAGGGAGTCCAAAATAGAACTGCTGAACCAGATAGCACCATGGCTCCAGCCACCACCAGCCAGGCCCACCAACATCCCTCCAAGTCAAGCTGATGGCTGTCCTCCACATGCTGGCATCTGGTTCCTTCCAGATCACAACAGCCAGAGTGGCAGGAATATTACAGCCATCTTTTTCTGTCTTCCTACCCTCTGTCCTGGATGCCATCATACTCCTCACACTGCAATCCCGCCTCTTCCTCAAGACACACCAACAGCAGTTGGACATCAGGCAAGGTTTAAATGCCATTGCAGAATTTCCACATGTGTTGCTGGTTACCCCTGCAACAACATCACATGTGTACAGGAACCATAAGCACACATATTCTATCAATGTCCAGGCCATCGTGGACCATCAGGGAATGTTTACAAACGCATTGGTAAAAAACTCAGGGAGTGCACATGATACCTACTTCTTCAGGCACTCCATCATCAATGCCTGCTTTCAGACTGGCTGATATGGGAAATGGACTACTTGTTGGGAAGCAAAACTGAAGTACATAACAGACCAACTAACAGTATGAAATGGATGACATAAAAGCCATCTCTGTGATTGTTGACGGAGATAGGACCATATGTATGAGGGGTGTGCCTCATACATACACCATGCATCATGGTACACGTGTAATGCACACACCCAAGTCACTTATGTTAAGACATGCAAAGCCACTTTCTGGTCCTTTGAATGGTGTAAAGGTACAGAGCAATGCAACACTGGCCAAAATGCAATGTAGCATCACTGTGTGTAAGGAAGGTTTTCAAAGGGTGTTGTGGGGGTGTCTTCATGCAACTCACATGGTTCTTGAGGCATGAGGCATGTCATGTATCCCTCACCAGATAACCTTTGGAGTGTAACAAATCAAATGATTTCCTCGGTGATGTGTAACAAGGAAAATGAACTGAAGTCATCCAAGTAACTCCCAGTTCCTATGTGTGCTGCAGTTTGTGGCAAGCATACATAGACAATCATGGCTCTGAGGGTTCATCATGTGCAGGAAGGTGCCCCCTCCTGAAACGTCAGGAATGTTTTGTATGGCCTTAATACTTAATACTGAGCACTACTGCCCTTTCTCAGTGACGCAGTGCAGACAGGTGATGTGCTGTACTTCACAGTGCTAATTTCCAAAATGTCTGGGCCATTGTCTCATCTGCACATAGTGGCAACAATACTCTGTAACGTGGAGACAATGATGTGCCACATTGACATGCACTTACTAATCTGTTAAGGGTAGTAGTGGCAGAACATCAGTGAGTGGCAATATGTCATTCCACTCTGTGTGGATGGATGTAACCACATCACCTGCACTGGGTAAAGAATCCTGAATGAAATCATGTGGCATGACAGACAAGACAATTATGAGTACAAAGGCAATGCAAGATAAAATTTGAGGTGAGTGTTTCCTCAATGGTGTATCAACTCCTGCCATCAGTCAAAGTTCAACAAGGTCAGTGATGTGAGAACAAGTATTGTGAAAATGAGCAAGTGTGTCACACATGGTAGTAAACTTGTTTGTTGACCAAAGTTTCTGGACCAACACAGGAAGAAGTATTTGGAAAGGCCATGTGTGACATGCCATTTTAGTGTAGGCTCCAGACATGTTTAAATGTCAATGCTGGATAACATTGTGACACCAAAAGTACAAAACATACTCGGGCCTCATTTATGAGGTTTTGCCGTAGAGCAGCGCAGCAGGCCTTCCTGCTGTGCTGCCCTACGGCAAAAGAAAAGGGCAGGAATCTGCCATATCTATAAGATACAGCGCATTCCTGTCCTTTTCCCTTTGCCGGCGCACAATGGACTGCTGTAGGTGCCAGCGCAGGGCACCCTTGCACCATGGTGCAAGGGTGCCTGCGTTGCGGGGATGATAATTTTTGTACAGGAAGGGAAACCTTTCTGTACAAAAATAATCACAAGAGGCGTTTTCTTCTTTCTAGTGTGCTGCAGAATGCAGCACACATAGAAAAAGTAAAAACTAGGAGAAATAACGATATTTCTCATTGTTGTACCTCCTTTACACCTCCCCTGGGGAGGCGTAAGCTTTTGGCACTGCTTCAGATGTACGATTTCTCGTAAATCTTGGGCAGTGTGAAAAGGCCACTGATGTTGCTGGGAACGCCCCCAGCAACACCCATTGCACGCCCCTTTAACGCAGAACACTGCGTTAAAGGGACTGATATTTATCAGGCAGAATTAAGCCAAAAAAAGTGTCGTAGTGCTGCCTGATAAATATCACGCAGGCTTCTGCACCACGGAACGTCACAAAAAGTGATGTTCCGGAGGCGCAAGGAGTCTCATAAATGAGGCCCACTCATGTCTCAGCAGTGCTGACAGTCTACGCACATAGGTTAGGTTAGGTTGACAGCCGCAATGATAATTGTAACAAATGTGAGGGCTCACCTAATCTGTGTAGTCAGTAGCACACAAAAAAAGCACTTTTATCCATCAATGTGAAACTCACTTAGTTAAACACAATGCTTCCAAACATGTCATCACCTCAGAATAAATTTCAACCAGGACAAGGCAAAACAGTGTACTCAGGATACCAATCTCAAAGTACATTTGCCACAGCAATGAGGAAGAAATCAAGGCATAGAACTACACAATCCCCTACAAGTTAGAGTCATACACATACATGTAAAAAACCAATGTATTATATCAAGATGTGGAGAAGACAGCTCCTTGTGACAACATTGGGCCTGGACGGTGAACTCTGCTCTGTTCACAGAGTTTGCAGAGTTTGCAGAGTTTGCAGAGTTTCCTGCACTCCGTGGAGCACACAGAGTTCCGAAAAAGTCTGCTCCGCAAAGCAGAGGGGAGTTTTTTCCTTTATCGCACTGGCCAACGTTAAGTTGGTGAGCGTGAGCGAGGAAAATCCAATGCTAGACGACCTCCCAGTGAGATTTCTCAATGAGGGCAGTCGCAGATGGTCGCACTGAGAAACCATCAGTTCGCATTGAGGAAGCTGAACATCTACTCGAGATTCAGAAAGAAGCAGCACCCTCTTGCGTTGCACATGGTGCTGTTCGCACTGATTTTCCAGTGAGGAGCAAGCACCCGGCGCTAAAAATCTGTGAGAAAGGTGTGACCTAACACACTCCTCCGCTTGCGGGACTCCATATAGCACAGAAGAACTTTGCGGAGTTCCACATAGCTGAACTCCACGAACTCCACCAAGGCCTAAGCAACATCAGTGCATCCAACATAAAGATGGCCTACATCGCCATACATATGTGCGTATCAAAGTGCACCATGACAACTTCTCTGGAAAAAGCAATAGTTGTAGGCTGACAATAAATAGCATAACAAAGTATGTGACAAGTTTATCTGACATGTTTGAACTGCACTTAAATGATGCATCAAAATCACATGGCACAGTTAGTGAATATGAAACGCATATAACAATGTCATGGAGGCCACTAACAAAATCTGTGGTTTAACATGGACATATCCATGTGTGAGTGTTAAACACGTTGGCAATGTCAAAACCTACCTAGGGAGGAACAACTAGCCAAATTTCTGATCAATAATCTGCCACTTCTCACATGTAGTGAGTGCAAATAACATACAGCGTGTCATCAGGACCATTTCTAAAAACACATCACAGTAAGCTACTGTATAAACTTGAACGTGCTGAAGTAGAAGTGTGCCATGTATAAGGCCATGCTCCTCATTTGGTATTATATAGACAAATGGAACAGACATGTGTAAACCTATGGCCAACTGTATAAGTAACACATATTGTGAAGTACCGTAAGAAATTTGTATGAGTCATTCAATACACATGGCACACATGGACAGGAATGTCGCTGTAACAGAGAGCAAAAGCATATACAGTTGTACTTTCTGTTTAACTTTCAGCTGACCAAGGATATGGTCCCCAGTCATGTGTCATGACCCCAATAGCGCATCCCCACACTGAGCGGGAATGACAGTACAACTAGGCACTGGTCAAGACCGCAACATTGTGGAGATAACCTTTGGTGTGCTGAAGTCCTGGTTTAGATGCCTGGACATGTAAGGGGGGAAATTGATATACTCGCCCCCTAGGGTCTGCAAGATAAACCTAGTATGTGCCATTCTCCACATCATCTGTGTACTGAAAAAAGTCCCATGGAACGTGGAACATGATGAGCAGTTCTCAATGGAGGAAGAGGATGGAAGAGAGATACAAAATGTAGTGGTTGTGAGTGACTCACCCACTTTCTACAGTGTTTCTTCTCTTAAAATACATGTACTATGATGGACAGAATTTACAAACATACTAGGAAGGTCCAACATGGAAATAAATGTTTGAAGCCATTATTTGTGTTGGCGTTTTATGTCACAGTCCCAGTAAACATCAACTCACCCACATCTCATCAAATACAAGTAGGTTTCAAATTGTAATAATCATGTCATTAGACCTATTGAGAAACATGGGGCCATTTGTTCACCTATCAATTGCACATATCCAGAAATGCAATGTGAAGCAGTGTACTATATTAAAGGGTTCACTGACACAACATCGATGTAAAAAAATATCGATGTTAAAAATATCGAGTAAAAAATATAGACAACAAAAATATCGACTCCTATACTTAAACAGGTAAGTACAAAAATATTGACTAAAAAATATCGATGTAAAAAATATAGATGTATAAAATATCGACTTTTATATAAATATAAAATAAAATAACATATATTACATATTAAATATAATTTTAACAAAATAAAATACATTTAATATACATTTTAATAAAATATAACAATTAAACTTCATAAAAAATAAACACACAAACAATAATTTATACATATATATTTACTTCAAAACAATTAATAAAATATTATTTTTAATTTATGTTAAAAGCTTAAAATAATATAAACAATAAAAATATATATTAAAGGTTTGAAATATAAAAACCAAAAATCTATGATAAATTAAAACATTAAACTATTAAAAAATATTTAAACTTAAATTTCACAATACAAATAGTACAACAGTACGGAAAGTGTTGGATAGCAAAGGGCTAAAAATAACTATTTCAACTACAATGAGTGCAACAGTAGGGTAAGTGTTGGATTGCGGAGAAATTAAATTTACTATTCCAACTCCAGTCAGTGCAACAGTAGGGAAAGTGTTGGATAGCGGAGGGGTAAAAATTACTATTCCCACTGCAGTGAGAGCAACAGTAGGAAAAGTATTGGATAGTGGAGGGGTAAGAATTACTATTCTCACTCCACTGAGTGCAACTGTAGGATAAGTGTTGGATAGCGGAGGGGTCAAATTTGCTATTCCCACTCCACTGAGTGCAACAGTAGGGAAGTGCTGGATAGTGAAGGGGTAAAAATTACTATTCCCACTCCAATGAGTGCAAAAGTAGGGAAAGTGTTGGATAGCGGAGTGGTAAAATTTACTATTTCCACTCCAGTGTGAGTAACAGTTGGGAAAGTGTTGGATACCGGAGGGGCAAAAATTACTATTCCCACTCCAAAGACTGCAACAGTAGAGAAAGTGTTGGATAGCGGAGGGGTATAAATTACTATTCTCACTCCACTGAGTGCAACTGTAGGATAAGTGTTGGATAGCGGAGGGGTAAAATTTGCTATTCCCACTCCACTGAGTGCAACAGTAGGGAAGTGCTGATTAGTGAAGGGGTAAAAATTACTATTCCCACTCCAGTGAGTGCAAAAGTAGGGAAAGTGCTGGATAGCGGAGGGGTAAAATGTGTTATTCCCACTCCTGTGAGTGCAACAGTGGGAAAGTGTTGGATAGCAAAGGGGTTAAAATTACTATTCCCACTATAATGAGTGCAACAGTAGGGAAAGTAAGAAGACAGACCAAAGGCGGACTATCGATGCCGTACCTCACTGCTAAGTTCCTTCTGTAGCAATTAGTCAAAGAGTCTGTGAATGTGTGCACACACCGACTCCTCCACCTGCCGTTGTTGGGTGCAAGCTGCAAGGCAGATCACGAAATGAATGATTATGGAGAGGTGCACCACTGTGTGAACTTATTCCATATGATGTAAATGGACAGTAGTTCCTTTGTATTAAATAAATTATTTTATTCAAATGTAATCATAAAACAGGCTCCAGCCAACACGTTTCGTTCAATGAGAATATTGTCTTTATGGTAGTGCATAGTTAGTTGGACATTGTAGGGGTTACTGTTCAAGTGTGTCAAATATTCCGCTAACTGGGTGTTTCATCCTGACCAGAGGCAAATGATGTCATCTATGTACCTCCCCCAGAAAATGATGTGCTTAGTCTAGGGGAGGCACATTGGCCCCATGCACGCTCCCTCTCATACCAGCCCATGAACAGTCCGGCATAAGAGGGAGCAAATCGGGAACCCATTGCAGTTCCCTGCAGCTGGTGAAACCATTTCTCATCATGTTTAAAGAAATTGTATGTCAAGATGAGCTCAATCATGTCCATGATCATAGTATTATAAGCATAATACTCAGCCCCCTCCTTGTCCAAATCGTGACGCACAGCCATCATGCCAAAGTTCTTCTGAATGCATGTGTATAATCCTACATCAAAAGTGACGAATTGTAACTCCTCTGACCATGGGAACCCCTCAAATTTCACCAGGATATCTTTCCTATCCTTAAGATAGGAAGGTAAACTGGTTACATGTTTCTGCAGTGTCAGGTCAACAAATTCGGACAGCCTCTCTGTAGGTGAGCCCACCCCAGAGATGATGGGTCTGCCCTGGGTAAGATGTATATACATGAAAATCTGGCATTATCTACATGCAGATATTTGAACTCATCATCAGTCAGTAGGCATTCGTCCTACCATTCAGTTAGTCTAATATTAATGTTGACAGTTAACTCAGGAATGGGGTTGTAGTTGATTGGTTTGTAGCACTGATGATCATCCAATTGGCGCAAGATCTCACCCATATAGTCATTCACATCCATCACTACAACGTTCCCGCCCTTGTCCGCTTCCCTTATGTCAATTTTTTTGTCATTTTGCAATTTCAAAAGGGCCTCCCTTTCCCTACATGATAGGTTGGAGGTATGGCGGGTACATGTTTGTTGGGGATCTCAAGCAGGTGTAATTCCTGTCTTATTTTGTAACCAAAAATGTCAATGTTGGGATGGTAACCACTGTGAGGGACAAATCGAGATTTACATCTTAGACCAGTGTCAATATTGAGACTTTGACTTATATCCAAATCATCCAAGATGTCACGCATATCAGTTGTCACATCATTCTCTATAGACAGTAATGTTTGAACCTCCCGTATATCACCAATACTTCTTTGTACAGAAGGTGTGACAGACACACTTATAACAGGTTTGGGTAACTGCTGTGAGAAAAACTCTTTTAATTTGAGTGCACGTAAAAACTTATACAGGTCAATATGAACATCTGCCGGGTCCCCAAACTGAGTAGGACAAAACCCCAAGCCTTTTTGCAACACATTCAATTCATGTATATCCAGTTCTCTGCCTGATAAGTTGATAATCTGCAAGTCCATCTGGACAGGTGTACTTTCTTTTAGACTATTTGTGTCACCCATCGTGCTAACTTCTGTTTGTGTTATTATGGTTGCAGCAGGAGCTGCACTCCCTAGGTCTTCTTTGAGCGAAGTAACATAGAGTGACTGTCTGACTTTCCTTTGCCTCCTTGACCTCCCGCCTCTCCTTGTCTTTTTGGGCCCTTTTTGTGTTGTCTGTTCCCTAGGCGTAACCTCTCCAACTCTTTTTGGAAGTTGATGGCCCCTTCATCTAAAGGGATCTCAGGTTGTGCCGGATTGGAGTTGGTACTTTTGCTAGACGCTAGAGATGTGCTGCTGACTGATCTGTTTTCAAAACTTTCCTCCCTACCCCTCTTTCTGTTTTCCATATTACTGGGCTTGTCATATTTCTTGGCAAATGTATAAATGCGGCCATCTCTATAATCACGATCATGATGTAAATGGACAGCAGTTCCTTTGTATTAAATTCTTTTATTCAAATGTAATCATAAAACAGGCTCCAGCCAACGCATTTCGTTCAATGAGAATTAAACTTCATCAGGGCTGAAAGTAACAATATGAAAGACATAAAAATAAATATACATGTATGCAAAATAGACACAATAGACAAAAACGTGACAATGTACATGACTCTTTAAGGACAAAATAGTGTGACCAAGGACACAGCCAAAACCAGTATAAGGATAAACTGTTCAGCATCCAGAAAAGAAGAACAAAAGGGAAAAGGAAAGGGGAAAGAAAGAGGGAGAAACTGGAATGAAAGGACACATCCGACAATGATAAATATAAGCTCAAACCCTATACAATATATAAAAAACATTCATATTATACTGTACATAAATATATACAAAACCAATGGACAACCACATAACACATGAGATATAAATTAAAGGTTAAAAGAGGCCTGGTGTGTATCACGTAATCAAAGATTGATTACGGATACATATGAGGCATAAGATGTCCAAAATAGAGGCCGATGGGACTATTGGGCCTTTAGTAAGGTCTTAATGGACAGCACAATTATACATATTTAGAAGAGTACACAAAGAACACCAACACACAAACATAATAACAACATGACACATCCAATACGGGTGACCTCATCAGCAACAAGTGAGTGAAAGATACACCCACCCACCTTCCCTTATGTGAAGGCCAATATCTCAAATACGAGAAGCGGGCATACCTCAAATAGTATGTATGCGGTGAGTAATCCAATGGTGGGGTGTTAGATATGATGGATAAAAAGCAAATGTACTTCAGATTGCACCGTAAACCCCGTGGTCCATATGTGGGAACCAAAATAAAAGTCAGTTAAATTAATAACTGGAAATGTAACATGATGGGGCTCCCATGTGTGGGCCCGGCATCAATATCTGGGTGAAAAGAACAAAAGGAATGGTGATTAGAAAGCAAGGTGCAAAGAAAAGACAAGGAGAAAAGTGAAGAGAAAATGCGGTCTACTAGGGCTAAGTACGCGCGGCACCATGGCAGGAAGAATGACAGTATTTTAAATTCTCGCTTAAAATGACGATATCTGTACAGAACCATATGTGTAAATATATATATATGCAGCATGGGAGCGAAATGCAAAATAAGATAGCGAAATGAGCTATCGCTGCATGTACAATAAATAATGTGTGTGCCTAAACTTCCGACTCACACGTTCATTACCAGCGCACACATAGAATAAAAATTGTTCTAAGCGAGCTGAATAGGCAGGTGATATATAAATCAAACACTAACTAAAGAGAATGACAAGCACTGGGTTAATATAAGGTTACCCGTGCGTAGTGGATTGATCGCACAAGTAATGCAGCAATGACACACACCGAAATGACGTACCTCGTGTGTAGCGCACACAGATGTATTTAAAAAAATATATATAATATATACGAAGGCGTGTGGGAGAGCCAAAAAAACATAACACCATATACATAGAATTTGATAATGTTATGCAGAAAGCAACGTAACTCCAAGGGGAGGAAAAGGAGACTTTGAGAAAAAGGGAGGATACTATTTGACATAAGACAGGTTCTAAAAGGCGGCCTCAGTTGGCGTGCGACAGGCAGTGTGATCTACGGGAAGGATGCAAAATGCATCCGCACTCAAATAAGGAAATACGGAAAGGAGCCCCCTAGCGGGCTGTCTACAAAGGTGTTAATCCATAGAATGCATATACCGCTGAAATAAACAGATGTAAATAAATTGCAGGAGCTAAAGACAAAATTAAACCTGGTGTGAGGCAAAAAGAAGCGCTGAAATAAATGTAAACACCCCCAAGGGCAAGGCAAGCATAAACACTTAGGAATGTGACCGAAGAGTTTGCAGAAAACAAATTGATGTAAAATACCTCAGACGCGTGCAGTAAGCGTCCTCTCTCTAGGCCGACAATTAGTGAATGGACCGGCCTCAGACACATCCTTTTTAAAGTTGCGAACGTGTATCAGTGGGAAAAGATGACTTTCGGCAAAGGGAAGCTGGCGGAGTGTGTTGTGTCTCCGCACTCCACTGCATGCCCTGCGTTGGTAACAGATGCCGTATCCGAGCCTGTCACCATGGTTAGACAGGCTTCAGCATGGCGCTGCCGGAAATGGCTGTGAAATACAACCAACCATGCAGAAGAAGTGCAAAAGAACGGAAAAAAAAACAAAAAATAATAAAGAAATAATAAAAATGCAATGTGAAATAGAAAGTTATAAACCAAAATCTTGCGTTAGAAACAAGAAAAACGAAAAAGAAGGAAGAACGGGAAAATGAGAACGTGATAAAGTTGATAAGATAGCCAGCCATGTGCCACTACAAACAATGAGATGGCACGAAAGGACTTATATGCTGCTAGGATACAGAACCCAATAGCAATATGTCACGAAGAGGGCCAGGGTGTGAACAAAGGAAGTGATGTGGAAAGCGAATAACCGATCCTAGTGATATGCCCCATGTTCTGAAGGAGAAATTCATGGGATTGTAACAAAATAGTACCCAGAATCGGGCACCATAAAATGGCTGCAATCCTCAGCTATCACTGTGGACTGCAGATGTGTACACAATGCTGACTAGGTCAAACACTAGCTACAATAGTGGAAATGGTATATAGTAATAGATGCAAGCATAGTGGCCAAGCTGGAAAGTAGGCAATAGTAGGACAGGACACCAGGTCTAATATAGGACCAATGATGCGTAAAACCAGAAGGAACAACTGAACACAGCGATATGCCTTATGATCCGAAGGAACAATTCATGGGGTAGTAACAAATTAGCACCCAAAATAGGACACCATAGGAAGGCTGTAATGCTCGACTAACAATATAGAATACAGATATATGCAACAATGCTGACTAGATCAAACACTAGATGTAATGGTGGGAATGGTATATTGAAAATGATGTAAGTATGGTAGCCAAGCTAGAGAATATAGGCAATAGTTGGACAGGACAACAGGTCTTAAAAGAGGACCATAGATGCATAGAGCCAGAAAGTCGTGACACATCAGGCATAGAAGGCTTATTCGACTGCCACCTAATAAAAGAGTTTGACACCCTGATTGCCGGTTTCACCACTATAGGCCTATAAAACCAGTCAGATAAGGCTCTATTGGATCTCCTACTCACAGCAGCAATAAAAATTGTTTTAAATAACTGGAAGGACACAAACAAAGCCTCTTACAGATGTTGGATTAGCTGGATTATACATGTAAGGGGCGCTGACAATATCGCTCTCCAACAATCCCCTTGGAAAACACCGGTCGGACACATCTGGAATAGGTTAGACAACTACTTTGCTTCCAATAAACCACCTTGACTTGACCCCGATCACACCCTTTCTTAATCATTCTGCAACGTATTGATCCTCCTACACCTACCTTTAACTGACGGTGGATTCTCCTCCTACCTCCACACAAGCGACATGTTAGACTACCACTTCTTTTCTTACTTTGGTAACTCACATGGGAAAGTATTATTCACACAGTACTGGTTCACTGGTTCTCTACCTTCTCAAATCACATAACGTAACCTTTCCAGTATATGTATTCTCAAGCCTCTCATTATTTCGTATGTTTGCTAGGTACTGTTCCTTATCATTTTTACGCTGTATTATTACTTTTATTACTTTTATTGCTTTGCTTGCCATCGTTTTGCCTTATTGTGTATTGTGTATTATTGTTTGTACTTGGTTGTTTCTCACTGCTCGCCTCTCTTGCCGTTTATCCCCACCAAATATAACCAAGTCTGTATTATTATTTCTTTATATGCTCTTTATAAATTAATAAAATCCTTTGAAATAAAGAAGGCTTATCCTAAAAAATAGTGAAACTCGATATGAGTATTATGCCCTTTGGTGACGGACTGTAGTCTACATATCCACTTGGCCTCCGTTTGACGTAGTATAAGTTCCCTGTTGCCCCCCCGGGTTGTTGATGGGGACATGGTCAATGCCAAAGAGCCCAAATGTTGTGATCCCCATGTGTGTCACTCGATAGTGCTCTGTCATGGGGTATCTGGTATCGGCATTAATGGGTGCCCGGCGATGTTCTTGTATTCTCATTTTGAGACTTCATGCAGTGCTACACACGTAAATCAGAACACAAGGGCATTCCACAATATAAATTACAAATTGTGTGTTGCAATTAATAAAGTGCTTGATTTTGTGCACTATATTAGTGTTGTAACAAAAGTCCCTTTGTTTGTTGCGACCATATTGGCAAACATTACAGTTAGTACAGGTGAAGAAACCCATGGGAGGCATGTGTAACCAATTGTTGGTACTTGGTTTGTATGTTGTGATGTAACTGGGACACCGAGACTCCCTCAGTGTGCAACCCCACCTGTATACTATGGTGGGGTTCTCATTGATGAAAGGGCGTAAAGTGGGTATGCCTAATAGGAGGTGCCAAAGTTTCCTAAAGGCTTTGAAAATCATATCGCTATGCGCAGTGTACTTGGTGATGAACGCCACTTTCTCCCTTTGGTGTCCCTTTGCATGTTTGTTGCGTGTTAGGGTAGATTTATTGTCCCTTAATGTGACTGTCCTAGGGAGATGAAGGGTCCTTTGTTCTGCCCTATCTAGAACCTTGTGACCATAGCCCCGGTGTTGAAAGCGTTGCTTAATAATGGTGATGTTCTTCTTAAACTTTGTCTCCTCGTTGCAAATACGTCTTGTCCGAACCATTTCCCCGCAAGGGATATTGGTGATGACAGAACTGGCATGGGCATTAGAAGTGTGCAGAAGGCTGTTGCACGCCGTCTCCTTCCTGTAAAGCGTGCTATGGACCACCCCCTCACTCACATAAAAGCGAATGTCTAGAAAATGAATATGGTATTTATGGTGGTGCATAGTTAGTTGGACATTGTAGGGGTAACTGTTCAAGTGTGTCAAATATTCTGCTAACTGGGTGTTTTATCCTGACCAAAGGCAAATGATGTCATTTATGTACCCCCCCCAGAAAATGATGTGCTTAGTCCAGGGGGAGGCACTTTGGCCCCATGCATGCTCCTTCTCATACCAGCCCATGAACAGTCCGGCATAAGAGGGAGCAAATCGGGAACCCATTGCAGTTCCCTGCAGCTGGTGAAAACATTTCTCATCATGTTTAAAGAAATTGTATGTCAAGATGAGCTCAATCATGTCCATGATCATAGTATTGTAAGCATAATGCTCAGCCCCCTCCTTGTCCAAATAGTGACGCACAGCCATCATGCCAAAGTTCCTACTACATCAAAGGTGATGAATTGTAACTCCTCTGAAGATGGAAACCCCTCAAATTTCACCAGGATATCTTTGCTATCCTTGAGATAGGAAGGTAAACTGGTTACATGTTTCTGCAGTGTCAGGTCAACAAATTCGGACAGCCTCTCTGTAGGTGAGCCCACCCCAGAGATGATGGGTCTGCCCTGAAGGAAAATTGCCTCCCTTATGCACCATGGGTAAGATGTATATACATGGAAATCTGGCATTATCTACATGCAGATATTTGAACTCATCATCAGTCAGTAGGCATTTGTCCTTCCATTCAGTTAGTCTAATATTAATGTTGACACTTAACTCAGGAATGGAGTTGTAGTTGATTGGTTCGTGGCACTGATGATTATCCAATTGGCGCGAGATCTCACCAATATAGTCATTCACATCCATCACTACAATGTTCCCACCCTTGTCCGCTTCCCTTATGACAGTTTTTTTGTCATTTTGCAATCTCAAAAGGGCCTCCCTTTCCCTACATGATAGGTTGGAATGATGGCGGGGTACATGTTTGTTGGGGATCTCAAGCAGGCGTAATTCCGGTGTTATTTTGTCACCAAAAATGTCAATGTTGGGATGGTAACCACTGTGAGGGACAAATCTAGATTTACATCTTAGACCAGTGTCTCTATTGAGACTTTCACTTATATCCAAATCATCCAAGATGTCAAGCATATCAGTTGTCACATCATTCTCTATAGACAGTAATGTTTGAACCTCCAGTATATCACCAATAGTTCTTTGTACAGAAGGTGTGACAGGCACACTTACAACAGGTTTGGGTAACTGCTGTGAGAAAAAATCTTTTAATTTGAGTGCACATAAAACCTTATACAGGTCAATATGAACATCTGCCGGGTCCCCAAACTGAGTAGGACAAAACCCCAAGCCTTTTTTCAACACATTCAATTCATGTAAATCCAATTCTCTGCCTGATAAGTTGATAATCTGCAAGTCCATCTGGACAGGTGTACTTTCTTTTAGACTATTTGTGTTACCCATTGTGCTAACTTTTGTTTGTGTTATTATGGTTGCAGCAGGAGCTGCACTCCCTAGGTCTTCTTTGAGCGAAGTAACATAGAGTGACTGTCTGACTTTCCTTTGCCTCCTTGACCTCCCGGCTCTCCTTGTCTTTTTGGGCCCTTTTTGTATTGTCTGTACCCTAGGCGTAACCTCTCCAACTCTTTTTGGAAGTTGATGGCCCCTTCATCTAAAGGGATCTCAGGTTGTGCCGGATTGGAGTTGGTACTTTCGCGAGACGCTAGAGATGTGCTGCTGACTGAACTGTTTTCAAAACTTTCCTCCCTACCCCCCTTTCTGTCTTTCATATTACTGGGCTTGTCATATATCTTGGCAAATGTATAAATGCGGCGATCTCTATAATCACGATCATCCCGCTTTATCTTCCGCATTTTTTATCTCTAAGATACTGTTGATGCTCTTCTATTACTTTATTTAAAATGACATAATTCTTTTCAATTAATTCCTTGCAGTCCCTGGACTCTATTTGTTTTTCCAGGTCCTCTATCTCAGCCTGTAACTTAAGCCCTTTCTCACTGGCATGCTTAATCAAAATTTTCTTCTTTATAAGTGATGCCCCTTCAAGATTATGTTCCCATTTAGGGGCCGATTCCGATCTTGGTTGGTAGGGCTCCGAATCGGAGTCGGCATTACCGGATCCGATTCGGAGCCCTGTTTCCCGACCGAGCGAGTACGATGCGAGCATACGCAAAATCGCCGACCGACTCGTTCGCGGGACCCAACCGCTCGACCGACTCGGACGGACACGACTCGCACCGCGCAATGGAGACGTCCCCCGGCCGGGTTAGTACGATGCGTGCCTCGAGCAGTCCGACCGACTCGCGCCGTCCGGCTCGAAAGAGCAGTCGGAGCCGCACTTTGGGGGTCCGTGTCAGACCCCCCTGTACGCCTAGCCATGCGAGTCGCACACAGGGGAGACCCATGGGTCCCACCTACCTGTGCATGTACGGTGCGACCCGCTTTGACGCGTACCCGCTGTAGGGGCGCCCTTGTTCGCCTCGCACCCATTCAGTCAATGGGAGCCCGCGTACGCGTTGTACGACCGGCTCCCATTGACTTCAATGGGAGTCCGACCGAATCGAGTCCGATAGCATGCGAACGCATCGTAATCGTTCGGTCGGACTGCTAGGGTCCGATTCGGTCGGAAATCTCTCCGGGTCCGGCTCGGTCGGAGAGATTTCTGGCCTGAATTGGAATCGGCCCCTAAGTGTTGGAAAGCGGAGTGGTAAAAGTTACTATTCCAACTCCAGTGAGTGCAACAGTAGTGAAAGTGTTGGCTAGTGGAGGGGTAAAAATTACTATTCCCACTCCAGTGAGTGCAACAGTAGGGAAAGTGCTTGATAGCGGAGAGGTAAAAATTAGTATTCCCACTTCAGTGAGTGCAACATTAGGGAAAGTGTTGGATAGCAGAGAGACAAAAATTACTATTCACACTCAAACAGTGATAAAAAAAAAAAATTATTAAAAATGAAATAAAATCATGAAAATAAATAAACAATATTTAAACCATGAAAAATGAAATAAACGAAATATATAAAAATAAAACATATTATAATATTAATTACATATAACAAAAACCTACAAATATTATATAAAATAAAATAATAAATAAATGTAAAAAAACAAATGTTAAACTAGAAAATATTTACAAACAAAAAAATTAATTAATACATAAATGTATTTATTTTATTTCTTACCCTATAACACCACACCAAAAACAAAACACTTCATTTTAAATTGAATTTACTTCCATAATTAACATAATTAATACTCAATTAAAACAATATTATTAATAAAAAAACTAATAAACATTAATTGACTACACACACTTTAACACTATAATATCCGCAAGACACACCTAAGTTAAACTATAAAATAATAAAACACAATTAAAACTTATTTTTAAATTAAAAACTAATACTATTAACAACTAATAATAAAGTAATTAAAATTCATTTAATACCCACCCTTTACCGCTTTAAAAGTAAAAACACACAAAAAACAAACAATTACCCAAAATAAATATCAAATAATTAACATTAATTAACAACTATATATTAATTAATTAAACACAAATTACTTCCCACCCTTTACTCCTATAAACACCACAACACACACCTAAAATTAATTACACAATTACTATAATAAAATGTTAATTAATTTAATAAATATCAATTAATAAAAAATTAATAATAAAAAAGAAATAAACTACTTAACACCCTTTACCCCTATAAACACCAGAAACCACACACCTAAAATTAATTACAGAAATACCATAATTAATTACCAATTAATTATTTAAAATTAATTAACAACCAATGATTAATTCATAAATTAAAAATCAATTACTTCCCACCCTTTACACCTACAAACACCACAACACACACCTAAAATTGATTTTGATTACACAATTACCATAATTAACTACCAATTAATTAATTAAATTTAATTAACAACCAATTATTAATTCATAAATTAAAAATAAAGTACTTCCCACCCTTTCCACCCTTTCCACCTATAAACACCACAACACACACCTAAAATTAATTACACAATTACCATAATTAATTACCAATTAATTAATTAACAACAAATCATTAATAATAAATTACTTTGCACATTTAAAACCATAAAATCTCAATTAAACAAATATTAATAAGTAAAAGATAGTCAATTAATTTAATATAATTAAATTATTTCCCAACCTATTCCCCTATAAACCCACAACCCACTACAGAACTAAAAACGCAAAATTCAAATAAAAAAAATTAATAACTACTAAAAATGTAACACATATATCAAAAATACAAACAATTCTTATACAAAAAAACATACATCACATACATATGAAATATATACTAAAATACATAACATTAAGTAGAAAAACGATATTTTTAACAACTATATTTTTGCAAATGATATTAAACACTTCGATATTTTTAAAACCATATTAAAGGTACAGGCCAGGCATGACACATGTGCTATTCAAAAGTGATAATTACACTCCCCTTGACTTGAGCAATGCAGAGCTGAACAACTAGCTGTCTTGATTTGTTGTGCAGCAGCAAAATGTGCAACAGATGACACTCAGTGAATTTAGGAACACAATTTACCATACTTGAGAATAACCTCAAATTGAATTGTGTTTTAACAATGTGCTAGCATGCAGAATGACAGTATTTTGCTCTAAGCAATGTTGTAGCAGGATCCATCCGAGATAATGAGTGACATTTCATTAACAAAGGCCTTGTGTCATGCAAATGTGTAAAACCTGTACCAATAACGCATACATGCATGTCTGGCAAACTATTTCCTGTCTACATTGTCAAATTTACAACATCATGCTACAGTAGATAAAGGACACATTTGCCATGCATTGCTAAGCAATGCAATGACAAACAAAGGCCTGCAAAAAGACAATATGAGCAGATGACATTGTATAGTGAGTAAATAGCCAGAGCAGTATGACATTAAGGGCCAGATGTGCAACCCTATTTTGCATAGGCAAACGGGTTTGCGACCCGTTTGCGTGTGCAAAATCTAATAGGGCCATGTACAATCTCTATTTAGCGAGTCGCAATTTTTTTGCAACTCGCTAAATAGGAATTGCGAGTCGCTATTAGGAAGGGGAGTTCCAAGGGCATCCCTTCCTAATAGCGAGTTAGAGGCCTATGTAAGAATGCTTTGCAACCGCAATTGCGGTTGCAAAACACTCGCAATTTACCACCCTCTTCAAGAGGGTGGTAAAGCACTCGCAAATGGGGAGGGGTCCCCAGGGGACCCCTTTCCCTTTGTGAATGCAGGGGAAAATATTTTTTAAGGGCAGGCAGGGACCACTACCTGCCATTAAAAAATGAAACATAAACGTTTCATTTTTCTTTTTTTAAATGCAGCCCGTTTTCCTTTAAGGAAAACGGGCTGCATTTAAAAAAAAACTGCTTTAGTTAAAAGCAGTCCCAGACATGGAGGTCTGCTGAGCCCAGCAGGCCACCATACGTGGGAGGGCCAGCCATTCCTAATGGGGTCGCAAATTGCGAGTGCCTCATTAATATGCATGAGCCATGCAATTTGCGACCCCATTAGGAATCGCTAACAGTGTCTCAGACACTGTTGTACATGGCATTTAGCGACTCACAACTTGCGACTCGCAATTGAGCGCAATTTGCGAGTCGCTAAATGACATGGTCGTACATCTGGCCCTAGATAGTTTATATGCCAACATTAGAACACATGAAAAATACTGAGATGTCAAGAGTGTGATTTCAAATGGTTAATAAGGCAGACAAATCTATATGTGCATACACACTAACTCATTGTACATGGTCAGATAAAGGGATTCTGATGTCAACTTCCCTTTGCATGGCAAGAGTTGTGTACCTCTGACCTGGGTGTACAAGTGCATAGTTGAGTGGATCACAAATCTTGTAGCCACCCAAAGGTGAAATGTAAGTTGAGTGTGTGCCATAGCATAAGCCTGTGTAAGGGAATGCAGTATCCTTTGACCAGGGGGTAACCCCAAAGGCATTCCCTCAGAGTAGATGTGCTGCTACTAAAGTTGACAGGAGTAAGACAGAGATCATGTGTGAATGGCAGCATCATGTTAATTGAACATCACAAGATAAATTGACTATTTCACCATGTTTCACTGCAGTGATGACTAATGTCTCACTCACCTACTTGAAAGGTCTGTTGCTGTGTGACACAATCACCCCAGACTAACATATTACTATCTGACAATTTGGTGCATGCAATTTGTAACAGTTTGCACATCCAGAGATTGTGTGTGCTGCTGCAATGTTCTCAGCTACAGGCCCTCTGTCACAGTCCAAAGTGAATGTAGTAGCAAAGAGTGTGTGATGACTGAGTATGTGTGCAGAACTTCATGATGTTGGTTTCTGTCTTACATATGTGGATGACAGTAAAGTCTACATGATGTCCTGTGAGTGTCAACAGAGGGGCATATATTGGGCATGGTCACATAGTGCAGCCCAGATAGTTTCCCTACTCCACAGCCATGTTAGGAATCACATTGCAATAAATGTAAGCTATATAACATAACACCTACAACTTTAAGCCTCCTGCCCTGTGCCAGGCCTAGATTGTCTCCGTAGGTCCAATACAGGCACCCTTGCACCATGGTGCAAGTATCCATGCATTGTAGCTAGGCTGCCGGAATCGCACCGGTGCAGGGTGAAAGGACAGGAATGCACTGCATATGATGAATACAGTGGAATCCTGCCCTCTAACTCTGACATGGGGCAGTGCAGCAAGGTGAAGCGCTGTGATGCTCTATGCCAACTGCTCATGAATGAGGTAAGAAAAGAGGAGCAAGGAAAATGAGACCAAGGTGACTTTTCCTGCATTGCACTAGTCCCTACAGTGTATCCCAGACAATATCCCACTTGCGTAGGTCACACCAATTTGCATGTCGCATTGCCTTCATTGAGCGGGTTGTAAGCTGCACATCAGCGCCAATGCTTTGAAAAAGCATTGTGGCTAATGCGCTGTGCGTTAATCACGGATTGACTATTTCAGTACCGATGCATTAGAACTTAGGCCCTCATTTACAGAACTGTGACATAGGGCAGCACAACAAGTCACCTTGTTGGGCTGCCCTACGCCAAAGTGAAATGGCAGGAACGCACCGTATTTATGCAATACTGTGCTTTCCTTTTCTTTCTCCCTGTGCTTGTGCCATTTCGGCAGCCTAGCACCAACATAGGCACCCTTGCATCATAGTGCAATGCCACCTCTGTTGCATGCAAGATTGTGTTTGTGCTGGAAGGGGAAACTACCTGCACAAAACAATACTATGACCCTTTCTTCTCTTCTATGTGTGCTGCAGAATGCAGCACACATCGAAAGAAGAACAGAAATATAGTCAAGTCAAGAATAACTTTACTTCGGTTCAAAGAACCATAAAAGTTTAACAAAGTAAAAGCTTTACAATTTAAAGATTTATAAAACAATAACAATAAATGAGATAAAAGAGAGTGACAGTTCATGGAGTTCTGCAATTAAAAAGTTCAATACATAAAATGGAAGGTCTAGGAAGACATAGTATTACACAGATCATAACAATTCCAGCAATATAAATTTAGATAGCAAGAAATTACATCAATCTCATTCATCCTCAATTGCTCATAGCGCTTTCTAATAGCCATCGACACTTTAATATAATTAGATACCGCAGTGCAGATAACAGGGGTATCCAATGTGTGCAAAAAATTAAAACCATCAACATATGTACTGGGGCGGATCTTCGTTAAAAGTGGGACTAAAGATTTTCTCCCGCCTCTTTATATTAGGTGCAGAATAGAATAAAGTGCATAGTGCTCTGGCTAGCCGAATTATCACACGGGCAGGGCATGAGCTTGTCGGCCACCCTATTTGGCATGGGAATGCCACTAGAAAGTGCAGAGTGCATAAGTGAAATCTGGTAAAGAGGAATCTAGTCTGCACATTGGTAGTGAAAGTTAGATTATATTGCTGTGAGACGGGGAGCGAACGTGAGAGGCCCGTCTCCTCATGTTGTGAGTGGCGCATAATGGCCCTAGAGTGATGCACCTCTTTGATGATAACTTTTGCGCTCGTGGGAATGCTTTCAGGATTGTCATAAAAATGCCCCATTCCTATCTCTTGAAATTTGGCTCTCACAAATCGGAGCCATGGAATCATTAAGGCGCTGTCCAGGTTGATAAATCTTTGATTACTTCCCTTGAGAACATTAATTCATCAGCAGGCCAAATTTTTGCCCATAAGAGCAGAGACGCACTACCTATGCGGTCCTCTATGAACTCTAACCCCAGTTCTTTATGACAAAAGAGTGTCAGGATCATCAATAATCTTTTTATAAGTTTATTTTCCAAGACTTGTAATTGGCGGCTTTTGTGGTGTCCCCATACCCCTGCCCCGTAGGTTGCAACAGACAGACATTTAGCTTTGTAAAGGGTAACTAACTCTCCCACAGGTTTGTGACCTAGTTTACATGCGAAGCGAAATAGCCCCTCCACTGCCCGTCATGTGTGATGCACCCTTGCTGTTAGAAGTGGTTCCCAATTTATCTGGCTGTTGAATAGGTTCCCCAAATAAGTAAAGTTATTCAGCTTTTCTATTCTTTTGAACCTTACAGCAACATTTCTGGTTTTTGTCCATTTGGGGCATCACACCATGGTAAATCATTTGATAAAATGTACTTTTAAGTCAAGCCATAACATAAAATCACTAAAAGCATTAAGCGATTTGGAGGCTATTAGCTGTCACTGCCATTAACACTGCATCGTCTGCTTATGATAGTAGTGGGACAGGGTTACCACCAATTCGAGGAAAATCAATCTTCTTACCTAATAAAAAAGCCTCTAGGCCGTTTGCATAAATTAAAAAGAGGAAGAGGGCTAAAATGTACTGCTGCCGGACACCTTCTGTAGAGACAATCGGCTTGGTCTTTTCCCCTTGGGTGCCATATCTTATAGCAACTGTGGTATTAGCATGTAACCTGCAAAGGAGGGATATCAGTGCTTCCTCTACTCCCATTCTTCCCATCAAGGCCCACAGTTTGCCCTGATTAATGGTGTCAAAGGCACTGGACAGGTCCATGAAGGCCAGGTGGATCGAACCCTTCCTGGCCTTCATGTACTTGTTGATGATTAGGGACAAATTGAGACATTGCTCAGTAGTACCCAATCCCCTCCTAAAGCCATATTGTGTTTTTGATGACCCCTGTGGTGGATGCCCAGGCCTCTAGTCGGGCAAGGCGGCCCCTCCCCAGTACCTTTGCTGTAGCATCAATAAGAGAGATTGGCCTATAGCATGCCAGGTCACTCCTGTTGCTCTTTTTAAAAACGGGAACCACGATGGTCTCCTTCCAAGTCGCTGGCACAGGACCAATAACTATTGCTTTAAAAACATTTGTCAATAGGGGTGCCCACAGGTTAGGATCCATTTTAAACGAATCAAGTGAGACCCCGTCAGGTCCTGAGCTTTCAAACAAATCCCCTGCGCTAAAGCCTCCTCAACCTCAGATACTGTGATGGAAGAGATTATTTGGGAGGCTGCAATTAAATCTACAGGGGGATCCCCTATGTTCTCCTCTAACTGCTTGAGCTGTTGGTTAAATATAGCAGTAAAATGAGATTTCCAGGCATCCCCCAGGATCAGTGAGTCCATCTATCTCACTTCTTCCGTGAATAGAGGGCGGTTAATGATGTCCCAGAAGCTTTTAGTATCTTTAAAGGAGCTTGCTCTCTCCAGGTCTTCCCATGCCAGTCTCCTCAGCTCTTCTTTTCTTTTCCCAATAGTGGTTTTATAAGTTTGCCTTGCACTTTTGATTAGATTTCTATAGCGAGGAATAGTGTGAAGGGGCCTTTTAAGGTTCTTCTGGGCCTTTGTACATTCAGTATTAAACCACTGCACCTTATGGGGCTTCCTACGATGTGCGGGTCTGGTCAGCCTCTTAGCTACACCCGAGCAGAGCAGCCCGAACTTCCAGATAACCTCAGCTGGGGGAGAATCTTGTTGCAAACACCTCTTGACTGGGTGATAGTTTGCTATAATGGTATCTTCCTCAAATTTTGGAGGGCTTATCTTGCCCAAGTTTAGTCTTACCCCTTTATTCAGATTATAGTGAATCGGGTGATCATCGCCCTCCCCTGCCTGGATTGTTAAATTGAGAGACTACAAGGGGATTGTGGTCACTGGCACAGTTAGGTTCCACCATAAAATCACGGACAAGCAGAATAAATTTCCTAGATATTAACATATAGTCAATAAAACTTACCCTGCCACCACCACTAACATAAGTAGGACACTGGGGTAGGGAACCACAGACCAAGTTATTAATGAAACCTAAATCATTACCAACAAGGATAGAATTGAAAGCCTCGTCCTTGGGGTGAGTGAATAAAATGTGGCTGGGGCTGGCCCTCAGTATCCAACAGCCCACAGACATGTTGGGAGCTATACTTACAGGTTGTGCAATTGAAGTCCCCCACCCAGAGGATACATAATGGCTGCCACTTCCTGGTGATTTGAGTGACTTCAACCTGCAGGGATTCAATAACATGAAAGCTATTTTGGTCAAATATGTTATAATACCAGTTCACCACTAATATCTTAGCCTTTGTTAGATTAGAGATCATAATTAATTGATACCAGGATGATGAGCTTATACAGTGGGCTTTTATAGTTCTGTATTTAACTGAAATTAGCAGCACAATCCCTCCTTTGGCCCTTCCTGCTGAAGAAGGTATTGCAGGAACAGTAAAGGAGCGATAACCATCTAAGACAATGTCATCCCTGGACCAGGTTTCCTGGAGACAGATGATATTGAAACCTCTGATATACTCTAGCCATACCTCGTTCGTGAGTTTGGGGTGAATCCCTGCGATATTCCAGGAAATTATTTTAAAGGGAAGGGTAGTATAGCCCTGATTTACTGGACCCTCAGATATGTTATTGGAAGTGGGTGATGTATCGTAGGCTAATGGTCCAGGCCCTTCAGCTACAGGTTCACCTTCTGGTGATGTTATTAAAAAGGGGGATTGTGTTTTTGTGGCTGTCTGGACCATTAGTAGTATTAGTGGGTACTTGCGGTGTGGCACCAGCTGGGTGTACGGGCCCTTTACTTCCGGGCTCACCTTCATAAGAGTCAATCCCTAGGTTGTTACAATGCTGTCCCAGCCCTCCCTTCTCAGCTGCCTGTCTAAAATGAGTGTTTAGTCAATCAATGTCAGTGAGGCCTGAGAGACCCTCAAAGCGGTTCAGGTGGGTGAATGAGGGAGGCTGTGTGAGAGAGTGTGTTTTCAAGCCTATAGGGAGGGGCCCTTGTCTCAAACTGAATCCCCGATAACCCAACCAGTTCACCCGCCTGGCCATGATAATGTGATCAAACCAGTTTATCTGGGACAAAGTTTTACTAAGGCACCAGTGGGCTGATTTGTTAATAAGGCTTTGACAGCTTTCTTGGCGGCTGGGGGAAAGATGGAGGACTCCCGTCAAAATCAATGTATAAGATGTACAATCTGGCGATAAGTTTAGTGCGTCTTTTGTGCCCACCCTGCTTGGGGAACTATATGCTAGGGCATTAGTATTTGGGTTTCCTTGTTGGGAACTGCCCCCATTTAATGAGTCAGGTTTCAACCTGTTTGAGACCCCTTGTCCCAACTTTTGGTTGTTCCTATGGGGTACGAATTCCCAAGGGGAGTGGACCGGGGGGTTAGCGTTGGGGGCCCCTCGGCGGGAGTCACCCTTACTTAAAATTGGTATTATGCTTTTGGGGTCCATCCAATTAAGAGGAACATTATCTGTGCTGCTGTCTGTGCTGCTCGATTGGGTGGCCTTGTCCCTCTGCAAGTTGTTTACTTAATTCTTACTTAAATCCACCAAAACACAGGAAAGCTGCTCTTCAATGTGAACTAGTCGTGCTGAAATGGGGCCCAGCGCCTCTGATACTAATTTACTGTTTTTTTCGAGGGAGAAGTCTGATCTTTCAAGTATAGCCTCTCTTCCCGCCCCCACTCATGTTCTACATGCATTGCCTATTACGTGGTCTTGTCTGGTTATCTTGACCATAGGTGAATGGCCATTCAGCTTGTGATCAGCCCCTACCTTCTTGATTTGTTTCCTCTTTCCCCCTGCTGTTTGCAAAGGTCCATTCTTCTCCGAGGTTGGGTCTGTGCAAGGGTCTGTATTGGTGGGAGAGGTGAGGCGGAGAGGGAGGCTAGCGAGAGTCTTCGCTCTGCCAGCTCTATTTCTTTGTTGATGGCCCCCACTGCTTTTTGGAGGAAACCGTCCAAAGTGGTGTCAGTGGATTTTAAGGCGGGCATTGTTTTCTGTTTCCCCATAGTTTTTTAAACAGGCCAGGATAATAGTGGAGTATAGCACACAGGAGGACCACAGCAGAGTGCTCCGTAAAAGTAAAAGTTTTTACCTTCTAGTAGCTTCACAAAGCTGGGGTGCGACACTCGGTTTCCTGGATTCTCATAATCAAAACCCAAGAGGTTAGGCCCAGCCCGGACTCTTCTGGGCTCTGACGGGCATGGACGGGCCCGCCCTTGGCCTGGGCTTCACTCGGGAGTGGCCCGGGCACGCCAGAGAGCATCCAGCGCTGCGGGAGCGAAGTGCTGGCTGTAGCGGGGCTGGCAAGGCTGGCGCCGCCTCTTGCTCTTCCCGCACTGGAAAGTGAGGAAGCTGGGGGACTGAGACCCACCCCAGCTATCTGCCTGGCTGCTTGGCTCTGGGCTGTGAGTACAACATGCAGGGGCCTTGGACGACCCTTCGATGAGTCATATCTCCTCGTTGTGCCTCCCCTGGGGAGCTATTAGGTCTTTGCACATACCCAGGTCTACATGGTTTTGAAAATCTGGGGTAGTGTTAATATACATGGGTGTTGCATGAGAACATGGGAGCGACCCCTGACCTTGACTGGTAGGTCGCTCCCCCACCACACAGCTCCGTCTGTGTGCCCTGCTGCTGCCCCTGATTGTGCTCGTTTTTCCTTTCTGTGCCCCCTTGCTGCCCCTGATTGTGCTCGTTTTCCTTTCTGTGCCCCCCTTGCTGCCCCTGATTGTGCTCGTTTTTCCTTTCTGTGCCCCCTTGCTGCCCCTGATTGTGCTCGTTTTTCCTTTCTGTGCCCCCCTTGCTGCCCCTGATTGTGCTCGTTTTTCCTTTCTGTGCCCCCCTTGCTGCCCCTGATTGTGCTCGTTTTTCCTTTCTGTGCCCCCCTTGCTGCCCCTGATTGTGCTCGTTTTCCTTTCTGTGCCCCCTTGCTGCCCCTGATTGTGCTCGTTTTTCCTTTCTGTGCCCCCTTGCTGCCCCTGATTGTGCTCGTTTTTCCTTTCTGTGCCCCCTTGCTGCCCTGATTGTGCTCGTTTTTTTTTTTTTTTTTTTTCCTTTCTGTGCCCCCTTGATGCCCTGATTGTGCTTGTTTTCCCTTCTGTGCCTGTTTCCCGCCGCTGCGCCCCTGCGGCCCCGCCCCCTCACTGCCCATTCGCTGCCCCATTCCCTGCTCCTCCCTCCCACCTCCCCATTTATGGCGGCCGCTGTGCGGCCGCGCCTAAGGCAAGCCCGTCTGCGGCCATCCGCGCCGTGACCGCGCCCAGCGCCAGACCCCCTGGTCCGGGCATCCCCCGCGCCCGCCACATCAACAGACGCCGATACGACGCCAGCACCCTCCACGCACTCAACCCCGGAAAAGATCACGCCTGCTACCAGGCCACCCCGAAGCGCACCCAAGGGCCCTTCACCTGCCGGAACTGCAGCTTCACCAGCACCCGCCCGCCAAACCACCGCCCAGGAAAGAACCCAACTACCTCAGATGCATCCTCCTCAACACCTGCTCTGCCCGCAAACACGCCATCGAACTCTGGGACCTTCTCGACTCAACCTCCCCAGACGTCGCATTCCTGACGGAGACCTGGCTAAATCCCGCTTCAGCCCCCGACATCGCCATTGCCATCCCGGACGGATACAAGATCACCCGCAGGGACCGCACCAACGGAGTCGGAGGAGGCATCGCCATCGTCCACAGGAACACCCTCAGAGTCTCAACCAACACCGACGACACCCTCAGCACCGCCGAACACATGCACTTCCAGATCCACACCGATCCCAACACCACCCTCAGAGGAACCCTCATCTACAGACCCCCGGACCCCGACCACAGTTCAGCGATTCCATCGCTGACTTCGTCAGCACACACGCCATCGCCTCCACGGACTACATCCTCCTCGGGGACCTGAACTTCCACCTCGAGAACAACAAGGACACCAACTCCACCACCCTGATCGACAACCTCGCCACCCTCGGACTCAGACAGCTCGTGACTACACCCACCCACGCCGCCGGCCACACGCTAGACTCCATCTTTTCCGCAAGCCCACACGTCTCCTTCAACCACACCTCCGAACCCCACTGGACTGACCACCACTGCATCCACTTCACCTACAGGAAGCCCACCACGCACCACCGCACTGAACAAATGCCTCGCCGCTGCTGGAGCAGAGTCACGGAAGACCAGCTAACCACAACCCTCACCCTGAGCCCACCCGCCGAACCCTCCGACCCCGACACCGCCGCCCGCAACCTCAGACAGTGGATCGACGACTGCGCCAACACCCTCGCCCCGCTCAAGAATCCGCCCAACAGCCACACCAGCAAGAAAGCCACCTGGTTCACCGAAGACCTCCAGGCCTCCAAACGAACATGCCGAAAACTGGAGAAGATCTGGCTCCACGAACGGACAGCGGACAGCTACGCCGCCCACAAGAGCGCCACCCGCAGTCACCATCACCTCATCAGATCCGCCAAAAGGGCCTCACTCAAAGACCGCCTAGACAACAATGCACACAACAGCAAAGAGCTCTTCAACATCGTGAAGGAACTCTCCAACCCCAGCTCCAACACCAACGACATCCAGCCGTCGCGAGACCTGTGCGACTCACTGGCCACCTTCTTCCACCGCAAAATCGCCGACATCCACGACAGCTTCAACACCACGACCGCCCCGGCAACCACCGAGACCACTGCCCCCACAACCACCAACCACCTGCTCTCCTGGACCAACATTAACGACGAGGACACCAGCGAGATCATGAACACCATCCACTCCGGTTCACCGCTAGACCCGTGCCCTCACCACATCTTCAACAAAGCCAGTACAGCCATCACGCCCCATCTCCGGAAAATAATCAACATCTCCTTCGAGACAGCAACCTTCCCGGAAAGCTGGAAGCACGCCGAGATCACCGCCGTACTCAAGAAACCCAAGGCAGACCCCAAGGTCCTCAAGAACTTCCGACCCATCTCTCTGCTCCCGTTCCCCGCAAAGGTCACCGAGAAAATCGTCAACAAACAACTGACCCGCTACCTCGAGGAGAACAACATCCTGGACCCTTCCCAGTCCGGCTTCCGCAGCAACCACAGCACCGAAACCGCCCTCATCGCCGCCACCGATGACATCAGGACCCTGCTAGACAACGGAGAAACAGCAGCCCTCATCCTCCTGGACCTATCAGCCGCCTTCGACACGGTCTGCCACCACACACTACGAACACGCCTTCACGACGCCGGGATCCAAGAGAAGGCCCTGGACTGGACCACATCCTTCCTTTCCGGCAGAACACAAAGCGTCCGCCTCGCCCCCTTCCGATCCAAGGCCACCAAGATCATCTGCGGCGTACCCCAAGGCTCCTCCCTCAGCCCAACGCTGTTCAACATCTACATGGCACCCCTCGCCCACGTCGCCCGACAGCACAACCTCAACATCATCTCCTACGCCGACGACACCCAGCTGATCCTCTCCCTCACCAAAGACCCTCACACCGCCAAAGCCCACCTCCACGAAGGAATGAAGGCCGTCGCCGAATGGATGAGGACCAGCCGCCTGAAGCTGAACTCGGACAAGATGGAGGTCCTCATCCTTGGTTCCAACCCTTCAGCCTGGGACGACTCCTGGTGGCCAACATCACTGGGAACAGCCCCGCCACCCACTGACCACCTACGCAACCTAGGGGTCATCCTCGACCCCACCCTCTCCATGACTAAGCAGGTCAATGCCGTTTCCTCATCCTGCTTCAACATCCTCCGAATGCTCCGCAGGATCTTCAAGTGGATCCCCACCGAAACAAAAAAAACAGTCACCCAGGCCCTCGTCACCAGCAGGCTGGACTACGGAAACGCCCTCTACGCAGGAACGACGGCTAAGCTCCTGAGACGGCTGCAACGCATCCAGAACGCCTCTGCACGTCTTATCCTCGACATCCCCCGACGCAGCCACATCACACCCCACCTGAGAGACCTGCACTGGCTCCCTGTCAACAAGAGGATAACCTTCAAGCTCCTCACCCACGCACACAAAGCACTCCACAACTCCGGACCAGCCTACCTCAACAGACGACTCAGCTTCTACACCCCCACCCGCCAGCTCCGCTCGACCAGCCTCGCCCTCGCCACAGTCCCCCGCATCCGGAAAACGACCGCCGGCGGCAGATCCTTCTCCCACCTTGCCGCCAAGACCTGGAACACCCTCCCTACCAACCTCCGACAGACCCAAGACCTACTGGCCTTCAGAAGACTCCTCAAGACCTGGCTCTTCGATCAGTAGCAGCACCACCCCCCTCTTCCCCCAGCGCCTTGAGACCCTCGCGGGTATGTAGTGCGCTTTATAAGTGACATGATTGATTGATTGATTGATTGATTGAACAGCCACCACAAGGCCCGTGGAACGTCTCCCTAGCACAAAGTAAGGCAAGGTAGCTGTTTATGCTGCCTTGCCTTACTCCATATCTATGAGGCCATTCTAACTCACCCAATGTAGCTCTGTGTGACCTCATATATATGATTCATTGATAAGCGCCACTGGAGCATCACTAAAACTTAAGCGCATTATTGTTCCCCTTAGTCACTCCTAGCATCACTCATGTCACGCATGTGTCATGGTAAACTGGACTCTGCCATTTTGCTGCCCAGCATTACTCAATTTATCACATCCTTGACACATGCTCCAGGCATGTCTACATCTCAAATCCAGCATTCAGCCTGCTCTGGACTGCAAATGGACTAGTTGAGTGCAATGAGCTGGTCATATTTGTGTTCTGCGGTTGTGTACTTAGTTAATAAAAATGTTAACATGTGCTAAAGCAATTTTTATAATCCTATGTCCTCTATCATGTCTCCTAGGTGGACATCTTCCTTTCTCATGGGGAGAGGTGCAATCATCCCAGGACCCGAATGCTACCAGTAAGTGTAATTAGTACATGTATGTACGATTACGATGTCTGAGTATGAGCAATGTGGAAATGATCAATTGTGATGGGTGGTGGACAGTAACACTCAGCTACCACCAATGAGCTGTCAGTCTGTGATTCAGTACAGAACCAGACAAATGTTTGTTTAGGACTGCTCGCAGACAAAGAATTTTGAGACTGTAAGGTGTATGTAAGTAGGCCCACAGGAAGCACACATCTTTTAAAATGTACTTAGAGTGGCACATCTATAGTCATGTTGCTTTGGGCACAGTGAGCATCATCTTGCACACACTCTGCATGTGTTCCATGCAGACACATTACCTGGAACAGCAAATGTCACAAACCATAAGATCTGAAGTCAATGTATGTCGTAGCACTGTGAATTTTGTTTTGCCTAGCATGTCTGGGCAGGGATCAGTTTTTAAATCCCAATTTGTACAGGCATCTGGGCCAGATGATGTGCATTATTTCAACACAGCCATGCTTAACAAGCATGGACAGGAGATGTGTCATGGAATCTGATTCACAAACGGTATGATCCTAAAACATATGTTCCAAGTAAAATCAGCATCATGGGTTCAGACATGCAGCACATTTTATGGATCTCCAGATGAAATATTCAAATTTCACTGACTAAAATGGTGGACAAACATACCTGCTGTGTTATGCACAATATGTTCGCAGAAATCTGAACTGTCTCTGTAGCAGTGTGACAAAATGGATGCAGAAATATGTCTACATGTATGTCAGTGGCACCTGGGTAGCCACACTATGTAAATACAATAGAGTATGGTAGCTGCAGCATATGTTTAATGTGATGGACATACATCTTCATAAGTAATGTGTTTGGGCTATGACTGACAACATATTACACGCCTACATGTCTGTCTATTCATGTGTTTGTTAATCATAGGATGGACATTAAGATATCCAATGTGTTAGTCTACCATGACGTATGTCTGTTGTGATCAGTAGTACTTGAGCCTCCCTCATAGTTATAGAGCAAGAGTCCATACATTATATCAAATACATGATTCCACCAGATGACTTGTCTGTCAAGCAGACACACACAACTGAGATGCTCTGCCAATTTAATAATGTGTGACTCCAAAGGCAGTGTTGGGATGATGTGGGGACCTGAGCATGTTTATTCATGGATCATCAGGATTTACTCTACAAGTCTGCAGTTGGAGATAATGGTTACATTTATGTACTATTGTCTGTGGGTAAATGTTATTAATGCCCCCCAAGCATGTTCTACAGGAGATACATGACAACCTGACATCAATGTACTGACAATCTGTCACTTGAGTGAGTGAAGTCAGCAACGTGTGCAGGCTTATGATAGTCCAGCTGGGGTATACAGAGGATGCTTGTTTCCGGTCCAGGGAAGACATGGCTTGGCAGTTCGGGCTGGACTGTTCCCATGAGGCACAGGGTCAGACTGATTTGCATATGGCCATGTCTGAACTGGTGTGGCGGAGTGAGCTAAAGAATGATGATGGATTAAACCCAGATCAGTTGACTGGGGGTGAGTGCTTGCAATGTTCAACACTCCGTCCATCATCCCCTTTGGTTTTGCTTTGTTCGCCCTAAGTTGGCAGGGTATGCCCAGACGTGGGTCCCTTGCTCACTTTGCCACTGGATTCAAGATAGCCTGGCTGATGAGGGCTGTGAACCCGAAACCGGTCCCAGGATGCTTGTTTCCAGTCCAGGGAAGACATGGCTTGGCAGTTCGGGCTGGACTGTTCCCATGAGGCACAGGGTCAGACTGATTTGCATATGGCCATGTCTGAACTGGGGTAGCGGAGTGAGCTAAAGAATGATGATGGATTAAACCCAGATCAGTTAACTGGGGGTGAGTGCTTGCAATGTTCAACACTCCGTCCATCATCGCCTTTGGTTTTGCTTTGTTCGCCCTAAGTTGGCAGGGTATGCCCAGACGTGGGTCCCTTGCTCACTTTGCCACTGGATTCAAGATAGCCTGGCTGTTGAGGGCTGTGAGCCCGAAACCTGTCCCAGGATGCTTGTTTCTGGTACAGGGAAGACATGGCTTGGCAGTTCGGGCTGGATTGTTCCCATGAGGCACAGGGTCAGACTGATTTGCATATGGCCATGTCTGAACTGGGGTGGCAGAGTGAGCTAAAGAATGATGATGGATTAAACCCAGATCAGTTAATGGGGTGAGTGCTTGCAATGTTCAACACTCCGTCCATCATCCCCTTTGGTTTTGCTATACAGAGGGAAGCCACACTGCCGGTACTGTTTCACCTTATCCACTTGCAATTATGTTCATGATCAATGATCTGCACATTTGCAGGGAGCAACTCTAAATCCCAGTTTAGGGTAACCAGGCCCATGAGTCAAAATATAGATCAGGACATCTTCATGAACATAAATATAACTTCCCATTGGGACCAGATATGAAGGTAAAGTTTAGTATGCCTGAACTCAGAATATAGAGATGCATCTTTTAGTAAGAATGATTTTTACATTCTGTGTTTGAAAATACCACTTTTAGAAAGTAGGTATGTTCTTTCTTAGCCATCCTGTGTGCCACTCCTAGGTTTGTGTATTGACTGTCTGGCTTGGAGTGACAGGGGCTGGGGATGTGCATTGTGTTCAGACAGCCACTTGGGTGGTGGGGTGAAATGTGCCCTGCCTTTCCAGGGTGAGTCAGGGCTGGGCTGAATAGACCTGGGCTGCATTTAGAGTAGGTATAGTAGATTTGCTTTACACCTGAATGGGCCTGGTCTGCCTTGGACAATGCTGTCTCCACCTCCTGCCGGGAAGCTGTGCCAGAGAGGACAGAACTGTTTTTTGCTGAGCACAGACACTCTTTGCCACAAGCGAACAAAGGAATTTTGACTATAAAAAGTGGGGCCCGACCCCAGACTTTTAGAATACATCTAGGAAACCTCTGCAAGTACAAGAGCTGGGAAAGCTGAAGGAGAAGCACTGCCCCTTTACTGTGTGCTGTTTGGAGTTGGCCTGCAGTGGCTGTTTCTGCCAAGGAGAGGACAAATACTTTGCTGTGTGCAGTGTATCCTGCTTGCAGAAGATCTCCAAGGGCTTGAAGTAGAGGTTGCCTCATGTTCTGAAGTCTCAGGGACACAAAGACTTCACCACCAGCTCCCCCGAACTTTCTTGCTGGGAGTTTTGACCTGCCAAGAGGTGCCTGTTGCTGAATTGGGCCTCTGGAGGTTGTTCCTGCTGTTGGGAGCTAGAACAGAGACACAACCATGAGAAGCGCAACGCATCCGCACCTGTTTACGACACATCGCTGAATAAAACGACGCAGCACCTGTCCGTGGCTGGAGAAATCCCCGCTCGCCTAATCCCGTGCACCAATCTCTGAAGTCTGAGATCACCACACTGATTCCAACGCAGGACCTGCTGTGCGGCTGCAAGAACCAACGCATCGTGGGTCTGCGGCCGAAGAAGCAAACACAACACTGTAGCCGCCACCGCATTGAGAACTGACGCATCACCGATCCCCATGCATCGCACCGGGGTGGCAAGTCTACAAGGACACCAGGGCCACAGTAAGAAACTGACACATCTCCTCCCCGCACAGTACGAGCGCCAACGGATCACCTCCCCTTCAGTAAGGAACCGACGCATCACCTCCCCTGTGTGGCAGTAAGGAACCGACGCATCACCTCCCCTGGGTGTAAGGAACTGATACATCACCTTCCCTGCAGCTGTTTTTCTTTATGATTGTGACGCATCCAAGGTACTTTGTGTTGAAAGTGTCACATCTATAGTTTGCTATGGACAGAACTGTTCTTACCTTCTAAGAAGTACATTTTGATTGACCCCCCTTTGTAACACACTTTTAATCCTGCGGACAGGATACCCATCTGCCAAACTCTAAATGGGGATCTATGTCTCCTAAGATATAACTTGCTTGCACTAAATGTCTGTCTGTGTTTGAAAATAATGTAAGAGCCTCTTACAAGCTCCTGGAGCAGTTTGTGGCCATCTGCCAATCTCTAAATAAGGCCTAGAATATTCATTATCACAGGCTATGGTTTGCCATCTGATGAAAATGTCTGAGCATTCAGATTGTAGTTTGTTCTTCCTCAATATACAGGCTCATGAGAAATGTGCATATGATGCAGATACACAGCAGCATCAAGTGGTGTTGAGGTAAGGCGGTTGGCAGGACAGTCCAAGAAATGTCAAATGTCATAGTTTTAGCTAGCCGCAGAATATTCTATTTACCATAGGATTCTAAATTGTGGCATCTGGAACCTCCTTAACTCTCTATATGCACTATGACCTGGATGATGAGAGCAAATAGCTTTTTATTATGGTGGTGAGAATAACAAGAAACAGAAGTTGGAAGACAATGGTTAGTGAGCTAATCCACTGCAGACTACTGTTTTCTGGATGTGAGACAATGCCACTGCTGCTGGACTGCACTCAGATCCCAAGGGAAAATTGAAGGTTGAAGAGGGAAAACCAGATATGTTCTACGCCTGGGCTTTCATTATAAAATCTGTTTCAGTGAGTGAGTTCAAGACAAGGTGCACTTCAATGGAATGCATTGCAAAAATTTGCATATTTCAAAGATTTGTCCATAAAAAGACAGAAGGAAACATGGTATGCTTGGACACAAGCAATCACCTGGAAACCCTAGTGATAGGACCACTACATAACCAGCATTAACGATATTTATGTGTTAATATTGGTGTCAATATACTCACCGATACATGCATATCAAAAACAAGATTGAGTCACTGTTGTTGAAATCTACTGAGATGACCTCTCTATCAACTCCCAGTAAGAAATACATGGTCAGGCAGGCCCTGCAACCTTGGCCTGAGGATACTGATTGACAGATGCCAGATGGGGTGGCACGTGACCAGCTGGACAAACACACGAGCAGGAAAAACCCAGATTAGTCCCACAGAACGACAGCAACACCACAATGGCTCCAGGAGATTGGCCCTAATTTTATGTTATTTTAATTTATTGCATGCACAAATCACCCCGGGAGGGGTATCTCAGTGCGAATACCTGGGTAACAGGCAGAAAATAACGCAGTTAGAATAGGCTAGTCTTAAGCATTTTCCTGAATTGGAAATGATCCATGCAGATTTGAATCTAAAGAGACAGCTTATTCCGATTAAAGTGGGCTAGGAAAGAAAATGACCTGCCCTCTGAACAGGACTTTCTGACCCTTGAAAAAGTGAGCAAGATCTTAAAAGTCTTGAGGGTGAATAGCGAGTAAGCTTTGCAGATAGATAGGTAGGCCCTTTTTCCAGATAGAGCTTTGTGAGTTAGACAGCAGGCCTTAAAGATAATTCTGTTTCTCACCGGTAGTCAGTATAATGCATGCAGAAGAGGGGAAGATGCAGCTCCAGAGGGGAGATTACAAATGAGACATGCGCCATTGTTCTGTACCACCTGAAGCTTAGATAGCAACGTCTCATTTGCTGAGGCCAAGAGAGCATTACCATAATCCAGATGGCTGATGACCAAAGCCTGGACCAACGTTTTCCCTGCTGTGAGTGGTAATAGAGGAAAGGCTCTTCTCAGCAAACGCATCATGTGGAAGCATAAGCTTACAATGGACAAAACCTGTTCTTTAATGGTAAGAGATTGATCCATCTGGACTCCCAAGCTTTTAACTACTAGTTTTGGTGAAGGGGCCATTTTGCTGCATTTAACTTGAGACAGTTTTCAGTCATCTATTTAGCTATTGCCTTCATCCCAGCAAAAAAAGATTATTTCGCTTTTGACCTGATTTTTGTCAAGTGAGATTAGTAGCTGCGTGTTGTCTGCGTATGGTATAATGTCAAAGCCGAAGGCTCTGACATATTTTGCAAAGGGGGCAACATAAATGTTAAAAAGTTTAGGGCTGAGAAATGAGCCCTGAGGTACCCCCCCTGTCTAGCATCATAGTATGAGACTTACAGGAACCCAAAATAACAGTTTGAGTCCTATTGCAGAGGAAATCAGCAAGCCATTGTAGCTCTGTTCCATGAATACCACGAATACCAAACTTATGCAGCCTACCAAGTAACCTAGGAAGAGATACAGTATCAAATGCTGCAGACAAGTTCAGCAGCACCAGCAGATATGGCACATTGGCATCGAGAGAGCATCTGATGTGGTCAGTGACCGCTTCCAGGGCTGTCTCTGTACTGTGTGATGGTCTGAAGCCGGACTGTGATGGATCCAAGATTCTAGTAGTCTCTAGATATTCTATAAGTTGCTATTTATATGTCTCTCCAACAGCTTCCCTAGTATAGGGAGTAGCGAAATGGGTCGATAATTGGCAAGATTGGTCGATGCCAAGTTGCCCTTTTTTTAATAGGTCTGACCTGAGCCGGCTTTTGATCCAATGAAATACTTCCTGTATCGAAAGATAAATTAAAAAGGGAACATATTGCAGGGGCAAGCTGATTGGATAGGTCTGCCAAAATTCTGGGAGGGCAGACATTTGAAGAAGAGCCTGACTTAGCTGAAACAAGGACTTTTGAATTGTGTCCAGTGTAAAACACTCACATTTTCTTGGGCTGGTAGCACAATCAGGGGGAGGACACAGAAATCTAACTCATCATAAGCCTGATCAAGTGGACTAGAGAAAATCTGATAAATCATTTTGATTTTGTTTTTAAAATGGTTAGCTGAGGAGTTTTTGTGATGCATTTATTTCTTGGGCGCAGACATCAGGATGTATAAAAGTATTATGCATTTTAAAAAGAGCTTTAGAAGAATTTTATGTTATGTTATGTTAGATATTGGCGGGTTTTCTTGATGTTGCGATGGCACACATTTAAGGATACTCTGTAAGCTTCCTTGTCCGTTAGATTATTAGGCCAATGCCACTGTCTTTCTAATTTCTTACAGGAGGCTTTCTCTGTTTTTAGTTTTGTCGAGTACCAAGGCGCATGGGCTCTATGTATCAGATTGTTGTACAGTTTGAAAGGGGCTATTTTATTAAAAGCTGAATTCAGTGCTCTGTCGTAGTCAGAGAGTGCTTGATCTACATCTGAGTCACCTGAAAGGACTATGAAATTCAGCTCCTTTGCGACAGAGTCTGGAGTGATTTTACGCCAATGTCTAGATACATTTTTATAAAGTGTGCTCATTTTTCCTGTCACTTTGCGCTTAGGGCTCTGAAAACAGAGAAGAGAGTGATCTGTCTAGAGTAAAAGTTTGGGCGGCTTGAAAGTTAATGGTGTGGGGTTAGTAAAAATTAGGTCCACACTATGACCTGCAACACAAGTAGATCCATTAACTTGATGGTACAGGCCAAGAGTTGCTAAATCAGAAAATAGCTGGCTAGTCTCTAAGTTAAGGGAATGTTCCACATGGTAGTTGAAGTCTCCCAAGAAGAGGAACTGTTGTGCAGCTAGCACATGGGGTGTAATCAGGACTGGACTGGCCGTAGCGGGCATCAAGCATTTTCTGAGAGGATGGAAGGTTGGGGGGTGGTTTTGCAGCAGTGGGGGCCGTTTTTTGTTACTGGGGGCCAGTTTTGCAGCGGTGCTGCAATATCGGCCCCAGTACCAAAAGCAGCAGTGCTTCACACTTGCACCGCCCACACATCCCTGGGGCTGGTCCTACAAAATTTCCAGGGCTGCTTTGGGTTCCCAGTCTGGCCCAGGGCGCAATATATTCCAGTAAGCATTGACTAAATGTTTTTTTTAGGTCCGGGCAGATAATATACTAAATTCCCTTTCCAGCTGACTTTGGGGGAAAGTTCACGCTTAAATATACAGAATTCCACCCAATACCTTGGAGCGGTATCAATTATTGAAAGCTTAATGTTGTCTTTAAAGATAATGGCAATGCCCCCACCAATCTTGCCTTCTCTGTCCATTTTAAACATTTTGTAATTAGCAGAACATGCAAGCGTGATGGCTGGTAGAGTGGTAGAACTTAACCAGGTTTCAGTGAGGAAACCAATCTCAGGTGATAATGAGGAAAATAGGTCCAAGAGTTCTACCGCATGTTTAGGCAAAGACCTAACATTGACTAGAAAACTCTTAAAGCTTAGGAGCAGACTTGTCCACTGAAGAGGAAATCGGTTGTGGATCTATTGGAGGAGCAGCCATCAGATGTTTATGGTCACTTCCTGGCCATGAGGGCATATTACTTTCTATAAAGGTCACAGAAGAACAATGTAATCTACACTTTAAGCAGGCAACAGGGCCTTCTAACTGAACTGGTAAGATAGCATTACACCTAAGATCTGAAGGAACATTTGCTCTATGTAAGTTGTCGATTTTACGCAAAGTTTCAGTGAATAAACAGATCTCAGAGGGTACCTAAATTATGACGTTAGAGAAGCAGGGGTCCTGGCTCCTGGCGACAGCTGGGTGCGGACGGGCGCTGGCGGGCTTGCCTTTGGCACTCCCGCTGCGCACGACCGCTGCATGTCGAAACCGACATCGGCTTAATATAGCTGGCCGGAAATGATGTGAGCAGAGCAGCTAGACTGCTGACTAATGCTCACTTTGGGGAGAAACAGGAAATGTAGGCTGAAAAGGCTTCCTCCACACAAACAGCACAAGTTGTGGTGGAACAGGAAGCGATGCAAGTAAAACCCCCCGGACAACTAACCCAAGTATTAAAACAGTGATTTGCGAGCCAAGATTAAAATAATGATAGTTCTTGCCTGAGGCTTTGGCAGCGCATCAACGCCGGCATCGGCTTAATATAGTTGGCCAGAAATGATGTGAACAGAGTAGCTAGACTGCTGACTAATGCTCAATCTGGGGCAAACAGAAAATGTAGGCTAAAAATGGCTTTTTCCACACAAACGGCACAAGCCACGGTGGAACAGGAATCTAAGCGATGCAAGTAAAAACACCCCTGGGAAACCAACACAAGTATTAAAACAGTGATTTGGGAACCAAGATTAGAAAAAATAATAGCGCTTGCCTGAGCCTTTGGCCAATAAAGCACATATAGCCGGAGGGATGCCTTGTTCCCTTAACACTATAAAGTTAGATGCACATGAAGTTAGGAAAACTCAGCCAATCAGAGCACAGCAAACACAGTACATGCAGCGATCACACACTCCCCATACCGGACATCTGGACACTTCACCCACGGGCACTCATTGTGTCCACGCAAGGTCGAGACCCATCTGCATTTACTATCAGATGGTCTGAATTACACCCCATGACTAGGCCCGCATTCCTTTCTCTAAAAAAAGATCTAAATTGTTTTAAGATGCTCCAAAGACTGTATATTAGACACTCAGAACAAATGTATGTTGAGCCAGTCCTCAGACCCGTTCCTGTGGATGTTTAGTGGCTGAGGCATTTAACTAGCCAACTGTTCCTGTTTCGCCAAATGCCTCTAGTCTTTTGTTTTTTAAGGAAAATTCATATTCAAGCAACATTTGTAGGTGGTAACAGAAGTACACCTTCATCAGCGGCATCTCAGGAAACTCAGCAGAGGACGTGAGTAGGGTGCGATTGGAACCCTATCAACCAAATGCAGCAACTGCTACCACCAAACCATATGTAAGGTTCAAGCAAGACTTAACGAGCCAGCTTGGCAAAGCAAAACATCTCCAAAGCAGTGTCAGTGCCAGGGATGTTAGAATTTTTCAATCATATAAACTTAGTTCAATGCCACCTCAGGATTATTGTCATGCCTTGTGGTGTCCATATTAGGGGATGCTGCAATTGAAAGCCCTTTATGAGTCACCTAAACAGGGATTCAAGTTAAACGTATATAGGATAAGGAGTCAATTACCAGGACAATATTAACAGGCTAGAAAAAGTGTGATGATACAAAAATCTCATGGATGACACTCTTGCAGAAGACCAAGGGCCAGATATACGACCCTTTCATTTAGTGCTTCGCAATTTGTGACTCATTGCGAGTCGTAAATTGCGAGTCGCTAAAAGAAATGTACAAAAGTATTATTACACTGTTTTGCGATTACCAATGGGGTCGTAAGTTGCGAGGCTCATTAATAATAATGAGCCTCTCACAATTTGCGAGCCCATTGGGAATGCCAGCCCTCCCAGGGAAGGTGGCCTGCTGGGCTCAGCAGACTTCCATGTCTGGGACTGCTTTTTAATAAAGCAGCTTTTTTTTAAAAATGCAGCCCGTTTTCCTTAAGGGAAAACGGGATGCATTTAAAAACAAAATTAAACGTTTTTGTTTCATTTTTAGGTCGAGCATTCAAGACCTCTTGTATATACTTTAGTATATACTTATTATATACTTATATGTGTATGTACTATGTGGGCTCTGGAGATCAGCCCTAGGACTTGTCTGCTTCCGCTTAGGGACTTTTTTTTTCTGTTCAACTGCCTCTCTTTAACTGTCTTTATAGAAAACGACCAGCAGAGGTCAGTAAAATACCAGAATTGCTTTCTGCTGAGAGACTTTCTTTTTTTTTTTTTCTGGCAACTGCCTCTATATAACTTTCTTGATAGAAAACGACCAGCAGAGGTCAGTAAAATACCAGAACCACTTTAGCATTCTCTAGATTCCAGTCCATAGGAATTGTCTGACACTAGCATCCGTAGACAATATTATTTTTTTCAAATCTTGTATTTTCAGTGATATGACTACCGAAGGTCCTGATTTTATATTAAAAACAGAGCTTTGGACTATACCATTTTTGCCGAAAGGCAATATTTCTCTCCATGTGTTCCCATACCTGGCGTGTCACGCAGTTTGGTGCTTACTTTCCCTCCATGTTAAAGAACAGTAGATGTTTCAGCACCCAGGCTAATGTGCTGCATAGCTAAATACATATAAGGTGCCAAAGGCGAGACCGATTGCATTGCAAATGCTTGTTTAAGGGCAGTCAGTGGTCCCTGGGACCACTGCCTGGCCTTAAAAGATATTTTTAGAGACAGTCACAAAGTGGAAGGGGTCCCCTGGGGACCCCTTCCAAATTGCGACTGCATTACCACCCTCTTGAAGAGGGTGGTAATTTGCAAGTGTTTTGCGACCACAATTGTGGTCACAAAACATTCACACACAGCATTGCGGACGCAATTAGGAAGGGAACGCCCCTTCCTAATTGCGACTCACAATTCCTAAATAGCGAGTCGCAAATAAATTGCGACTCGCTATTTAGGAACTGTACATGGGCAACAGTGATTTTGCATGCGCAAACGAGTTCGCAAACCTGTTTGCCATGCAAAATCACGTCGTACATCTGGCCCCAAGTTTATACCTGAAATATGAGTCAAACAGCAGCCAACTTAGCTCAAAGTACCAGATTTACATTTCCAGCTGAAAACAGGAAGCAACCAGTCAAATAACATCAAGGTACCAACATTAAAATATCATACAACACATTGTTAGGAAGAATTGTGAACTATTTGATAAATATGTATAACAAGGTAGACATCAAAACAATGAAGATATAAACAAAAAAATAACATTAAAAACAACATAGAAACATTAATAAACAGGGGATGTCAAAAACACAAATACAAAAAAAATGCAAACTTCATGCTAAAATAATGATGACATACTCAAGTAAAAGATGTATCAAACCCGTCATTCAGCTTGGCACCTTTTAATGAACTTATTTGCAAACCACAGACCTTCATAACCTGGTGGGTTAGGGGAAAGTCATTAGCAACAAGGAGTAAATGCAAGCATTCACTGAGGAGCACAAAAAGGAGAAAAACACCTAGAAGGAAGTTTCAAAATGTCTACTAATCAGGAGCATCGTTTAGTTATGAAGCCCTCCCTAATGCCAGAACCCAGCTCCATCTCAATCAGCAGATAACATCCAGATGAAAACAAACACGAGTTCAAGTCTGATCGAAAAATACTTCAAATGTTGAAGATCTGGAACCCTACCTGAATGTGATGACCCCTATTTACCTGAGTTTGTACTATGTCACCCTTTTTGTTAGTAGAACAGGTTTTAGATCTCAACGAGTTAAAAAGAGCCACTGTCTTCAACACTCTTGCTGACGCAGGTAAATTGAAAACTCACCTCTTTTGCACCAGTGCACCCTGCTGCATATGTCACGTTGGCAACATACCTCTTACACAGCTACGTCAACTGAAACATACAGGAAGTCACCACCATCAGAAACGTTAAGAAAATGAGGAATGCTTACTGAAACCCCGAAAAGACTTTTTTTTATAGGAACTGAGACAGTAGTAGGCTAAATAAGAAAATAAATCCGAAAAGAGAATCACATTAAATACAAAATAAGGCTGTGTGAATATGAAACATTCAGTTCAAGCCTTGCAGTTGTAGGAAAATAATATCAACCAAAACCTAGGAACGAGAGAAAAGACTCAAGCAAAACATGCACAAAAAATGGTTGTAACCCTATTATTTGAAAACCAAAACTTTAAGGAAATTAATTCCACAATAAGGAGAGGGCCAATGAAAAACATTTGCAAGGTCAGCAATCACTAGTCTGCAGTATCCTTGTGCGTACTCATAGGAACATAATCTGGCTTTCTGTGCTGTGGGCAGTAAATTGTTAAGTGAATGATACAATGAAAGACATACAAGAAAGCTGGCGGTCTGGAGAATCATTCGTCTCCTATGCTTTGGCCTGTGATATCCCACAGTGACTCCGCGGGTGGATCTGTATCCTATCCGATGCCAAACTGCTGGTTTCAGATGAACAAACGTAAAATGCAGAGGCTAATTTAGAGAATGTATTAGCACTATTGAATTCAGTAGCTTCGGAAAGTATTTCCATGAACCATGCATCCGAGGAAATTATGAAGTTTTTGAGGCGGGAAGTGTGATTGTGACGGAGATAATTTTATTAACCACTACAGCTCTCCAGGATATTATTCTGGATTCGTTTTTAACCGAATGCATGTACCATATTCCATGGCAAAAGAGCATGAGCCTTCACTCTTTCTGCAGTGCGTTAGCTGAAGTGTTCTCAGGCTATTTTATGTATTTGCAGCTATTCCCTATTCGTGTATTTGTTTTTATCAAAGCCCTTATCAGCTCTGAGGTTTTGTATGCCACTTTTGTGATTAGGGTTAGGACATGTTTTGAGTGTTAGTAAGGAATGGTATTAGGCAATGATGAACGCCATATAGCCAGACACACCCTTCCTCCACCTTATTCTTGTGATTCTAATTTCTTACAAATCACCATGCTCCTGAATCCCTACCTCCGCCTCCTGATTTCAGGTTTAGTTGTCTGTGTGTGCTGTTTGAAGTTAAGGGACCGTCTCCATGAGCGAAGCCTTTTTTGTTTGTCGTGTGGTGTACATGGGAAAACGTGAACTCACAAAAGTTCTTTTTTGGAGATGTATTTGGGGGTTTCTCTTCAAGTTCAGGAGAAGCATATTTAGCTCATATTCAAAATGGAGGCGAGAAGGAGCATGTCAAGTCTGTGATAACCCAGATGCATATGTTACTTTGGCATTAAAATACGGCAATCTGTAGGCCAGCTGATTTTCGATGAAAACTACTGCTGCACAACCAAAAGGATACCACCTCAAAATTTCATTGAACCTCTTTAGTCAAAGATTCAGTGACATGCAAAGTTTAATTTGTCAAAGAATAAGTGCCGGTCGCAAAGATTTGCTCAGAAGCCTGCGGCTGGTCAGGGTGCTGAATACAAAGCTACGTGGTCTCGATTTCACCTCATCCTTCTTCAATCCATCACCTGACACTTCCTGTCCCTTCATTTCACTCCTGCAGGTTCTTCTTCATTTCTACTTTCTCACTTTGGGCCTGATTATGATGGTAGGCGGACCGTCGGTGGCAGTCTGCCCGCTGACAGCCCCTCAGTCCAACTTTCTGCTAATCTACTTTCTGTACGCTGCTTGACAGAACATTTCTCTGAGGCAAACCACGAGTAGTCAACTTAGGTGGTTTATTTTGGATAAAATCAGAACTGACAGGAGAGGTGGAGATGCGGATTTAAAACGTAAGTGAAGGGAACAGTGGTTCATGTGTACCTTAGGAACCATTGAAAATGGACTCATTTCAAGAGAGGAATGGATGAAATTAATTATATAACTTAAGCCATTCCAATGAGTCCATTGAGCATGCTGTATTAATTTTTATTCTGTTATGATAGCCACTAAAATCGAATTGTTGCAATTTTTATTTATGAATTCTTTTGTAATACAGATATCTTTTAGAGACAGGTTAGGTGGCTAGGTGATACAAAGGATGCAGTTATCCTGATAGACCTGCAATATAAGTATGTGAAATCTCCCAGGTGGGGCCTAAGTAGATTGCAGGTAGTGCAAAATTACTAGAATTTACACAGGAAGTTTCTGCTTCGATATGAAGATCCTGTAGTTGCCCGTGGTCCTCTTCCGGGCTAAGTCAGGCAGCGTACAGAAAGTAGATTAGCAGAAAGTTTTCACTTCCGAGGCGGAGGAGGTAGAGACAGCGGTCTCTGCAGTTGTTTACAGACGCCCTGACGGTGTACCATGATTACACCTTTAATGTAATTGGGACTAATTAAGAGTAGGATGGACCCAATTTGGGAGCGTATATAAACTTGGCGTTTTCGGGGCGTACACGACTGGTTCATTGCCATACGCCGTGAGAACTACAGACATCTCTGTATAATCCTAGAGGTAAGAGGGAAAGACGGGGGGACCGCATCAAGCCTAGCAGGTAGATTTACCTGAATATCATTCTGGCTACATCACGTTGCTCTCGGGACACACTTAACTCAGTAGAATGTCCCTTTATTTCCCTGTTTCAAGCCCAATTTATGAAGGGCAAGGAAAGGAACCGGAGCAACCTGATTAAAGCGTCTGAGAAGATGTTCGGTTCCGCGTAAGCAACATAAGGTATGAGCGCATTTCCTTTAATTACGAGTGCGTAGTTGCTAACATTGAGGTCTCTTCTACTTCTTTATTATTAGGAGTGGTAACTTTTAAAAGGAGTTGTTTTTGCTCGTTATTACATTCCCCTCAGAGGCCGATTTTATGAAGTAAAAGAGCAGGCGACCTTTCATCACTGTTTTAAACCAAAATATTGCACTATCACCCTTGAGGCAAGAGCCTTTTTATTTACCTATGTAATCATTTTTATGAAATCTAGGGACAGATGGAACAGCATTTTAGTTGATATGTAGGAGATTAAGTAGGATTTGAAGCTAACAACTCTCTTATATGTCTGTTTCTTCAAAGATACAATATCAGAAGTGTGACAAGAATGGTTTAATTAGAGGAATATTCTAAGGCGTCGCATATACCCATAACAAAGTGAGGGTTCTAACACAGTGGAGAGGAGGTACATAAGTATAAAACTCCTTCCTCCTTAAAAATTACAAAATTTAAAAAATTTCAGATCTTGAGATTCTTGACACTATGGAATGGTAGGCTAACATGCTCACCTATCCCCATAGGTGGTGCCGACAAAACACCTTGTGAGGACAGTCACTTAAACAGTTTTTAGTAGTGGACTAGCAGTGGCATTCTCTAATTGACCAACAGGTAATTTACGTATTTGTCTGTTTTGAAGTATGAGTAAGAGTACGAAGATTATATGCAATATACACAAGAAATTGTACGAAATGGATGAATGTGACGATATGCATGTTCTCCCTATGTTTACTGCATTGAAGCCTGTCTGGGGTCAAGGACAGTGCTTAAGAGAAGGTTTAGGATTAGCTTGTGAGTGTGCGAGGAAAAAGTTGTTTCATTTCTGTCACCCTCTTCTCTTCCTATATCTTTCTCTTTCCTTCCGTGCTTTTTCTAGCCCATCCAATAGGCCAAATGCCTTTTGTCTTATGTATGAGGTGGAATAATTTGACTATATATTTTAGATGTGTAACAAATGTTTAATGAATTTTAACAAAGATATCTGATGCTTTTTTAGTAAATCCAGCAGGCCAAATGCCCGTTTGGGTTGGAGACGTAACTTTGGCCTAGTGCTAATAGCTTCCTTATAGCAGCTCCATTAGTAGTCTTGAGTGGCTTCATGGATAATTAATTTCAAAATCTTTGGTATTACAGAAGATCAGTTTAACAAACTAATTAACCAGAACCCACGGAATGGGGGTAAGACAGTGACCAAGCATGTAAATCATAATCAGCTGGTCAAAATTTTAAATCTAAAGAAAAAACTCATCCGGACTGAGCTTCACGCTGAGGTTCTTATAGAATAGCTTAAAGCAGGGGTGATCCCTATAGGCCTCCAAATAAGAAACGAGCTGGGGCTATTCACAGAAAATAAAAACTTTCTGGAAGTATGGACTTTGATAGCCAATCGCTGTAGTAGAGACTGGCTTATTTTAATAATTGAAACAGCCCAAGAAGTCATGATTATTGAGAGGAAGCAGATTGACGAACTAGAAACCCTACTCAAAGAAAGCACAGCGTTAGAAGAAGCTAAGAAAAAAATGGAAGAATTAGAACAAGAGACCAATGGCTATAGAGAATATCTCGTAAATAAAAAGACTAATAAATTAAAAAAAGATATTGAGAGATTTAGTGCGGAATTAATTTATCCATACTTGGGAAAGAATATTACAACGTGAGAAGAGACCAAAGGTGGGAGAAACCCCAGTATCAGAGACCCATCTACTTCTGGGGTGGGAATAAACGTATTCCCTTCTCTGAAACGTCAGGTTCCAGTAGTGAGGAGGAGGAACAAATGAATGAACAACCTACAAGATCTTTACAAAATACAGATCGTGATTCTTTTTTAGGCCAGCCTCAACAAAAAAGAGGTCAAAGGAATTTCAGAAATTATGGCAGAGAGGAACAGACAAGGAATTATCCACTGCATGATTTTCTCAAAACCAGAAACCAAAGGTACTGGAGATAGCGGCAGAGGAACTCCCCATTATCAATTTATCACAGAAATACTTGACCATTGAGGAAGAAGAGGTGCTACGAAGAGGTTTTAGTTTTGCTCCGACTGCTCCTCTGAATAAATTCGAGCTCGAAAAAGATCTAAGTTCATTTTTTAGGAAGGTTAGACTTAAAAACTTCTTTGAAGATAAAACATACCAACCAGCACCTAATATTTCAGACTTTGAGCCTAAATCGACGTTTACTCCTTCATTAAGCCAAGTGGACAAAAATATAGACATTTTTGAGAGGGTTGTAGAGATGGAAATCAAGAAAACCATGGAAAGGGATTTCAGACAAAATAACAACCTCTCAAAAAATCATAGACAAGCACTTAGAGCATTACAAGAAGACCACTCTATTACTATTAAACCTGCTGATAAGGGTGGAGGGGTAGTCATATTGGATACTACAGATTACGAAAGTAGGATGAGGAAACTCTTGAATGTTTAAGAACATTGCAAGCAAATCCACTTTTCCAAACTCGGCTTGAAGAGAGAGGTGCTACAACTCCTCGAATGGGGAAAAGAAGAGGAACTAATCTGTGAAATTGAATATAAATTTCTTCTCAATACAAATCCTGTTATCCCTGCAATATATGGACTTCCTAAGATCCATGAGGATCTAGTGGATCCCCCTATGCACCCGATAGTGAGCAGCATAGGATCAATACTAGAGCCTTTGAGTAAATATGCTGATTTTTCCTCAAACCATTAGTCTATAGACAGAAATCTTTTTTAAGAGATTCAGCTCATGCCATCGCTGTCTTTGAGGGCCAGGGCTTCAATGAGGTGACCCAGCTTTTGGTCACCCTTGACATTGAAGCCCTAAACACCAACATTCCCCAAGATGACACCATCAGGGTCATCTCTTCTATTTTAGAGAACGAAGATCTGAATGGGGGCAATAAGGACTTTATTTTGTCCTGCGTTTCCATGGTACTCAAAAATAATGTTTTTCTTTTTAAGGACGAGCTGTTCAAGCAGGTAAAGGGCACCAGCATGGGGGCCACTTGTGCGTCGAGTCTGGCCTGTCTATATGTGAGTAACTTTGAAGAATTGCACATTTTTAACGAACTGGCGCCCTTTTAGGAGAACGTCACCTGCTGCCACCATTTCATAGATGACATCATATTTATATGGAACGGTGACAGCAATGGGCTATCTGAGATCCTAGAATGGCTCAATCTAGGGGATGCAAATCTTAAATTCACGGCCCACTGGAGTGATATCAGTGTGAACTTCCTAGACATCTGTGTGAAAAATGTGGAAGGCACTTTACAGGTAGAAATATTTACCAAGCCTACCGATAAGAACCCCCCTTTTACACTATGGGAGTAATCACCCCAAATCCCAGAAGGACAATATTCCCTTCGGGGAATTTTTACGCCTTCGTCGCAACTGCACTTCTCTATCTGATTTCTATTGACACTCGAAAAAATTCAAGGACATAGGATACCCCAATAAACTTATCAAGCACTCTTTTAAAAGAGCGCGTTTTTACGATCGGGACTATCTATTGGATATGTCAAAGGATAAAGGTAATAAAAAGACCGACAGGTTAGTTTTTGTAAGTACAATTCTCTGGTATAAGTAACAAAAGAAAAAATTTTATCAACAGAAACTGGAAAATCTTGAACGATGGACGTACGAATCAGATTGAGAAACCATTGTTTTCGTTCAGACGAAACAAAAATCTTCGTAACTCTCTTGTGAAACTTATAAAAATATAGATGAAAGTAGCCAAATGACACTAAATAATAAGAGAGCGACAGGAAATTACAAATGTGGCACTTGTTCTATTTGCACCATGTGTATAGAGTCAAAAAGCATTGCATTTAATGGCAACAAACTGGTAGCTTCTACTCTTAACAACTGCAGAAGTAAAAATGTAGTATATCTATTGACCTGCTCATGTGGTATCGGATATGTGGGGGAGACATGTAAGGAATTGAGAGTGCGATTATTAGAGGCTAAATCGGCCCTAAGAACTAAAAAAGAAAATGCCCCCTTGACAGAACATTTCTCTGAGGCAAACCACGAGTATACTCAACTTAGTTGGTTTATTTTGGATAAAATCAGAATTGACAGGAGAGGTGGAGATGCGGATTTAAAATGTAAGAGAAGGGAACAGTGGTTCATGTGTACCTTAGGAACCATTGAAAATGGACTTAATTCAAGAGAGGAATGGATGAAATTAATTATATAACTTAAGCCATTCCAATGAGTCCATTGAGCATGCTGTATTAATTTTTATTCTGTTATGATAGCCACTATGATCGAATTGTTGCAATTTTTATTTATGAATTCTTTTGTAATACAGATATCTTTTAGAGACAGGTTAGGTGGCTAGGTGATATAAAGGATGCAGTTATCCTGATAGACCTGCAATATAAGTATGTGAAATCTCCCCAGCGGGGCCTATTGAGCCTGTCTGGGGTCAAGGACAGTGCTTAAGAGAAGGTTTAGGATTAGCTTGTGAGTGTGTGAGGAAAAGGTTGTTTCATTTCTGTCCCCCTCTTCTCTTCCTATAGCTTTCTCTTTCCTTCCGTGCTTTTTCTAGCCCATCCAATAGGCCAAATGCCTTTTGTCTTATGTATGAGGTGGAATAATTTGACTATATATTTTAGATGTGTAACAAATGTTTAATGAATTTTAACAAAGATATCTGATGCTTATTTAGTAAATCCAGCAGGCCAAATGCAATTTGTCCCATAGATGAAGTCGAATACTTTGATTATAGATTTAGTATGTGAAATATATGTTAGTAAATCTTTAGTAGGATGTTTGATACAATGTTTTTAATTACAAAAGAGAAATTTGATACTTGTTTTTCATACACAGGATCTGGCGGATGTAAATAATACTTTTATCTATCATCGTGAGAACGAAAAGATTGTCTTGATAAAGATGGTTTAATTAATGAATTCCATCGAAACGCGTCGACGCACAGTACTTACACAATTCGGTGGTTGACTGGTCCCATAGATACTTTTAGAACAGTGTCTATCAGGCTCTAGCCAACGTTTTTCTTACGAATGTGTTATAGCTCATGACAAATTTAACTGTGTTATTTCTCTCTCGGGGGTTTGATTTAGTTCTGTTAATAGATTCCTGATAGTCCCATACCAAAAACACTAGGGACCACCAGTGTATGAAATTGTTATCTTTGTTTGATTTTTTAAATAAGATTGATCAGATGTATTATATACCAATGATTTGGATTTTATGATGGCATATTTTTAACTCTCAAGTGTATCTTTTATAAATAAATTTTGCATTCGGTTCTACTTTGGACATTGTTTTTGGACTTATTGTTTGGGCTTTAATAATTGTTTACTTTCTATATCTGTGGGGTGACTGATATGGTAGTGAGATTGAGGAATGTGAAATTGTGTGTCTAGTTAACCAAGGAACATTTTTATTTTTACTTCTTTACGACTGTGGACAGACCTATTTGTTTATGTACGGAGACTCTACAGTCCTAAAGATACTACTAGTAAGATACCTTTATGAACTATTAATGAAGTGAAAACACAACACAAATAAATCCCAAACCAAATTCGAAAAATCAGGTAAATTCTAATATATAAAATGAGACCAAAATGACAAAAATGAACCGCTAGAAGTGGAAATATGCAATTTTAATGTTTTAGGTAGGTATAGTACCTAAAAGCAAAAAGCGCCTGTCAGACTGGAGGATCTGAAGACTTAGGGCCGGAAGAAGACACCAGTGAAGTGCCAAGGCATCTGGAGATAAAGAACAATGATATCGGTGCTATGTATTTTCAGAACCCTACCAGAATACAGGCAGAAGGAAGCAGTACAGATAGACTGTTGATGTTCACAGATAAGGGAAGCCCCTGAAGAGAATGTAACATAAATAAAGAGGAGGTGCCCTTTAAGTCTCACATGCCGAAGAGTTACATGATCGGGACCCAAACCAATGAAATTACACTCACTAGCATTCAGAGGTGGTCGGGAGCCGTGTCGGAGGAGGAATGTAAAATGAGGCAAAAGACAGGCTGGGAGACGCCAAAGGAAGACAAGGATGTCCACTCAAATCGAAGAGCTGAGGTTCCAGATGAGCATACAGCTTGTGAAAAATCTGAGAGACCCCGGAGACAACCGATGCGGCAAGACGCCACGTCACATTCCAGGAGGGACGTGGCAAGCCCAGGTATGTCACCGTCTACTGGGAAGTAGTGGGAGGTGGGGGGGGCTACAAAATAGAGGAGACAGGAAGCCAGCCATCAGAGCGATCCCCAGTGTAAGTCCGTACTCACCCAATGTTATCAAGGGGCCCATATAAGACAACCTTACTATTTATGATAGAACAATTCCCCCCTGAGAAGATAACAGTCCTGAGAGTTTGCGTTTTCTTTTGGGTTGTTGAACCAAGGTTTATTTTATTAAAGTCTGAGTTTCGTTACAATAACAAGCAAAATCCGAGTAACCTCTCCTTTCCCAGTGCACATGGTGAGGGGATAGGCAGAAACCTGTGATCTGGGTGTCTCCATCACGAACCCTTCCCAGAGATAAAACGCATTTCAAATGTAGAACACTTACCTGTGGCCTTTTCTTTTTCATCCCCGGGGGTGTATCTTTGTACCCGGTGGTCCCGAATTTCACCTCTGAAAGGAAGAAAAGAGAAGACTTTTGGAATCTCGTACTTGTAATATCACGTCTGTGCAGCGTGTAGCAAAGCGGTGCGGAGTGCGGTGCCCACAGGACGCAGTGCAAGCAGTGGCTCGTTGATTGCGTTGCGTAGCAAGGTGGTGCTCTCTGACGTGCCTTCAAGACACGGAGTCTGCGAATGACTGAGTGACGGAGTTGGCTGCTCTTTTCTTCTGCGGCAACTGGAACCAGCGGAACCAGAGACGGTGCCCAGAAGGATGGTTAGGTCATTGCTGTTCCTGAGACCTCTTGAACAAGGGGCAAGCTCCACTTCAAGCCCTTGGAGATACTTTCTCAAGCAGGATGCACACACAGTTCCTCTCCTTAGCAGAAACAGCCACTGCAGACCAACCCCAGACAGCACACAGCAAAGGGGCAGCACTCCTCCTCCAGTTTATCCCGCTCTTCTCCTTGGCAGAGGTTCCTCTAGAAGTCCAAAAGTGATCTAAAGGTCTGGGGTCCGGGCCCCACTTTTTATACATTAAAATCCTTTGTGCTTTGTGGCAGAGAAGCTCTTTGCCCAGCCAAAACCAGTTCTGTTTGGTGCAACTTCCTGGCAGGAGGTAGAGACAGCATTGTCCTTGGCAGACCAGGCCCATTCAGGTGTGAAAGGAATCTTCTCCCCCTATGCTAAATGCAGCCCAGGCCTATTCAGCCCAGCCCTGACTCACCCTGGAAAGGCAGGACACACCTGAACCCCCCAAGTGGCTGTCTGAACAGAATGCACATCCCCTGCCCATGTCACTCCAAAACCAGACAGTCAATACACAACCTATCAGAGGCACACTGGAAGGCTAAGCAAGAAAATCCCTACTTTCTAAAAGTGGTATTTTCAAATACAGAATGTAAAAATCATCCTCACTAAAAGATCCATCTTAACATTCTGAGTTCAGGCATACTAAACTTTATTTTCCTATCTTGTTCCCAGAGGTGGTTATGCTTATAAGATGTAATAAGCAATCTACCCATTCTATCCTATGGGAACAGATAGCCTTACAATAGTGAAAAACGAATTTGCCAGCATTTCACTATCAGGACATGCCACACAAACCAGGGCATGTTCTACCTTTCACATACACTGCACCCTGCCCGCAGGGGTAACTTGGTCCTACCTTAGGGGTGACTAACATGTAAGATAAGGGAAGGGTAGGTCATGGCAAGTGACTGCACACAGGCTCTGCAATGGCAGGCTTGAGTTACTCTTACAGGCTGCTTCTGTGGGTGACACAATCAGTGCTGCAGGCCCACTAGCAGCATTTGATTTACAGGCCCTGGGCACACAGTGCACTGTACTAGGGAGTGACTAGTAAATCAAATATGCCAATCATGGAATCACCAATTCAGAACAACAATTGACAAAGGGAGCACTTGCACTTTGGCACTGAACAGCAGTGGCAAAGTGTCCAAAGCTTCTAGACCAGCAAAACGAAGTCCAACACACAGCAAAAACACAGGAGGCAAAGGCAAAAAATACAGGGGAAACCCACGCAAATGATGCCAGGTCTAACACGTGCCCCCTCCAGCTGAAATGTGGGGAGAACTGCCCACCCTCTTGGGAGTTCTCTTCACTAAGGCTGAAAAATCTGGACAGACCATCAGCATTGGAGTGCTCTGTACCAGGTTGGTGTTCCACCGTGAAGTCCATCCCCTGTAGGGAAATGGACCACCTCAACAACTATGGGTTCTCACCCCTCATCTACATCAACCAGCTGAGGGGCCTGTGGTCGGTCTAAAACCAGAAGTTGGTCCCAAACAAGCAGGGCCTCCGCTTCTTCAGCGCCCAGACCATTGCAATAGCCTCACGCTCAATCGAACTCCACCTCTGTTCCAGTGGAAGTAGCCTCCTACTAATGAAGGCTACAGGTTGGTCTAGGCCCTCCTCATTTAGCTATGAGAGCACAGCCCCCACACCATGCTCTGAAGCATCTGTCTGCACCACGAATTCCTGTGAGAAGTTGGGTGCCTTGAGCACGGGCGCCATGCACATGGCAGATTTCAGGGCATCAAAAGCTTTTTGGCAGACGACAGTCCAATTCACCTTCCTGGACTGCTTCCTGGAAGTCAGCTCTGTCAAGGGGGCAACAATGGAGCCATACCCCTTGACGAATCTCTTGTGATATCTGGTGAGTCCTAAAAAGGCTCTCACCTCTGTCTGGGTCTTGGGGGGGTTCCCAAGCCAGAATGGTGTCAATCTTAGGCTGTAGGCGCACCACCTGTTCGCTTCCTACTTGGTGTTCTAAGCACACCACTGAACCCTGCCCGATCTGGCACTTGCTTGCCTTGATTGTGAAGCCTGCCCTCTGCAGAGCCTTCAACACTTCCCAGAGGTGGTGCAGATGTTCCTCCCAAGTGGCACTGTACACTGCGATGTCAACCAGGTAGGCGGCACTGAGATCCTCCAGTCCAGCCAACACCTAGTTGACCAACCTCTAAAAGATGGCAGGGGCATTCTTCAACCCAAAGGGCATCATCCAGAATTGGCAGTGCCCCTCTGTCGTTGAAAATGCTGACCTCTCCGTTGCCCCATCAGATAAGGCAATCTGTCAGTAACCAGATGTTAAGTCAAATGTACTGAGGTACTTGGCAGCTCCCAACCGATCGATGAGCTCTTCAGCTCTGGGGATGGGGTGTGCATCAGTCCTGGTGACTGAGTTGAGCCCTTGGTAGTCCACACAGAACCAGAGTTCTGGCGTGGCACCGGGTGCGGCAGCCTTTGGGAACAAGACCACTGGGCTGGCCCAAGGGCTGTTTGAGGGCTTAATTACCCCTAGCGCTAACATCTTGGAGACCTCCTCCTTGATGCAAGCCTTGACCCTGTCAGTCACTCTGTAAATTCTGTGCTTCACAGGAGGGCTGTCCCCAGTGTCAACATCATGGACACTCCACTGAGTGACACCAGGGGTCAGGAAGAACAGAGCAGCAACCTGTCCCAACAGTTGGCGGCAGTCACTCTGCAGTTCAGGAGCTAGGGCGGGGGAGGGGGTTACACCATCCACTGACCCATCATGTTCCTTAGCAGACAGGAGGTCAGGAAGCGGCTCAGTCTCCTCCACCATTCCAGCATCTGTCACTAGGAGCATGGCCACTTTGGACCTCTCAAAGTGGGGCTTAAGGTGGTTCACAAGCAGGACCCGCAAAGGGTTCCTTGGAGACTGCAAGTCCACTAGATAAGTGACTTCACTCTTGCGCTCCACCAACTCAAATGGCCTAGTCCACTTATCTTAAAGTGCACAAGGCTCCACTGGGGCCATGACCCACACTTTCTGACCAGGATGAAACTCGATCAGAGTGGCATTCTGATCATACCACTGTTTCATCTCTCCCTGGCTGGCTTCCAGATTCACCTGAGCGAGTTGCCTGAAGTGCTTAGTCTGGTTCCTGAAGGCCAGCATGTAGCTATATACAATCTGGGGAGGTTTACTGGGAGTTATCTCCCAGCCTTCTTTTTTACCAGACTCAGAGGTCCTCTTACAGAATGCCCATACAGGAGTTCAAAGGGACTGAACCCCTAGGACTTCTGCGGTACCTCCCTGTATGCAAACAACAGGCATGGCAAGAGGACGTTAATCACACATCAAGAAGCTACCCTGACTCAGTGTCTGATTCTCACAACAAATTGAGGCACATTTTGCCGATTTAGGTGGTGCTGGACATCTCAAAAAAAATGTATGGACTGGCCTCACACACCACCAGGTGTCATGCTTCATCATTGGCTGTCCTCGCCCTTTAAAAAACGCGTTTTATAAAGGGCGGGCCTACACCTGGAGACAGGGAGGCACTTCTAAAACTAAGTGGGGGCCCGTGCTGAAAAAGTGAGTGAGTGATGTATAAAAATCAATGCACAGTCCTGCGTGAAATTTTAATAGTGCAGAGTGTGCTCGATATTAAAAATAATGGTGGAGACTAGGGGATCTAGTACCCCATCTCCATCTGTGTTGCCAACATGTTTCTGCCACTATGGCCAGGAGGGTCCATGGCATTCATCAGGGCGTAAGGGAGAAAGGATCACCATGGACATAGAGGCTCTGTACACGAGCATTCCCCAGAGACGCACTTTATCGGTAGTGGAACACATACTTCAAGAAAAAGAATGGGACTTCAGCACCCCTTGCAGTTTCATCATGGAATGTGCAGAAATGGCCCTAACAGAAAACTTCTTTGAGTACAACAACGCCATATACCATCAGATTAGGGGCACGTCTATGGGAAGCACTTTTGCTCCCAGTTTGGCGTGCCTCTATGTACACCAATTTGAGGAAGACTTCATATACAATCCGGAGAACCCCTTCAGACAACAATTGAAGCTGTGGCGCCGATACATAGATGATATCCTCATCGTCTGGCATGGGAACCACCAACAAGCTACGGACTTCTACGAGTGGGTAAACACAAGAGACGAACATCTCAAATTTACGTGTGACATCAACAAGAATGAAGCAGTTTTTTTGGACTTGGTGATCACTCTGAGTGAAGAAGGTTTAAGTACGAAAGTGCACAACAAACCTACTGACAAAAACAACCTTCTTATGTACGAGAGCTTTCATCCAAAAGCACTAAGACAGAACCTTCCAGTGGGCCTATTCCTCCACGTGAGGAGGAACTGTTCGACATTAGCAGCCAACGACCATCAAGCTCAAACCTTAGAGGACAAACTTATCCAACGCCACTACCCAAAGAAAATGGTCACAAGAGCTAGAAAAAGAGCCCGGAACAATAATCGCGAGGCGTTACTGGAGCATAATGAAAAACAAGAGAGTGACAAGATAGTGTGTGTCACAACATACACCCCGATCTCCAACAGAGTCCAAAACATCATTTGGAAACATTGGTGTATACTAAACGGGGCAGGAAAGCAATGGACCACACCAATGTTTGCTTTCAAAAGAAACTCAAACATCTGCAATGCCCTTGTTCACTCCAAAGTCACACCAGCGCCAGCACAGACACAAACTACTTTGTGGGATCAGAACAGACCCGTCGGCCACTATCCTTGTGGAAGTTGCGTTGCATGCCAATTTACTCACCCCCACAAAAGAGGTCAATATCAACACAAGCAGACCATGGACCCTGAACAATCTGACCAATTGTAACAGCGAGAATGTCGTTTATCTTATAAGATGCCCCTGCAACCTCCTATATGTGGGCATGACACTACGTAAAGTAAAGGTCAGAATTAACGAACACATTAGCACCATAAGATGCAAAAAAAGTAACACAAAGCTTACACAACATTTTCTGGAACAGGGTCATTGCGACAAAGACCTTGAGTGGGTTGTACTGGAGAAGATGCATCCAAGCAATCCCGACATACAAAGGAAACTGCACATTCGCGAACAGAGGTGGGTGTACCACCTTAAATCAAGTGACCATGGTCTAGACAATGAAATACCATGGCTCCATTTGAGTTAAAATCATAGGACACTGTGACCCCATTAACAAACCACCAAAGCAGACCAGAGACCAGCAATGGTCTGGGTGTTCATGTATAATATGGCTCAGATTGTGGCCCCCACGTCCATCCCCTGCACTCACTCATCCAACCATGGGGGCAATCACGAACCCCTTTCCCCCCCCCTTCTTCATATGGTCCCTCAGCTCTATGGCACCCTTAAAGAGTGTTCCTTATGCATGCTTATTAATATATAAAACGGAGCGTATTATATTATATATACTTAGTATATATTTTTTGTAATGTTTCCCCTTTTTTCCGGCTTGTTTATTCACGTGGACCACACGTGCATTAAACTTCACGTGCGTTGTCTATTTGATACCTTTATCTTGGGCATATACAGTACTGGAATAGTTAAAGACGGGCGAGCATTCCACTTCCTACCCGCACTCGTTTAAGGCTGTAACACGCATGCGCGACACACGGAACATTCCAGTAGTCGTTCGCGCATGCGCAATTCGAAAACAACTGAGCCGGGTCAGTGCGCACGCCCACATTGCTCTTACAACCACGGCCACAATTGAATGACGCCTACATCAGGCTGGTTGAAGTGGACAATGGAAGTATGACACATTATAAAAGCGCTGGGCACTTTTACTCACGATGCTCCAGATGTATCTCATTGAGAGGCTAATGAATTAATTAACCTCCAAACCGCTCTCATATATATACCGCGCTGCCTCGCCAAGCCATTTACCAGCTGGGAAGCAGCAAGGAAGGACCTTAGGAGCATCACAAGGGACGCACCTTGATGTATTAAGGGGTTGAATGGATGTGTAATTGAGTTATTTGGTGGAAAAAACAACCACTACAAATAAGAGTGAGTGAGACAGCATGCATCTCTGTAACTTTTACTTTTTTAACACTTTCCCAAAACTAACTTGACATTTAGAGTTTGACTATAGGGGTCCCTCCCCTCCTCCTTCCCATGGGACATCCCTACACCTCTAATAGGGTAAGAGTGTGGGCTGGTCTCACAATTGTTTTACTATTGAGCACTACGTATGCAGTGACACGTGTGCTCACCATATGCACTTTAAATGTACCAAGTGCATGTTGTTTCTTCATCTGATTCCATCCTGACCAGTATGAGTGTATTGTAATTGTTCACTTATGCTGCGATATGTCATTATTTTGTAGGTGTTCTGAAAATATCGTGGTAGAGTTGGATTAGAGCCAGCCTACGTACGTGGTTTTATCTTTCTCTTAGAGACAAGATAGGAGCCCCCCTCCTTTCTCACTTAAGCCCTGATGAATGCCATGGACCCTCCTGACCGTAGTGGCAGAAACATGTTGGCAACACAGATGGAGATGGGGTACTAGACCCCCTAGACTCCACCATTATTTTTAATATCGAGCACACTCTGCACTATTAAAATTTCACGCAGGACTGTGCATCGATTTTTAAACATCACTCACTCACTTTTTCAGCGGGCCCCCACTTAGTTTTAGAAGTGCCTCTGTGTCTCCAGGTGTAGGCCCACCCTTTATCAAACGCGGATTTTAAAGGGCGAGGACAGCCAATGATGAAGCATGACACCTGGTGGTGTGTGAGGCCAGTCCATACATTTTTTTGAGATGTCCAGCACCACCTAAATCATCGGCAAAATGTGCCTCAATTTGTTGTGAGAATCAGACACTGAGTCAGGGTAGCTTCTTGTTGTGTGATTAATGTTGGTTGGAGGCCAGCTTACCCTGCCTAACCCGCAGCCTCCTGTCCCCCCCCCCTTTTGAACATAAGGGTTTCTGTGTATATTGATGGCAAGAGGACGTCCCACTTATGCCTCATGGGACCCATAATCCTACCCTTCGGGGTCTGGTTGAATTTCTCAACCAGCCCATTACCTTGGGGGTGGTAAGGAGTGGTGAATTTGTAGGTAATACCGCACTCCTGCCTCATGGACTTCATATACTTGGATATGAAGTTGGTACCCCAGTCAGACATCACCTCTCTGGGGAAACCCACACAGGAGAAGATTCCCATCAATGCATGTCCCACCACGGGGGCCATCACAGTCCACATAGGGATAGCTTCCGGGTACTGGGTGGCATGGTCCACTAAGACCAGGATGAACCTGTTGCCCATGGCTGTCTTGGGATCCAGAGGCCCCACAATGTCAACATTGACCCTCTCAAAGGATGTGCTGACTACAGGAAAAGTTGGAGAGGATCCTTGCACTTCCTCCCACTCTTACCACTTGCCTGGCAAGACCTACAATGCGTGTCAGAGTGATTGCACATTTAGGGCCAGTAAAAGTGGGTGACAAGCCTTTCAAAGGTCTTGTCTTGCCCCAAATGCCCTGTCAAAGGCACATCATGAGCCAGACCCAGTAGGAAGGCTCTTAAGCCCTGGGGTACCACCCACACATGTGCTGACCCAGGCTCAGCAACCTTAGGCTCACTATACAGGAGACCATTCTCCCAGTAAATCCAATGTGATCTAGACTGATCACCTGCTGCCTGGTTTGCAGCCTGCTGCCACAAACCAACATTAGAAGGCCATTGTGAGAAGTTGGTCTGGCATATGCTGTCCACTAATTATAGTGGGCACCTTGCACCAGTCCAAATCGACTCTTATGGTAGGTAGGTTAAAGACAACCTTATTGAAAGCTATCCTAGTGGTAGCTATGGAGAGCAGCCTTCAGGCTAAGTCTTGAAGGAATGTAAAGCAGCTTGTTTTACCAGTCTATAATCTCTTGAGTGACCAAATGAAAGAGCACCACACCAGGTATATATTCAAAATATATGTATTTATTACTAAACACACCCCTCTAGTCTCTTTATGAGGCTAGAGTTCGAAGTACATAGGTTATAAGATCTTAAATCACAGTAATAGCACAAATACACGTTTGGGCCCTAGGGCGTACCAAACCATATACCAATAAAGTGGTATGCGAACCACGACTGAACTAGACACTAGGCCTAGAGCCTCTAGAAGTGCTTGGACCACAAGGAACCACCCAAGGTAGTGACACAGGGGACCCACGGGAGACGCGTGCAGTGTAAATACACAACCGCGATACGCCGTTAACTTCTATGGAGAAAGTCGGGATCGGGAAAATAGAGGAAAGGGACACTTAAAAGAGGACTAGGACAAAACCCTTTGAGATCTAGGACTTTGAAGAGTCTCTACCCACGGGAGCACCGGAGTACTCGTGTTACCTCACCCAGGGAAGCCGGGTGCATAGGTGCCTTTCGGGGTCGGGTTTCGTCGTCGATTCGAATGGCGATCTGCTGCAAAGTGCTGCTGGCGGCCAAGAGAAAAGTGTCCGGGTGGATCCAAGAGTGGATCGGAGTTCTGGTGAACCTGAAAGCAGAGGGGACAGAGTCTGGGTCACTAGCCAGTGACCAGGAAGGCGATGGACAGATGCCCACCGATGTCGAGTGCTTCAGGTGCGTTGACGGTCGTCTTGACTCTTCAGCCACGAGGTCCGGGAGGCGTTGTCGGCGACCAGGAGCAGGATTCGGGCTGGTGCTCGATGTCTGTCGAGTGCTGAGGTGTCGGCGACCGGATTGGACCCAACAAGCCTTGGCAACGGCAAGTCTCGAGTAAGATGTAGATCGTCGATGGTGCAGACCAGCAAGGTCTGTGGAACTCACCCAGCGAGGGTAAGTGAGGGCAGGCCTGGAGCAACCAGGATGCCAAGTAAAGAAAAGATTGGCCTTCGTTAGGGCTACTAGCCAACGGGCTAGCGACCGCGAAGGAGCCTCGTGACGCCGCACGTGGAGCTGGCTTACAGGACACTCGTGGAGTGGGGGCCAGTGATCTTCAGTGCAGGTGGTGCTGGAGGCTAGGGCTACTCGGAGCCCAAAGCACGACTTCTTGGGAGACCCAGAAGATGGTGCACTTGCAAATGTGCTCGGTGTCCAGGGGTCACGGTCTCAAGTCACCCACGATAGCCACGGGCCTCAGCTTTGCTGGGGACTCAGGGTAGCCTCGGGGAAGTCTGAGAATCCACCTCTGGTGATGCGATGACTTCGGCGTCCGACGGGAGCTTCAGTAATGCGAACCGGACAGATGCTTCTTTGGTGCCTGCCAAGCAGGGGAGTCACTCCTTGACCCCAAGGGAGATTCTTCAGTCCTCTAATCGTGAGTAGAGCGTCGAAGGTCCAGGATTCAGTTTCAGAGTTTCGTCCAGGTATAATCTAAAGTCCTAAGGACTGGGTTCCTACCTTTATTCTAAAAATAGGGGATGGACTACTCTGTGGCCCCACCTATGGGTGGGTCAGGGCAGAGGGTGGCTACACCCTTTCCCTTTGTCCAGTTCGCGCCAAAGCAGGGGCTGCGAGCCCTGATCCCGGTTTGAACTGGGGTATGCACAGGGACACCAAATGTGCCCCCAGTGCAGGACTTCAAAGCACCCGAAAGTGCTCCCGCCCAGCCCCAATACACATTGTCCTGTCTGGGGAGGTGGTCACACCTCCCTGGGACAGGAAACCTATTGTCCAGGCCTCCCCTGCCGGAGTTTCGTCCAGCAGCAGGAGGCCAGACTCGTGTCTGTGGCAGCAGCATCCATTTTGTGATGCCAGGGCTCTGGAAAGAAGTTACCGGACCCGTCAGAGTTAACATGCCTTTCCCTCTAGAAGGGTGGAATGCTACCCCCGCCGCCAGGATTGGCGGGGGGGGGTAGTATTCCAAGTTTTTTGACACCAAACACGACATGTTTAGGTGCAGCCATTCCAAAGTTAGCATTTTACCGCGAGGATATAATGCGCTTAAGAGTATATGGTCAGGCTGCACTACAAACAGCATCAGAGATGGTCTCCGAACGCTGTAGAGGGGCCCTGCTCATGCAAGGGCACCCTCTCACATAGGAACCATGCACTCTGCCTTTAGGATTGATAAGGCCTGCCTTAGGAGTGACTTATAGGTTTATATGTGTGTATGCATTTAGTGATATAGGTAACCTATACCACAGTAAGGGGTGCATGCACCACCTTACCCAGGCTGCAGTAGCAGACCTGTGGTGTCAGTTTGGATGGCCTTCCAGGGGTGGCATAATACATGCTGCAGCCCCTGGCAGGCCTCTGAGGTACCTATGCCCTTGGTACATAGTATACCATATACTAGGGACTTACAAGGGCACTCCAGATCCCAATCAGTGATGTGCCTAAGGCACATGGAGACCCTTTTAAAGAGGAAACAGCTAGGCTGGGGTTCTGAATAGCAGGGCCCCAGCCAGACTAATGTCGAAAACCAGTGAAGCATCAGCAAAAAGTGGGGGTACCCATGTGAAGCAGATCCTACTCTCCTACACACATTTCTGCTGCTCCTGGCAGAATTCCTCCCTGGAGGGGCCCCCTTCCTGCTGCCAATGGGTCAGCTCAGGCAGCTCCCCCAGTTCGGCCACTTGCTCCCCTGTAGGCTCCAGGGCATCCCCCTCAAGGTTTGCCTCCTCCTGGACTGTGGGAACTTCGGGGGCCTGCTACCCGCGCCCCCTGCCTCTTCTTTTTCTGGCAGGCACCTGGGCCACTGTTTCAGGCTCCAGGTCTTCGTGATTGCCCTTACCAGCTGCAATAGACCGAGTGGTCACACACGCCCACTCAGGTAGACACAGCATCTCCAAATGAGACGTCCGCTCCACCTTTTCCCAAGGGGAACTCTCCAAATCGTTGCCTAGCAGACAGTCAACAGGCATGGTTGGCCTCACAGCTACTCTCAAGGTACCTGAGATCCCCCCCCACTCAAATGGAACCTGTGCCACTTTGCAGAAGCACTCAGATTTGTCAGCTGCAACTACTGGGTAGAATGTGTTGGGGACCACCTGCTCCTCAGACACTAGCCGACAACTGACAGCTGTCACACAGCTTCAGTGTCTCTCAGAGCGTCCACACTATTGCCATTGGTCACCCACTGCCTGTACTTCTTAGTATTATCAGGCAGATGAGCTCTTGGGACCATCTCACTGTCACCTAAAAAGACATGGGTAATTTCTGTGGACCCCCACTCCGCTTGGGCACCCGACTCTGCCCCCAAGGCTACACTAGCCATTTCCTGGGGTGGTGCACCAGTGGGTGCAGTGGTATTCTTTTTGGGACACCTAGGGTCCCACTGGAAGTGACCCACCTGACCACAACCATAACATGCCCTGGGGCCCTTCTGACCAGGCTTATCTGTAGGGACCCATGGCTTCTTTTCAATGGGAGGCTGGGAACCTTTCCCTTGGGAATTACTTTGGGGCCCTTTTTAGAACTCCTTCTGTTTACCCTTGTCCCCTTAACTCTTCTGCTGGGGACCCTACCCACCTTTGGCGGAGTCTCCCACAAGACCTTTTTGGACCCTGGTGCTGACCCAGCGGTCCGCCTCCACAACAAGCTTCCTGGGGTCAGTCAGCTTACTGTTAATCAAGTGCTGGCGTAGCTTTTTACAAGCCCTCAACATCTGCCTGTACAATTCTGGGGTCAAACCATACCTTGCTATCAAGGCTTCCTTCATAGTAGCATAAGACATCTGATATTCAGTGGGCAATGTGAAGGAAGTGACCTGATTAGGGCCACTCGAGTCACTCGACCACCTCTCAGCCTTCCATACCAAATGAAGAGTCGGTCAGACAGTTGAGAATGCAAACCAATATCTGTTTATTTCAGGTACACTCAGAGTGGAGCCCAGTCTGCCCAGTCGCTAGGAGTGCTGCAGAGGGACTGACATCAACAAGCATAAAGATACATTATGTACATTCAGAACCAAATGAAGGCACGCACACAATGGAATTTTCCATACAGATGCAGCTGAACTAAGAAGTACAGAGGATAAGTTTCGATTCTAAGGCCGGGCACACACTATCTACTACTCAAGGTCGTTCTGTCCGTGCCCGCCACTGGACAAGTGGGAGAGGCCTCTATCTAGCTAGAAAGATATGCGCTAATAAGAACAGTCTATTCATTAGTGAAGCCAAACCCGACCCCGGGGAAAGGAAACTTAACAGAGGCCTTTTCTCGGAACCCACAAAGAGTTAGTTTCGGTTATGACTCAAAATGGCGCCTACATAGAAAATGGCGCTGCGAATGCTAACTTACATGCAACAATAAGTAAACATGACTTTCTCTATTGTAACAGACCCTCCTTTTAGCATGAGCTAAACATTTTCTAATAATAACAAAGAACATATAAATCAATAAAACAGGAAATCATAGGTAAACTTTTAGGAGCACTCCATACTGTCAGCATCAGGAAGAGAGACAGTAAGGAGGGAGGAAGTCTCGAAAATGCCCTCATCTATGTGCATGAGGTCATCTATGTCTTTCTGGACCATAATGGCAGCATTAGTGTCATGAATTGATATTTTCCTTGCAGGAGTAAGAAGGGTGGTGCAATAAGAATAACAGAAGGGAAGGCTTTGAACAAGAACACAACCAAAATCACAAGGAAATAAATCACCTTTTCAAGGATCCAACCCCAGCTGCCAAAAAGAGACCAACTCCAGTTCCCACTTTCCATTCCTTTAACATTTTCTAAGATGTCTAAAATATGTTGGGTAATATTCTTTTCCATATTTGTGATCCTGACTACACACTGGTCTCCTACTACCGCGGACACACCACCACTCTTAGCTAGGATGAAATCGACTGTATATCTAGCCTGCTTGGAATATATTCGCATACTTTCCAATTGGATGGTCATGTCACGCAAAGCTGCTACTGTGGAGTTAGACAAGGAGCAGGTGGTCCCCAACACATTCTACCCAGTAGTTGCAGCTTACATCCAAAATATTCTCTAGCTTCCTTCCCTCGGGCCATAGAAGTACCACCCAAAGGGAAAATAGAGGAAAGGATGTATCCAAAAGTGATGCCATTACTATAATTATTGACCTTCATATATGTCACCCCTCTGCAGAATTCCTTGGTCAATGTTCTTTTAATCCATCTTACTTTAGGCTTTGCACTTTTACAAGGTACGCCCAAAGGCAGCACCATCCCAAGTGCCACATCGTTCGTACCATTGTGAATATTAGAATATGTTCCATTAGACAAAAAGAAAACCCCCAAATTTTTTGAATTGTGGACATCACCCTCGCCTTCTTCTCTTTCTTTCTGGCTCCCCCCAGCTCTAGTCTGTTTTACATCAGTACTATGGTTAGAGCCTTTTAGCACTTCTGGGACTGATTCCACCTCCTCTGGAATTTGATATCCCTCCCCAGAGGCAGCTAGAGTATCCGAGGCGAGAACTTGATATCGATTCGGGCTCATGTTCTTGGTCCAGTCTTCAATACTCCCTCCCTCAGAGGTTTTTCCTTGCACCCCTTGCTCCTTGCTTGTCCCCTCCTGGTGCCCTTTTATCCCTGCCATACTGCTTTCGCCTAAGATAAGTGTTTTAGGCAGAACCTTAAAATAGGTCCTAAGTGATGGGGTGACCTTAATCCTCTGCTCCGGGGTATGTTTTTTTTTTTTTCAAAACTTTTTTAGAGTTTGAAACAACACGAGGGACTGGTATCTCCTTTACTAGAGGTCTTAACCTTTCCGATCCTTTCAACTCTCTCCCTACCTCCTCTTCCACATTTATTGCAATCCCACCTGAGTCAGAATTTACCAGGCCTCCACCTCTCCCTGCACTCCTTAAAGTAGATCTGAAGATCCCACTGATCCCCTACTCACGCGCACTCTCACCCTCTGCCCTCCTCCTGCCCTTACCCGCTTTTGGTCTTGTGTGCTCCGTGTGTTCCGCAGCTGCGCGCCCTTTCTGGAGCTGAAACTGGAGTAATGGCCGCATTAACTGGTTTGAAGCTTCCTTGCTGAAAGACTCAATCTCCTCTTTGCTCTTGACAACTTCACCTCTGCCGCTGCCTCCTTTGCCCCGGAAGGGGATCCTTGTGACCGCGCACCACCCTCTGCGTAGCTGCAGCGCCCCCCTTCCCCACGACCACTCCGTCGCCGTGTTTGCTGCCTGTTGCCGTCCGATCTGCCCGAGCCGCTGCCAGGATGCTGCCGAGGCCGCCAGGTACTATTTTTTTAACTTTAGCAGGTGCTTGTTCCTTTACCTCCGGCACAAATGATGAATTTGGCCGAAATTCAAGCTGTTATTGCTATTTTGTTCATAACTTCTATTGCACACTCCGGGCTCTCCCGCGACCCGCATCTAGCCGGCCACCATGTTTTCCCGAACACGGAGGATCCCTCTATTGGAACACTTTTAGTAGCCCTGATCACTGAAATCAAAAGCAGATTTGAAGTCTCGGAGGCAAATCAGAAGGAGATAAGGTCGGCCTGTGAAGCCCTGGAAAGGAAGATGGATGATTTGAGCAACAGAACAACATCCCTAGAAGGGGAGATAAGGGAGCTCAGACAGGCAGTGCAGGTTAATAGCGCTGAAATAGTGGGGATAAAAACGAAAGAGAGGGAGCAGCAAGACAGGGTAGAAAGGTTGGAAAACTTCCAGAGACAGAACAACTTGAAGATCTTAAGGGTCCCGGAAGGCAAGGAGGGGGATGATATTAAATCCTACATAGTCCAACTGATTAAGAGGGAGCTACAGTTGGAGGAATCAGAGCAGGAGATTGCCAAAGACATCCAGAGGATTTATAGGTAACCCTTTAAACTTAACACAAACAGGACCAAGCCTAGGAGAATATTGGTTAATTTTCTAACATACATTAAAAGAGAAGATTCTGTCTAAAGCCCTAAGCAAGAAGTCGATTGAGGTAGACGGGGTTAAATATGAATTCAGATCAGACTTTGTCGTGTAGTTCCTATAGTACCCATGCAGGACCTGCACGTTTGGATAACATAAACCGTGGGCTTGTTGATAGACTGGCTCTGTGCACCCCCACCGCGTATGTTAGCCTGATTTGCCTTAGCTAGCTCACAGTGCCACTAGAATCTCCTCTTCTCGGGGAGAGGTTAGTTTCTGGCAACCTTAGATCATGACAACCCATATTCCTCAATCGTGGAAACAATATACTACTTTTCGCTCAGTCACTCGTGCCTACTTATTCGGTTTGTCTCAGAGAGTTACACAGAATAAACAGTTGGGCGTTTCAATAAGTATTTATTGAACAGTTGGTTATTCTAGTGTAAAATATATGTGCTGCGGCAACCAGCAGACAATAGCAGAGATATATTATCAGCAGTACGATAAAAGCAAAGGGATAGAACAGTTCTACCATATTGCAATAATCATGAATACATACATGAATATAAAAGCATTATGAAAGTGTGCGTACTCCTACGATGCCTAACTAGATGTACCTGAGTGTACCTAGCATATGTGTAAGTCTAAAAGCCTAAGAGCCAAGAATCCTTCTAGGATTTAGTCGAACCCCCATACCTGAATAGAGAGAGTGTGGGACCCCGTCCTGGTCTCGAGTTGGACACCCCGCAAGGGCTGTGTCAGACCGCTGTCAGCTGGAGTGACTGCATGCAGGAGCCACAGCGTCTCTGGTCAGTGTCAGCATGGAAGTCTCGGTTCCATCTGTCTTACCGGGGCAAGATGTGATGTATTTATACCCTAAAGAGTCTCGGTCCTCAGTATGGTTTGTATTGGTCTGTCGCTAGACATGAGGAAGACGTCAGGGGTGAACTTTGTACATACATATTATGCAGGTGGTTATTCCTAGAGAGCCATGCATAATTGATGAGTACAGTGTGGGCCTGTGTTTGCGAAAAACCCTGCTGTATTCAAAACCACAGGATAGATAACGTTCAGCCCTCAGAGCATGTTGTGTACTAGCAAGGACCAATGTAGGTGAAAGATCATGCCTATATAAGGAATCATGACTATAATAGGACATGTAAAGTTATGACCATAATTGGGCATATGCGGCTATGACCATAATAGGGCAAGTACGAATGTGACCATATTAGGGCAAATATGGATACGTCCATTTTAGGGCATGTATGAATGGGTCTACATTAGGGCCTCTATACGGGACATAACACCCACTCCTCTTCCGAATTGGATAACAATGACCATACTTAAAATCTGGACAATTTAAAACTTGTTTTTGTTTTTAAAAGCAAGTAAAAACATGGTTTTAAAATGGTTAAAAATCTTCTGTCTAAAATGTTAATTCAGCTATTTCTAATTGGCACTAAAAGAATGTCCATTTTATTTCTCCATATAAGTTGCCTCACTCAAATCGGAAGAAGGCCATGCTTTTCTCAAGCGAAAGTGTCAATTTAGGAAATGTTCCAATTTTGCTCATTTGTTTTGAAACGAGTGAAGAAGCCGAATTCTTTCCCAGGACACGATGAGCCAATTCAAGATTAAGCGTCCTGGCTGGGAAGCACAATATTATCGTGTTAGCTGCTGCAGACGACAAATCCAACTCCTCACAGAGAACGTCAATCGCACATAGATGGAATGTAGCATTGCCAACAGTCGGTGCTGCGGTAGCTTGTGCGGCAGTTGTAACCTGGGTGCCTGTGGAGGAGTCACCTAACCCAGCAGGAGCAAACGGCACCTGTGGATTCTCCAGAGATGCATTCATCAGAATCGGAAGCCGCTGAGGACAACCCAGAACGTGGGCCTTTATGGGGTCCAGCATTGCATCTGTGTCCGGAGGCGCATCTGATGGAAAAGTTAGACAAAGATCCAACGTGCATTCTTCTCCGCAGAACAGGCATCGAAGAACAGGTAAGATGCAGTCTACCCAGACTGGTCTAAACGATAGAAACCAGGAGGCATTGAGTTCTCGCAGGCAAGGAATGCCCAGAAGTTGTACCATGTGTTCACGGTATGTCCGCTCCAGGAGCGTGTTCGCCATTCCCTCGGGAATTGGGCCGTCCATTGCGTAGCAGTAGTATTATGAATAGGACCCCTACAACCAGCAATAGGATAAGCGGGAATCCTCCAAATACGCTTCCCATTACGGAGTGTATACAATTTGGGATTACTCCGAGGACTGTCTGAAAGGTGCTTAACCGTCCTGACCCGATGGTCTTAAATAGGTGTACAATACCGCTCGTATCAGACATATTGAAGATACGTCCCACCATTTCTACAAAATGCAAGGGGCAGTTTGTACGTATAAGCGCTTGTATCTCAGTCGAGGTCCTTGCAACTTGAAGTTCATAGGTTTCTCGAGCGGAGGTTAAGGGCACGGGTTGCTGTAAAAGCATGGCTTTCAATCTGCTCAGAGTATCAAATTGTATGAAAGAAACATTCAGTGAAGGCCATAGCGGCGCCTCCTGACTGTGTTCAGTGGTGGAAACAATACTTGCATATAGCAAGTAACCCTGGAGTTAACAGTGACCAGATAGGCGACGCCCAGAAGCATCCCACAGCAACCTTGATCATTTAACATTAAGTAACTCCCATTCGAGAGCAGCTGGAAAACCGGCGTGATCTTGGCCGCTGGGGTCCCTGACATGTGACAAGATAAGTTTGCTACTGAACCTCTACAGGCTCCGTGTAGAGAAATATCCTGACACATGAGAGAACCGCTTAAAGCGTTCTTGCAGTTTGTACCACTAAGATACACTTTTCGATCCCCATTCCGGCATCAATATCTATATGGTAACTCCCAAGTTTCCTTGATGTATCCCTTACCCATCTTTTCATATTTGCCTGCCTGCCTTTGCTCAAGGCAATATTGAAATTGAAACGTACTGACCGGCAGAGTGATTTGGGCATGAATTAGCCATTCTGTTGATGGTGATTCGGCTACAGTGAATGGAAATCTTTCCAGTTTCTCAATACGCAGCATTGTATATTTGGCTCCCCTTTGTGCCATTTCTGTCTGTTTATCAGTTAGATTGTATTCTGAAAACAGAGACGTGGTGTTTATAAAATGCCAGGGCATATAGCCTGCACGCAAAGATTGCAGCGTCCAGCTTAGCATCACAATAGAACGTAGCTGAGATTGCCTGTGTTGTAACAAGGCCAGATCTTGACTAATATGTCGATTGCCGAAGACACAATGTTGCCTAAGGAGTAAATCCTGGAGGTCAAAGTTGTTAACCCATTATCCACTAAAGCTAATGCCTTCTCTAGGTTAATACGGTCTATTTCCCGTATTCTTTCTGCGGCCTCCTGTTGGGATATTTTCCAGTTTTCATTATAATAGGCATAAAGGCCGGAATATATGAAACGTTTCCGACGTGTCTTCCTTGGACCTAGTAGGAAATCCCTAAGGTCTACATCAGGTGTGAGTAAGGTCAAGTGATGTTTTACTTCTGTGAGTGTTGAGGTCTCTAGCCAATCAAGGCACAACTTCCCAACACTATAGGATGTCACTACCCCTGGGTGTTGTCTTTGTACATAGCGTGTATCTGGCCTATGGATACTAAACCCTTCGGTTGTATTAATAAATCTCTGTTGACAGGTGTTCGTGTCAATGGGCCAAATCAGCCATTTCGTCCAATCAGGATCTGATCTGTTGTACTAGAGAATGTCATCTAATCCTACCCCTTGTGTAGTTGAATTCTGCCCCCCACCCATCTGTGATGGTGTTGGAAACCCCGGTGTGTTCATTTCCTTGCCTTTGGCTAAACCAAGACAGGTTGTTTGTTGCACAGTTTCATTCAGAAATAACATCTGCTGCGGAATGATGCATGCTCTAAAAAGTGCTTCTATTCCCTGGACTTGCCAGTCCCTAGAACCCCAGATCGATTTTGAATCTATTGTATCTTTCCATAGATCAAAACCCTGGTTAGACAACTGGCTCAGAAAGGATGCAGAGTAAATATGTTTGGTGTTTGTTAGCATAATTTTCTGAGCTGAAATTTTCACCACTTTATAATAAAATGACTTCGGGTCGGATGTGTTAAACCCTGAGAAGTATATGAATTTCTGTGCAAATGCTTGTGAACTATCTTTCGGTGGTATTGGGCAGTGTCCCACTGGTGGTACTCAAATACATTTCTAGGTGTTATAGATTTGTGCAAGAAATGATGACCATATTGCTGGTAACAGTACAATGTATCATAGTCTGAAGTACCTTCTAACATTTCATTGTTTGGAAATGTTGCAGTTTTTTCTAAATCAGACAACAAATTGTTCACAGTATCAGTGTCCCAATCATCAGAAAATATACTGGAGGTAATGATATCACTTAAAGAAATTGTAAATACATGTTTTAGCTTTAAAAGTTAAGTCAGACCGACTACATCATAATCAATCTTGTCCCATACTATACCGTCCGGTATAGGAACTGCTGTGATGTTCACTGAAGACAAGTCTCTTGGTTCACGATGTGAAGACTGGTGTGGTTTTAAAATCAAATTGACTCTTTGAGCTGTAGAGCTCTGTTGGAGGTATCGTCCATTAATAAGCATACTAAAAGTTATTAAGCCTAACCAGAAAATAAAAAATAAAATCCCAGTGATATACCATAGTTCAATCCAAGGTGACACCAGGTAAGTCTTTCAAAAAAAGTTCAAAAAGTAAGTGAGTTTCTGTTGGAGTGATTTTTTTTTTTGGCTGGCATCGTTTCCGGCTCACTTGGATCCAGTGAAAACGTATCAAAGTTCATGAAATAGCCAGAAGCAGTTCGATCAATTGTTGGAATTGCATCGGGATTTGTTGAAATTGGATTTTTCTCTTGACGAGGCAGGTTGACGTAAATGTCTGTAGTCGGTCTGATTGCAACTTGGTTGTCAAGTTGATTTTCATTTTGAAGATGAATTTCTTTTTGAAGTGGAACGAGTTCCATAGCATTGTTGCTTAGTCCTTCATTCCCTACAGGTGGCTCTTCAAACGTGATGAGTTTTCTGTTTGGACTTCTTGGATTGTAGCGAGAGGAGGGCGTCTGCTACTGTGGAGTCCACGAGGCCTACTGTTTAGTATCGGCCACATAGTGTGGTTTGATTAAGTTGATTGAGACAAATCTTTTCTCCTTTTTTCCGGCAAGAGGCGGCAGAAGTACAGTTCTTGTGCCTTGGATTGCAAGGACCGGTACAGGCTTTCTGTAGGATGGCCCAAATTCTTTCTTATCGGCAATCTTCTCTCTGACCAGATCCCCGACTTTTGGGATCCAGACAGGTCTTGCCGTTACTGCCTTGACTTCCTCAGTGGCGGCCTGTTTCAGGAGCATGTTACTTTGTTGTGTTCTGGATTTATTTAGATCCTGTAAAACAGCCAAACGATCATGGATATCAAATGGTTTTTCATCCGCCACTGTGCCTTCACAATCAAGATCAGGTACCCACATTCTTGTCCCAAATAGGAACTCATAAGGAGTGACACCCCCTAGAGAGCTTCTTGGCTGATTATTGATAGCTCGTTGGACCCCATATAAGTGATCGACCCATCCACCGCCCTTGCCTAATACCCTAGCTGTTAAAGATTGCTTTAAGTCCCGGTTTTTCCTCTCCACAACAGAATTTCCCTCGGGATGGTACGGAGAGGAGTACCACAATGCTACGCCCATTCCTTCCATGGCCTCTTTGTAAGCCCGAGAGCTAAACGCCGTACCACGGTTAGAATGTAACGTGCCAACTGTGTATGTGCCGATAAAGACTCATAAATCTTTTATAACAGTTCGAGCGTCAGCCGAGCGCTGAGGCCAGACCTTGAGGAAACTTGAGCTGGACGTACACGAACGGACAACCTAATGCTGTCTAACAATGGTATCTCTACTGGACGTGTTGCGGTGGACCCTTCCATATGCTTGCAGATGTCGCAGTTCCAGACATAGTCTCTAATCTGCCTTCTCATCACGGGCCACCAGTAGCGTTGTTTCAACAAAGAAACAGTCTCCCTAAGTCCCTTATGTACAGAACCCTTCCCTTCGTGTGCCGCCACAATTAAACCTTGCCTACGATCCATATCTGGTATTACTCTATCCCCCACTCCAGGAATCTGAGCATATGGAATGTTTTGTGCATCTAACTTGTAGGAGTACTTGAGTGGAAATTTTTTAGGTACTCCTGTGCTGCCTTTGCGTGAAGCATTGACATCTACCATTATCTCGTCGTCCACCCTCGTCTTTGAACAAGTAACTGCAGCTACGGCGGCTGTGCGAACAGCCCCCTTTGCGGCTTCATCAGCCAATGAATTCCCTTCAACGTGAACGCCATCACGCTGATGACTCAGTGTATGTATCACGTGAGCCCTTGGTAGTTCATTTCTCAACTCCACTACCTGTTCCCATAGCATTTTATGCTTAATTGTGCCACCTTTTGCATCTTTGAACCCGTTTTGTTCCCAATGATGTAAATATTCATTGTACGACTGTACACAGTAAAAGGAATCACAGTCAGTGTGGGGAATTCGTGTTCCGTATTTATAAGTGCCAGTATCAGTGCTTTGAGTTCTGCCAACTGAGCCGTGCAGTCTCCTAGAGATTGCGTTTTAGTGCAACTCGGATGGAACTTTCCATCGTGCATGCGACCTTTAACAATCACACACACTGCGCTGTAAGCTTGCTAACTCCCTATGGCTGGTTGAGCAGATCCGTCAGTGTAAATAATATATTCATACTGATCTAGAGGCAAAATCTCATTTGGTAGAGGATATTCTTGTTCGTATTGCAGAAATGCTTGTTTTTTTAAACTTGGATCAAATCTGTATTCAACATCCGTTGCAGTAAGGGAATTAGCCCATTGTATCCATCTGGGATGTAAGGCTTTCGCATTTGGAATGCGAGCTTTTGTAACAGCTTCTAAAGCTGGTACTGGGGTCACGACAATTATGCGTTTACCCTGAGCCAGAGCTCCTTCTCTTGCTACAGCGGTCTGCACTGCTGTCAGGATTTTTTCTGTTGAAGTGAAACGCATCTCTGCGTTTGTGTACAGGTATGATTTGTATGCGATTGGTACTGTTTTGCCTTCATTAAAAGTTAAATAAGTGTACCCGCATTCACCCGCTATTTCTCGGGTCACTAAGTTGCGTACATTGTAAATGTTTAGAAGCTATCATGTCTTCCTGTAGGGAACGCAGGATATTTGTATGTTCCTGTGTCCATTGTCTGACTGAAAAATCAGGTTTTATTAAGTCGCAGAAAGGTGTTACTCTTTCTGCGTAATCCAAAATGTATGTTCGACCAAAATTTAGGAATCCCAGAATTGATTGTAAATTCTTTAATGATTTTGGAGGTTGGAGCAGCGCACACTTTTCTAAAAAGTTAGCTGCTAGGCTTTTTCCTTCACTTGACAGCTCGTATCCTAAAAACAGGACACTGAGGTGGGCAATCTTTGATTTTTTAAAAGTTACATTTGTAGCCCTCAGAGGCGAATCCCATAATAATGGTGCTCACCCTGGTCAAGTGCCTCTTTAAGTCATCGTCCGTCAGATAAATATCATCCACATAGGACAATGCTTCTTCATCCAAATTTTAGAGTAACTCCGTTACTCGTGCTGAACATACCCCCAGGCTGTTTTTATACCCTTGGGCTAGTCGACAAAATTGTCGCTGGGACCCTAACGCACTGAAGGCGGTCAGATACCTGCTTTCAGGCGCTATATTTTGGCAGAAAAATCCATTTGAGATATCAAGCGTTGTTTTGTATTCTTTGCGCACAATGTTATTCATTAATGCGGCACTATGTGCATTTTGAACTGCAAATGTCTTTGTGCAAGTGTTTAAATGTCGGTAATCAAAAACTAAACAATATGTGTTGTCAGGTTTCATTACGGGAAACAAAGGTTTGTTCATAGGTGAAGTGCAATTTTCTATCACTCCCTGGTATTCTAGTTGATCTAGGATCTCCCTGACTTGTTTTTTAGCTTCCTGCTTTATAGGGTATTGCCTTTGAGCATTTGGGGAAACTTTTAAAGTGATCACGTGGTGGGTTGAATCCTCATCCCAACCAACATGATTTTTGTACAATGCTGGAGCTAGGGCAACCGCCCACTCCTGCGCATATGCATGTTTTAAATGTATGGGAACGAGGTCGGAAAAGGCTGGAAAGATTAGTTTCTTCCCAGGGCACTCCATGACGAATGCTGGCGGCCAGTCTTGGTCTGCTAATAGAATGTCATAACCAGATGACAGATTTTTCCAAAAGAGACCTTTAATTTTCCTGGGCTTGTCCCCCTCCAGCCGGAGTGTTATCTCATGTAACTTATGTGGGACACTTACCCGAGTATCAGGGGTTTCCACCGTGATATACTCACTCAACTCCGCTGTCACCAGAAATTCCTTCAGGTTCTGGCGAGCTATCGTTACTTCTGTCGCGCTGTCTAGCATCGTCAGAGCCCATTACCCGTTCAGAAGCTGTGTCCTCAGAATTCTGGGCATGTCTGATCTTGAGACCTGCTACCTTCTTCTTTTTGAACTGAGGTTTCTGTTTATCCTCTTTTTGAGGTGCGTAGTCCACAGCGCGTTGCGTGTCGCTGGACTTTGTACGCTCCTCTGACCGTCCTTCTCGGAGTTTTTTGATGAACCCTGAAAGGAACGAGGGGAACGAGTATCAGTATCCTGATACCTGTCAGGTTTTTAATATTATCCCTATTCCTGAGGTTATACCTCCTTCCAGAGGGCTCCTGCTGAGGAGACCTACCTCTGGATTGAGATCTGTTGTCTTTAGACTTTTGTTGTTTTTTATTTTCCCACTTCTTTTAGAAGAAGTAGGTGTCTGCTTTGTAGTGTCCTTTTCAGGACTGCCCACTAGTTGTGGTTTTAATGCTTTTCCACCTAGACTGTCTCTGCCTAATTCTGCATATGCAGTTTCAATTATTTTGGGTAGTTCATATTGATGATCCTCTGAACTGAACTCACTTAGGCGTTGGCAGATCGCCACTGAAGCTGCTTCCCCCTTAATGTTAGCTAGTATTATGGCTGATACCCGGTCAAAGTTATTTAGTAACTTCATCCCTAAGTTAAGGGCAGGTTCTGCTCCGTACTCATTTTGTATCTGTCTCAATACGTAAGGTATTACTGCTAAGGACGGGATACCATGTGTTCTGGTATATATGGCAGCAAAGACTGAACCCCAAGAGGTGCAGTCCTCTACTTGTGGTGTGATCCCCATGGGCAAGCAGATTGTTAGAATTCTGTGTTTATCGGAGGTGGTGGTATTCGGAAATACTGCCTCAAGCTGAGTTATTTTCTGAGCTATCCAGAATGGGATTTGTTCGTGTTTTGCTGGCATTTTGCCCATTTGTGGAGTAATTTTATTTCCTGTACCCTGAGTCGGAGTACTGTTTGCTGCACCTGCTGGTGCAGGTTGTATTGTTAAAGTCCTCATGACGAATTGTGTCAGGTTTCTGTAGATTTTAATTAAATCTCTGTGTTGTACGAGTAAGTCTGGCTGTGGCATTGTTCCAATGTCAGGATGCGGTGTGTAAGCCGCTAGTATTGGCCATGTGGCCCCGTCTCCTCCGGGCGGCCCTAATCTTACTCTTTGTCGTACGTGGGGTAGGGCACCTTTAAACCTGTAAAAATGTTCCTGGTAAGTGAGTGGAATCTCTATGTCCTCAAACGGGGCATATTCCACTGGTGCATCTCCTGCTATGTAGTAGTGAAATGTATTTGTTATAGCATTTGCTGTTGGGAATGTAACCCATGAATAGAACACCATTGTTTTGTTTGATTCGTGTGCCTCAATCACGAAAACTACCATGCCACCCATGGCTGGTAAGCCATTTTCTAATAGCCTTATGGTGACTGTCCTTCTGAATTTTGGTGCAATTTGTATTGCATCCTCAGGATCGTCTTCTCCTGTTAAGAAATTCAGATCAACTCTTTGGTCCCCTGCCTCGCTATCAGGCATGTTTAGAGGAATAAGTGTTCAAAGGGAACTAAGATGAGGTGTTATGCACGATTTAGGAACTATATGTCCTTCAAGCTTGAATAACCAACAGCCAATAAATATTATTTTCGTACTACTCAGCTGCGGCGGAGTTTGTGCCCACCCACTCCAGACGTCTCTGGGGTTTTGTGAGTAGCTTCTCTGAGAATAGCACGACTGAACTACTCTGATTCTACTGTTAAATAAGTACCAAACCAACGTTGGTGGCACCATGTCGTGTAGTTCCTATAGTACCCATGCAGGACCTGCACGTTTGGATAACATAAACCGTGGGCTTGTTGATAAACTGGCTCTGTGCACCCCCACCGCGTATGTTAGCCTGATTTGCATTAGCTAGCTCACAGTGCCACTAGAATCTCCTCTTCTCGGGGAGAGATTAGTTTCTGGCAACCTTAGATCATGACAACCCAAATTCCTCAGAATCGTGGAAACAATATACTACTTTTCGCTCAGTCACTCGTGCCTACTTATTCGGTTTGTCTCAGAGTTACACAGAATAAACAGTCGGGCGCTCCAATAAGTATTTATTGAACAGTTTTTATTCTAGTGTAAAATATATGTGCTGCGGCAACCAGCAGACAATAGCAGAAATATATTATCAGCAGTACGATAAAAGCAAAGGGATAGAACAGTTCTACCATATTGCAATAATCATGAATACATACATGAATATAAAAGCATTATGAAAGTGTGCGTACTCCTACGATGCCTAACTAGATGTACCTGAGTGTACCTAGCATATGTGTAGGTCTAAAAGCCTAAGAGCCAAGAATCCTTCTAGGATTTAGTCGAACCCCCATACCTGAATAGAGAGTGTGGGGACCCCATCCTGGTCTCGAGTTGGACACCCCACAAGGGCTGTGTCAGACCGCTGTCAGCTGGAGCGACTGCATGCAGGAGCCTCAGCGTCTCTGGTCAGTGTGTCAGCATGGAAGTCTCGGTTCCCTCTGTCTTACCGGGGCAATATGTGGTGTATTTATACCCTAAAGAGTCTCGGTCCTCAGTATGGTTTGTATTGGTCTGTCGTTAGACATGAGGAAGACGTCAGGGGTGAACTTTGTACATACATATTATGCAGGTGGTGTATTCCTAGAGAGCCATGCATAATTGATGAGTACAGTGTGGACCTGTGTTTGGGAAAAACCCTGCTGTATTCAAAACCACAGGATGGATAACCTTCAGCCCTCAGAGCACGGTGTGTACTAGCAATGACCAATGTAGGTGAAAGATCATGCCTATATAAGGAATCATGACTATAATAGGACATGTACAGTTATGACCATAATTGGGCATATGCGGCTCTGACCATAATAGGGCAAGTACGAAGATGACCATATTGGGGCAAATATGGATACATCCATTTTAGAGCATGTATGAACGGGTCTACATTAGGGCCTCTATACGGGACATAACAACTTGTCAAGTGTTACCTCCAACAGGCAATGGGAACTAGGGAAAAGGATTGAAACACTAAGGAGGTTGGGTGCCTCGGTGCAGCTGAAGTTCCCGGCATTTTTGAAGGTGATGTTTAACAATAGCATGCACACCTTTCGCTTTGTTGAGGAGGTAGACTGGTTTATCGAAAGTTTGCAGCCAGGTGGCTAGTAACTTTGCTATAGGAATCAGAACACTCCGGTATGACTGTCCTTTTCTCAATTCCTTGTTGGGCTGTTTAAACTCTTCTTTGTTTCTTTATTTTTTTGTTACTTACGAATAATTACTATAATTGACACACTTCGGGGGCACCCATAGGACTCAAGCCATGAAGAGTCAGGGTAGGGTTTTCCATGGTGGGGGGGAGGTATGGGGAGCACTGGGTGTAAAGCATGTGGGAGAAAAAAAAGAAATTCCTCAGAAGCCTCATTAACGCTGAACTTGCGCTTAGTTTTAGACCGTAAGGGGGGTGTGTGAGAAACGAGAAAATGCTATAAAAACCTTATCATGGAATGTTAATGGCCTTAGGGTGAGGGGAAGACGAGAGAGGGTACTGCAATATTTAAACGATTGCTCCTCGCAGATCATTATTGTGCAGGAAACGCACCTGACGGAGAAGGAGGGTCAGGAGTTTTTTAAGGCCAAAAGATGGATTAGACAAGCAGTATGTACAGGGCATTCAGCCGTAACAAAGGGGGTGGCGGTCCTGGTGAAACAGGAGGTAAAAATCTGTATAGAAGACAGTGTCTCGGATAAAGCGTGAAGATGGCTTATTTATTTTATTTTTATTTTATTTTAGTGTTTTATAGAGCGCGAACTTGACCCGTTAGGGTATCAGAACGCTTTACAGGACAACATAGAAATGTACAATCGGCTTGGAATCACAATAATATACAAAAGGTAAAAGGAGGCAGGGTGCGGGATATATAAAAGATAGAGGACACGTATGTACAGTTTGCATTTTGTAGTTGCTCGAGACAAGTCCCCAGGTTTCTAGGAGAGGTGACTCGGTAATCTGAGGAGGCGCTAGTCAGGAGTTGAATCAGGGTCTCTGTGCTGGTTGGAGGCAACATTTAACCGAGGAATTTACCCATAAGGAAGGTTTTGACCTCCTTTTTTGAAGCGTGTCAGAGAAGGGATTCTTCTGATGGTGGGCGGGAGAGAGTTCCATATTCTTGGAGCGGCCCCAGAGAATGCCCGATTGTAAGTTTTTTTTTTTTTGTTTTTTTTTCGGAAGCGTGCAGGTTGTAGCAGGAGGTCTCTGGCGGATCGGGAGTTTCTGATTCCTCCGGATACTACAAGTTTCTGTGCAAGATAAGCAGGGGAGCTTGAGTATAAGGCCTTATGTGTGATGTAGGCCAGTTTAAGCTGTATTCTAGCCTCAAGAGGAAGCCAGTTCAAAGCTTTCAGATGTGGAGAAATGTGGTCGAATTTTCTTGAGCTGGTAAGAAGTCTGACGGCAGTGTTGAGGCAGGCTTTTAAAGGTGCCAGGGAGATCTTAGGTAAACCCGAGAGTGTTGAGCAGCCATATTCCAGTCTGGAGATGACAAGTGCTTGGACTGCCATTTTTAGGTCGGTAGTGTCGAGGAAGGGTTTCAGTTTCCTAAGGTAGCTCAGGTGGAATCTGGCTGATTTGGCCATCGCGTTGATGTGGTCCCGCATGTTTAAATTGCTGTCCAGTGTAATTCCCAGAGATTTGGCCGAGTCCACAATGGTCGGTGGGCAGTCTAAGGCTGTGATAGCCTTAATCCATTTCTGCATCTCGGGATTGGTTTTTGGGGGGGAAATTAGGAGAAATTCTGTTTTCTTTGCGTTGAGTTTGAGTTGATTGGAGGCGAGCCATTGGACAGTCACTTTCAGGGCCTCATTCAGGGAGAGAATCTCCTCGAGGGATGAGGATTTGATGTAGATCTGAGTGTCGTCAGCATACATATGGTAGGAGATATTCGCTGTGCGTAGAACTTCGGCAAGAGGTTCAAGGTAAAGGTTGAAGAGGGTAGGGGACAGGGTTGATCCTTGAGGGACTCCAACCGTGACCGGAGAGGGAGCTGATAGGTTGCCGTTGATTAGGAATCTCTGCGATCGGTTTTGGAGGAAAGACCTAAACCATTCTAGAACAGAGCCATCCAATCCCATCCTGAGTTTGAGGCGATCGAGTAGTTTTACATGGTTGACCGTGTCGAAGGCCGAGTATAGATCTAGGAGGATTAGGGGGCAGGTTTTCCCTTGGTCAAGGGCTTGGACGGCATCGTCAACGATGTGGAGCATGGTCGTTTCGGTGCTGTGACCGGGTCTGAATCCAGATTGGAAGTCATCAAGTATGTGGAAGTTGTTGATGTGTTGACTTAGTTGCTGTTGTACACATTTCTCCAACACTTTAGCTAAGAGAGGGATGTTGGAGATAGGTCTGAAGTTGTTGGGGGAAGCTGGGTCCAGCAACGGCTTTTTCAAAATGGGGAGGACTTGGCCGGCTTTCCGAGAGTCAGGAATGGATCCCTGCCGCAGAGAGGCATTGATTATTGCAGTCCAGTTAGGAATAATGGACTGGGCGGTGGCCGCTAGGCAGTTGGGGGGGAGAGGGTCATTATAGTGGTTGTTCGGGTTTAGGGTCGATAGGATTTTAGCGACAGAGTCTTCGTCATAGAGTTTGAAATCGGTCCAGAGTGCTTGATTTTTAGGTGAAGTCTGTGGGGGCAGCGCCGGAGGAGGAGGCAGGTCTGGAGGGAATAGAGAGTATGTGGCGGCACTAAGTTCATTTCCTAAGGCTGTGGCTTTGTCAGCGAAAAGGAGGAGAATTCCTCGGATGATATTGAAGACTTGGGGGTTTCTTTTCGCGGTTTTGGCCAGTTTATTGGATTGGTTTTTGACCAGTTCGAAGAGCTTGCGGGGTCTGTTCTTGGCATTCACCAGTTCAGATCTGAAGAATTCTTTTTTTGAGTTGATGATGTTCCTGTTGTAAGCATTTCTGGCCTGGCGGAGAATTTTTAGATGTGCTACAGAGGGGTGCTGTCTCCAGATTCTTTCGGATTGTCAGAGGGCTCTTCTCTCATTGTTGAGGGATCCAGTGAACCAGGGTTTCCGGTCTTTGATTTGGATTCTCTTTAATTTTAGTGGGGCTATATAGTTGTGTTCGATATAGTTGTAGAGTAGTGATCGTTGAGGTCACTGACCATTTTGGTATGCGAGGGGGGGGGAGGTCTGATTTGCAGCGAGCTTCAAGTTCCCTGTGGTCCAGGTTTTTGGTGCCTCTGACCCAGCGTTTAGGAATCACTGGTTGCGGTGCCCTTGTCTTGAGGGTGCTAGGTAGTAGGAAGGCGATGGCGTGGTGGTCAGACCAGTCGCAAGGGTCTATAGAGATAAGCTTGACTGTTGATTCCTTAGACATGATCCAGTCAAGGGTGGCCCCTTTCGTATGTGTTGGGAGTGAGCAGGCTTGGGTCAGGGCTTGATCAGCCAAGAGGTCTTTGATAGCATTGACATGAGGATCCTTGGGGTCGTTCCAGTGCAGGTTGAAATCACCCAGGAAAATATCTTTAGCGTTGGAAGGGATCTTAGCTGTGATGAGTTCCATGAGATGGTCAGTGAAGGAGTCGTTCATGCCTGGGGGGTGGTAAAAGTTGTGAAAATTGCACAGTTGGGTGGAGTTGCTGCAAATGAAAAGGGCGAGGTATTCGCAGGAGTCAGTGGTATCCGCCAGAAGTTCAGTGACAAGGAGGTTAGAGCGGTAGATGCATGCAATGCCTCCTCCTTTTTTGCTAGATTGCCTGTCCAGTCTTACAATGTTGTAGTTGGGAGGGACTAAGAGGTCCAGGCATGGAGATGAGGAATCGTTGAGCCAAGATTCTGTTAGAATTGCTAAGTCAAAGTTTTTGTTCAGGATGAGATCAGCAATATCGGCGGCATGCTTAAAGGCCGATCAGCAATTGATTAGGAGACCAGATAGAGAGGGATCGGAGGGAGTGTTGGGAGTCAGGGCGGACAGGAGAACTGGCGCTAGGTTGCTTTTGACCACGCGTCTGTTGCGGAGGGTAGCCGATCTGTTGGGGTTGATAGTGACCGTGCAGATGGCATGTTCGTCACTCATGACTAGAGGACAAAGGGTAGCTGGGGTAGAGTTGAAGTCGCGGAGGATGGCAAGGATTTCCTCTTCAGTGAGGTCTAGCGGACTTGTGGCAAAGCTGAAGATCTCAGGGCGTAGTTTCACGTTGGTGGGATATTACGGTCCGAATCAGGATGTCAGTGGCTCCTTAGAGGAACTGTTCACTGAACTATTAAATGTCCCGGACCCGATCATCATGGCAGGGGATTTTAATGCCGTTTTGGATTATACTCTAGATCTACGAATAGCAGGGCCTTGGTAAATCCCAAAATGTCAGGGCTTATTAGACAAATTATGGAGCAGTTGGGCCTGTGCGACATCTGGCGTCAGAGGGCGGGGCCTCAGAAAGGGTACACATTTTACAACAAAAAGTACAGACACCAGTCAAGGATTGACTACTTCTTAATTGACAGCAGTCTGAAGGATTGGGTACAAGAAATCAATAATATGGGGGTACATTTGTCAGAACATTCAGCGGTGATGCTCCGCTTAAATCTAGGCGAGGGGCTTGCCAGGCAAGATGGACTATGGACTATGGACTATGGACTGTACGATCTAACTAGAGGAGGAAGTCATAGATGTATTAAATATGGAGACAAAAGAGTTCTTTGACAATAATATGGGTTCCGCGTCAACCGGTATGGTTTGGTATGCATATAAAGCCTACTTGAGAGGTAGATTGGGTGCACTAGCAGCGGAAAAAAAGTTGGCTATATCATAAAGAAGTCTTGACATTAGAGGAGCAAGTGTGATCAATAGAAAAGGAACTGATTAACCCAAGAGTAAGTGAGGGGTCCGGTAAGCTCTGCTATGGGAAATAACAGAAATAAAATCAAAGTTGGCTGTAGTCTTACAAGACAGGGTCAACAAGAAATGGGAGGTCAGTCGGTTGGCCCACTTTGAATATGGCGAAGGATGCAGCAAGCTGCTGGCATGGAAAGCCAAAAATAAGCAGGTGAGGGACAGAATAAAACAGGTTAGGTGTGAGCAAACAGGGACTCTACTTGGAGATAACAAAGGGATCGAGCAAGCCTTTTACAGATATTTTAATAAAGTGTACCAGGAAGAGTTGGAAATTACAGAAGAGGAGGTGATGGCTTGGTTGAGGCAGGACTGGTTTGAACCCCTAACAGTTGAGAAGATTAATATGAGGGAAGTAGAACAGGCTATTGGGGAGGGCAAGAAAGAGAAAGCACCTGGACTGGACGGCCTGCCGCATGAAGTCTATAAAGCCCTGGCTAGCACATTAACACCTATCCTAGTCGAAATTTTCAACGAACTATTGTTGACAGGAGCTGAAATGCCTGAATCATGGAAAGATGCCACCATCACATTAATTCTGAAACCAGGCAAGTGCCCCAAAAATTGTGATTCGTACAGGCCAATATCGCTTTTAAATTGCGATTATAAGATCTTAGCGAAAATTATGGCAGGTAGACTCAATGGGGTTATGTCTGAGCTTGTACACGAAGATCAAAAGGGGTTCATTCGAGGAAGATCTCTGAAAGAGTTGACTTATACGCTGATTGGCACTATAGATTTGGCCACTGCCTATGAGCTCCCACTTGCGGTAGTTGCATTAGACGCTACTAAGGCTTTTGATCGGGTTAACTGGGTCTATTTAGAAGCAGTGGCGAAGTCTCTAAATTTTGGGACAAACTTTTGCAGAGCCCTGGCAGGTATTTATACCGCACCAGAAGCTAGGGTGCTGGTAAATGGCTCCCTGACAAATTCTGTTCGGATTACCAGGGGCACGAGGCAAGGCTGCCCCTTGTCACCATGACTGTTTAATTTATTTATCGAACCGCTAGCCAGAAGAATCAGGAGGGACCCGGATATCTTACCTTTTCAATACAGTGGCTGGGGAAATAAATTAGGCTTATATGCAGATGATCTTCTAATCTATACAACCCACCTACAGAAAACTTTAAGTTGTGTCATGACATTAAAGGCAGACTTTGTGAAGATCTCAGGCTATGACATTAATAAAGAGAAGACGGAGATAATGGCTGGGAACACAGAGGTAGGGGATGAGGCTAGTAAAGGGGAAATGAGATACCTGGGGGTCAAGATCCCTCATGATATCACCAAGGTAAACTTCGAAAAAGTAAGGAAAGAAGTGCAAGCTTTATTGAAGAACTGGTCATATCTCCCGCTCACCTTATTCGGACAATTTAACTTGGTGAAGATGATAGTCCTCCCCAAGTTTACCTTTCTCTTTGATTCACTTTCCCTACCTTTTAAGAAGGAATGGTTCGCAAAGATGCAAAGCCAGATCAGTAGCGGCGGAGAAAGGAGGGTTAGCATTACCAGATTTGTTATTTTATTCCTGGGCATTCTTATTAAAGAATGGGAAAATGCTGCTGGATAGACCCACAAACTCAGAGATTGGGGAGACTGGCGGTGATGCTGAAGGAGGAGGAAGGGGGGTAATGTGGCTTTATGCATAAATATGCTGATCCTAAGTACTTTAAGAAGGTTAGGCTAAATATTTAGGGGGTTTGGCCGAGACATGGTACAAAATTAAAAAGGTCTTAAAACTTCCATACTTCAGCCTCCTTGCCCCCATTTGGGATTCTCCAGGCTCTCAGGAATGGACAAAAGACGTGCTGGCAATTCCATTACGAGAGCCTGGTATAACAAGATGGGAGCATCTAATTCATGAAGGTCGCTTAATCACATGGGAAATGTGCAAACAAAAGACGGACAATACGATCTCAAGATTCAAGTTCTTCCAGAAACAGAGCTGGTATCAAGCTCCAGGGCAAAAAAACAATGTTCACAAGGAACTCTTTTGTTAAGACAATATACATTTGCAAGAAGGTGTGACTTGCTGGAATTAATTTTAAAAAAACAACACAAAGACAGAATATACGGTGAGACCTTAATTAGATTCTGTCAGACAGTATTCCATCGGTATAAAAGCCCATGAGACACTATAATTCAGTTGCACTCACTTCAGCCGAAGTGAGTGTGATTTATTTTGTAATCACAGCAATCATAAGTACCACTGAGAATACTTCAAAGAAACAACATTTTTGGTATATACATTATGTACAATTTGAACATGATCTAGTGAGCCCCAGTGGAGTGACCATAACCTAACGGTGGTGTAGAAAGAATTTTAGGTGACATAAGCAAAGGAAGCGGTTATTGGAAATAACAAACACGAGGAGCCTTTGGTAATTGAAATACAGTGGGAAGTATTAATGTTTCTCTCAGGCTCTCTCTTTATGAAGTCAACGACGTTTCGACCCTCTCGCGGTACGGGGTCTCTTCAGGACAGGGGTCCTGGGGACTATTGAATGAAAAGCTAGGGTAAGGCTAAAGTGGAACATTAGGAGAGTTTTACCGTAGGTACAATGCTATGGGCAATGGTGAGCAACAGCTTACCATATTTGCACAAACAATGAAGGTCTTCCGGATGTGTTCAGCAATTTCCAATGGTGTCCGGGGGAGTATGTACCTGTTAATGATACATATAGTAAGTGTGGCCAATCTTCAAAAATAGTGACTGTACTTAGTAATATTTGAGCGAAGACATTGGCTTACCCGGGTAAACTCAGCTATGGTGTGCAATAGGGTGCCTATTCCATTGTAGAGAGGTAGGTATAGTAGCCTAGTTGAGAATCAGTCAGAAAGTCTCGGTTGGTTCGCTAACTCAATTAAAGGAACCACCGGACTGCTCAGGCAAATTAATTAGCCTAGGTTTCCATCAGGGATCATTGGAAGAACAGGGCGGTGTCAGTAAGGCAAATAACAACCACCCCTCCCTCGTGTCACATTAACAATGCAAGCCGGATAAGGGAAGAGGCAGACAACTCACCCGATGGAGGCTACGGCGAAGAGTAAAATAATTTTTACTATCAGTACGGCCGTCACGAGCTGGGGAGTATAAGGAAGGAATCAGCGTTAGGGAGTCAATCAATTTCAAACGCAGTTCCACATAGAGGTGGACAGTTAAGCTGTGACACTTACTTAGTAGTCATGCGGCGAAGCGTTGTCGGGCTGGGTCCTGTAAAGAGGACGGCTGGCGAGGACTGCGCTATTATAACGTTGAGCGCGTTAAGCGCATGCGCAGAAAGGATTCTACTTTAGATTTGGAGTCCAAAGCGGCGGCCATTACTAAAAGGGGTTCCCATGTATGTATCGCTAAGGTTTGACAGATGAGGTGTTGATAATCGTTCATGAGTGGCCCACCCGTGGTGGTAGATATCTGAGTTAAAACTGTTCATATAGATGGTGGCAACTTATTAACACTATGACAATTTAGAGTAAGTACATCATGAATCACTTGTGCAGATCATGACAAAATGCTGTACATGGTGAGCAGAATTACTCCTACGGTTGATATTAACAGAAATACAAACCAGATATTCATACCAAGACAAAGTTGGAGATATGGAGGCATGGATATGCGTAGGGTTTATGCATATATAATACAGGACTAGAAGGTAAATTCTAGTGATATATTTCCATTCAAGGTCATAAGTGTGTGATCACCTTCATATGTTTCATAGTAATGACGGCATTTATATTTGCCTTGGCATCTTACACATAAATACAACTCAACTAGGCTACTATACCTACCTCTCTACAATGGAATAGGCACCCTATTGCACACCATTGCTGAGTTTACCCGGGTAAGCCAATGTCTTCGCTCAAATATTACTAAGTACAGTCACTATTTTTAAAGATTGGCCACCCTTACTATATGTATCATCAACAGGTACATACTCCCCCGGACACCATTGGAAATTGCTGAACACATCCGGAAGACCCTCATTGTTTGTGCGAATATGGTAAGCTGTTGCTCACCATTGCCCATAGCATTGCACCTACAGTAAAACTCTCCTAATGTTCTACTTTAGCCTTACCCTATCTTTTCATTCAATAGTCCCCAGCACCCCTGTCCTGAAGAGACCCCGAACCGCGAGAAGGTCAAAACGTCGTAGACTTCATAAAGAGAGAGCCTGAGAGAAACATTAATACTACCCACTGTATTTCAATTACCAAAGGCTCCTCGTATTTGTTACTTCCAATAACCGCTTCCTTTGCTTATGTCACCTAAAATTCTTTCTACACCACCGTTAGGTTATGGTCACTCCACTGGGGCTCACTAGATCACTTTCAAATTGTACATAATGTATATACCAAAAACTTTGTTTCTTTGAAAAATTCTCTGTGGTACCTATGATTGCTGTGATTACAAAATAAATCACACTCACTTCGGCTGAAGTGAGTGCAACTGAATTATAGTGTCTTATGGGCTTTTATACCGATGGAATACTGTCTGACAGAATCTGATTAAGGTCTCGCCGTATATTCTCTCTTTGTGTTTTTCTTTTTATTAATTCCACCAAGTCACACCTTCTTGCAAATGTATATTGTCTTAACAAAGAGTTCTTAGTGAACATTGTTTTTTTGCCCAGCAGCAATACCCAGTTCGCAAGGACATATGGGTCGCTCTTGTTACTTTAGAAATTGATTGCGCAGGTCTCCTGCAAGAGCATTGTCTATTATTTTGCGCGATACCCATATATTGGGTTGTCCTTTGTCTTTTGTTGTTTGTTAACTAAATGTTCCTGCTTAAAGATTTTTGAGCTTTAAGTATATTGCACAGTCGTAACACTGTCATACACACCAAGAGTATTTTCAACCATACTATGACAGACAGAGAGGCCCCATTGTACACGGAAGAATACATAGCTAAAGTTATAAGCGGCCCCTCACTATTTTCAACACCCAACGAGGCAGTCAACACCAACCCTAGACTAGCCCTCTTGGACAAACTAGAATGTGCTAAAAAGAAACATGTCTGCACAGAGTTACATGCGAGCATGCTGACTGAATATTTGAAGGCTAACATCATACCTCAAGGCCTAATAGTTAGAAACGTTCCAGGCATATTCAGAGACGATAAGAGTTTCAAAGGTTGTTTTTCCCACATTTCCACCACTTGCTCTAGACACTGGATGGTGCTGGGGATTGAAACAGCACTTGAACACAGCAAGCAGGAATTGTTAGAAATAGAAAACTTGGAGAAGGAATTGTTTGGCTGTGACAACATTGAAGAATCCAAGGCCGCCTTGGAAAAACTCTACAAAACCATACAAGAATTTAACTCCTTTGAACTAAAAAAGAAAGCGGATAAAGTCCAAAAGGACATTATAGCCTACAGTAAAGAAAAGGCTTTCCCGTATCTACAAGACGATTTCTACACCCAACTGCAACACTTTAAGAAAAGTGTCACCTGGGGGAGATACAAGAACAACAACCTCATTGGATTCTCAGATTCTTCAGCAGGATCAGATACCTCAGACGACAGAGGCGAAGGACCCAGTGGAGCACAGAGGAACCAACAGCAGCCTTTTTTAGGCCAGGCTCAGAGGGGCAGAGGAACCAATCGCAACCAGAAGAGGGTGTGGCATCAGTTCGCAGGAAAACAACAAACATGCCGCCAATACTACACATGGGGACCGGATGGTTAGGTACAGAGATGGAAGACAGAAGCTCACCATCAGCCATTCTCCAGGCCGATGTAGTGGACACCATCGGAACTAATGACCCATTGAATACAGACGGCACTATCCCTCTCTTCAACCTATCAACACACATAATGAACAGTAAAGAACTGTCTCTCTTAAGCAAAGGCCTATCATATGTTCTTACTGAAAGAACAGATTTCTTCAAACGCCAGACTGAACTCCGTAAATTCTTCAGGACATCAAGACTAAAAATATTTTTTAACGATAACCAAGGACTGCCACGCGCTCAGAATGCCGTGATACGACCGAAATCAACCTTCATATGTTCAAACAGCATGATGCCGCCAGAGATTCTAGCATTTGAAAAAGGAGTGCTAGAGGACATTCTTAAACTCAAAGAAAGGAAAGTCTTCTCTCCCTTCAATATCACAAGACAAGAACGACAGGCATTGGTTGAACTAAAGAAAGACCACACGATCCTCCTGAAACCAGCAGCAAAGGTGAAGGTATCGTCATTCTAGAAAGAACTAAGTACGAGGCAGAAATAATGAGACAACTTAATGTCAACCACTACAAAGAACTTCCAAGTGATCCCCTTGGTAATATCCAGAGACGGATACAAGATGTCACCACAAGCGGTTTAGATGAAGGATTCTTGAGCAAACCGGAATTTGAATTTTTGAATCAGAAGAATCCAAGGACTCCTGTACTTTATACTTTGCCTAAAGTGCATAAAGATTTGGCCAATCCACCTGGTAGACCCATTCTGTCCGGATGTGGGTCTGTCCTTGAACCCTTGGGGCATTATATTAACAACTTCATTAAAGACTATGTCCCTGTCCTACCCACGTATGTAAGGGACAGTACATACATGATAAATCTGATAGAAGGAATTGACTATGATCCTATCCAAGAGATACTAGTTACATTGGACATTGGTCTTTATACACGAACATCCCACAGATTGAAAGCATCAATGTCATTAAAGCTGTGTTAAATTCCCATCCTGCACCCATGAAAGTCCCCACAGATTTCATCACATCTATCGGAAATCACGCTAACAATGAATTACTTCAGATTCAATATGAAATATTATCAACAATGCTCAGGGACCACCATGGGAGCCATTTTTGCTCCCAACCTGGCCAACCTCTATGTAGGTGACCTTGAGAATAAATTCATCAATGCTGTGACCAATCCATTTTTCAACAATATTAAATGCTGGAAGCGATACATAGACAACATTTTTCTGATATGGGCAGGCACTGAAAGAAGCCTGGATATGTTCATGAACTATTTGCATCAGTCAGTCAGCTCTAGGATTCACCCATAACACAAGCAGAGAGAGTGTCCCTTTCCTGGACCTACTAATCAGATGCCGCAGCAATCAGCTCAATGTGACCCTCTACTGTAAACCCACAGACAGGAACACACTTCTACAATACAAGAGCTTCCATCCCAGGTCCCTGAAAGATGGTCTACCATAAGGGCAGTTCTTGAGGATCAGGTGCAACTGCAAAGAGAAAGAAGACTTCTTCAAAGAGGCAAATATCTTAAGCAGCAGACTACGCGAAAGAGGATATCCCAAACGACTGGTAAAAACCTCCATGAAGAGGGCCTGGTACAGCCCCCGAGAAACATTACTAGCAAATAGAACAAAAGACCAGCCCAACAAAAGTGTGTGTATAACTACCTTCTGTCCCTTAAACACGCAAGTCACAAAACCATCAAAAAACATTGGCCTACACTCAACACACTTAGTACCTGCCAAGAGCTACCCATGTTCTCGTTTAAAAAGGAAAAGAACTTAAAGGACCATCTGGTACACTCGGACACCAGCATAGCAAAACCCATAAGCACAATCCATAACCTGTGGTCACTCCCACCTGCTACTGGACATTTTAAATGTGGAAACTGCGTAGCCTGCAACTACACCTCTGACACTAAAGATTTCACCCATGGCAACACCAAGATTACACTACAGGAATTCATCAACTGTGCAACGCCCAACGTTATCTACTGCATCTGGTGTCCCTGTAGTCTGATATACATAGGAATGATCACTCAAGCAGTTAAGACCAGAATTGGCCAACATCGTAGTAGAATACGGTGCCAGGTAGAGAATGCCCCCCTAGTACAACACTATAGGGACAAATTGCACACTGCTGACGACCTTAAATGGCAAGTTATTGAGAAAGCTAAAATACCCCTTAGGGGTGGCAACATTTCATTCATTTTACAGTCCCTAGAATGTAAATGGATAGAAAAATGTGACTCCATCAGAAATGGGTTGAATAGCCTAGAGGAATGGTGCAGATTTATTAGCCTAAACTAAAAGCTGCCAGACATATACACCTTGTGTTACAAAGGTACAATAGGTGTAGATCTTAGACCGCTAATATTGTTGCCAGGATAAAAATCCTAAAATGTTTCTCTACGAATGGAGGAATACCCATGTAATCATATCCCTACTGGTTGTATACTATCAGATATGACCATCTAATAAATCATTGTGCTCGTAAGCCTGCATACCTCCAAATCTATTTTTACACACCTCTGTAAATATTGTATGGTTTTATTATGGTCCTCCAACGATGTATATTGTTTTTACACTGTATTTTTATGAAAAATGACCATAATGATTCATTATGAATTTATGTGTAAGATGCCAAGGCAAATATAAATGCTGTCATTACTATGAAACCTAGGAAGGTGATCACACTTTTATGACCTTGAATGGAAATATATCACTAGAATTTACCATCTAGTCCTGTATTATATATGCATAAACCCTACGCATATCCATGCCGCCATATCTCCAACTTTGTCTTGGTATGAATATCTGGTTTTTATTTCTGTTAATATCAACCGTAGGAGTAATTCTGCTCACCATGTACATAATTTTGTCACGATCTGCATGAGTGATTCATGATGTACTTACTTTAAATTGTCATAGTGTTTATAATTTGCCACCATCTATACGAACAGTTTTAACTCAGATATCTACCACCACGGGTGGGCCACTCATGAACGATTATCAGCACCTCATCTGTCAAACCTTAGCAATACATACATGGGTACCCCTTTTAGTAATGGCCGCCGCTTTGGACTCCAAAAATAAAGTAGAATCCTTTCTGCGCATGCGCTTAACACGCTCAACGTTATAATAACGCAGTCCTCGCCAGCCGTCCTCATTACAGGACCCGGCCCGACAACGCTTCGCCGCATGACAACTAAGTAAGTGTCACAGCTTAACTGTCCACCTCTATGTGTGACTGCGTTTGAAATTGATTGACTCTCTAAGACTGATTCCCTTCCTTATACTCCCCAGCTCGTGATGGCCGTACAGATAGTAAAAATTATTTTACTATTCGCCCTAGCCTCCATCGGGTGAGTTGTCTGCCTGTTCCCTTATCCGCCTTGCATTGCTAATGTGACGCGAGGGAGGGGTGGTTGTTCTTTGCCTTACTGACACCGCCCTGTTCTTCCTAGATCCCTGATGGAAACCTAGGCTAATTAATTTGCCTGAGCAGTCCGGTGGTTCCTTTAATTGAGTTAGCAAACCAACCGAGACTTCCTCACTGATTCTCAACAAGGCTACTATACCTACCTCTCTACAATGGAATACGCACCCTATTGCACACCATAGCTGAGTTTACCCGGGTAAGCCAATGTCTTCGCTCAAATATTACTAAGTACAGTCATTATTTTTTAATATTGGCCACCCTTACTAAATGTTTCATTAACAGATACATAGTCCCCCGGACATCATTGGAAATTGCTGAACACATCCGGAAGACCCTCATTGCCCATAGCAGTGTACCTACAGTAAAACGCTCCTAATGTACCACTTTAGCCTTACCCTATCTTTTCATTCAATAGTCCCCTGCACCCCTGTCCTGAAGAGACCCCGTACCGCGAGAGGGTCGAAACGCTGTTGACTTCATAAAGAGCCTGCGAGAAACATTAATACTACCCACTGTATTTCAATTACCAAAGGCTCCTCATGTTTGTTACTTCCAATAACCGCTTCCTTTGCTTATGTCACCTAAAATTCTTTCTACACCACCGTTAGGTTATGGTCACTCCACTGGGGCTCACTAGATCACGTTCAAATTGTACATAATGTATATACCAAAAATGTTGTTTCTTTGAAATATTCTCTGTGATGGAATACTGTCTGACAGAATCTAATTAAGGTCTCGCCGTATATTCTCTGTCTTTGTGTTGTTTTTTTTTTTGGATTAATTCCAGCAAGTCACACCTTCTTGCAAATGTATATTGTCTTAACAAAAGCGTTCCTTGTGAACATTGTTTTTTTGCCCAGCAGCAATACCCAGTTCGCAAGGACATATGGGGCACTCTTGTTACTTTAAAAAAAAAAAAAAGGTATCAAGCTCCAGGCACAATAACAGGTGATCAAAATGAACTTGAAGACAGACTTATGCAAGGGACCGTGGCGAAGAAACAAATTGCTACGTGGTACTGGCTGATGATCGAGTTGGAAGACGGAGTTTTCACCTTGCCGGTGGAGTTGTGGGGAAGATACTTGCCAGAGATTTCGCTGTAGTACCAATGGCAAGTATCTATGTCTATGATGTGCAAAATAGTAAAACTGGCATATCTGAGGTGAAATCATCTTTTCACCATCCACAGGGCCTATTGGACACCGCAGAGACTTTTGAAATTTGGAAAAGGAGGTGAGGTGGCTTGTCCGAAATGCGGCCGCATGAAAGAAGACAATGTGCATATGTTTTTGCACTGCCCAGAGATCCAGGTGTTCTGGGATGATGGGAGTGGAGCCTTGTCTAACATGCTGAAGATACAAATCAAGATGAGTGTTTTGCTGATTATCTTTGGATGTTTGGACCCACAACAAAAAATTGGCAAAAACTACGCGAAGCTGGTTTTCTACGCCATATTACTGGCACGCAGAGAGATCTGTAAGCAATGGGTGGCCCATGCCCCTCCTCGATACGAGGATTGGCTATGTGCTGTAAAGAGTATAGCCTGTTTGGATGTGTCGGACAAGGGACATAGAAGGTATGAGTTCTGGTCACCCCTGCTGAGATGGTGTGAGCAACAAGATAGCGAATCGGAGCAGGGGTCCAATGATTAAGCCTACACCGCCTCGGCTGGCACTTTTCTAAGGAGCAGGGATGCTCGCAGAAAAGGTGCGTTGGAAGAAGGGGTCGTCACAATCCGAGGGTGGTACAGTGTAAACCCCCCTTTCTTTCCTTTTCCCAGCAAAAAGGGCAGGACACCCCCGGTCAGGTTGCAAGTGGAATGGTGTTTATGAGGCAAATGAGGACAAAAGAAAAAAAAAACACCCCGGTGTGCATAAATCGGTCTATCATAATCCACTGCAGAATATCGGGAATTCCACCCAAAGGTACTGGGGTCTCCTGACTTCACCAAAGGGAACGGCTCCTTATACAATACTACCCCTGAGCAATTTATATATAATGAAGTATCAGTACTGTTGATAATCGGACAACAAGCTGGATAATAACCAGCTTCTTGGGGAACTGTCAATTCCTTGTAATGCCAACCCACCAAAGTTATATTCTGTTTTTCCATATAGAAATTATCATAGTACGTATTATCATCACAACCAGGGTAACCCTCCCCCAATGGTTTTCTATAATAGAGACATGGCCCTGAATAACCAAATCCAAACACTCCTTTCACTTCTAAAAAATCAGGTGGCCGAGTTTACGTATAATTTACAAGTGATTTTGGGTACACAGTCCATAGGCTAGTGACAGATTGAGTGGGATAATAAGCCGTTCCTTCTCCAAAGAACCTCTTATGTGTCTCTAAAAATACATTGCTCGGGGTTGCTCTTCTGCTTCTTGTTGGGGAGGTAACCTTACCCTTACTATGCAAAAGTACGCTTTGATCATTTTCCAAAACCCATGATACACCGCATAATATGATCAACAGCAAAATCACGAGCAACACATGCTAACTTTTGTTTACGAGTCCACACCATATTGTGCTGAGCAATAAGAAGCACTGGCTGCTCTTCCTCAGCAACCATTCTACCAAAGGGATGCATAATGAATAATAAAATGGGGCAATATTCAAGAAAAATATGCAAGATCCCAGTGTCCATCAGAGCCTCACTGGTACAGGCTCCTATCGTCCATCAATACGTTGGTGCTCTTGAGCACCGGCGGTGGAGCTTTCTCTGTCCTAAGCTTGTATCCCACATCAACCAGGATTGTGTACCTCCAAGGTATACTTCGATCTATCCTGTCCAATGTTCAAACCGTGCACAAAACTCTCAACAACCTGAACTAACTCCGTTGGTACTAAAGCAAAGTACACCCTGACTTACACAGTCCATGCCTAACTAATCTTTCTTCTCTTTTGGTGCACCGTTCCCCAGCCGAGGACGCAAATTGTACCTTGTGACTCCAGGCACATAGGATCATCGAAAAAAGGCTCCTGGATAGCTCGTATTTCTGGAGGAACAGCTGCATTCAGCACATCATTGTTTTCCTTGTCCGTTTGCGTCCAGGTCAACCTTGCATAGCTGAAAGGGACAAACCAAGGCACCGTCTCACACTCAGAATACTCAATCCTTCCCCCACTGGTCGTAGGGCAAAGGGATTCTGCGACAATGGGTCGCATGAATCCAGTTCTTATGGCCAGCTACCTTGACTGCAGTGCGTGTTGCTAAGAGGACATGCTCTGGTCCCTTCCATCGCGACTCCAAACTTTTCTTCTTCTGAAAATTCTTGACTAGGATAAAGTCCCCAGGCTGAATGTCGTGTCCGGGCCCCTCTGGTGTAGCTGGCAGGGCTTCCCGGACCTGTTGGTGAATAGAACGCAAACTTTCAGTTAACTGGCCAAGATAATCGATCAACAATGGGTACTCATTATCAGAGAACTGCCGAGGTCGCGGGACACCCCAGACATTTGCCAGGCGTCCAAACACAACCTTGTACGGTGACAATCCTGTTATAGAATGTGCTGTCATTGTTGTTGACAAAAGAGCTAACGGTAAAGCATCTGGCCACTTTAACCCTGTGGTCTCCTGAATATTTGCCAGTTTGAGCTTGAGAGTACCATTGTACTTCTCAACCAAACCTGATGACTGTGGATGATTGGCAGCATGGAACTTTTGCTTTATGTGCAAACCATCACAAATTAATTGAATCACTTTTGCATTAAAATGACTTCCATTATCACTCCAAATCAATTGGAGCAAACCAAAATGAGGAAAGAACTCCTTCAGGAGTACCTTCGCAGTTGTAATGGCTGTATTATCTTTAGTGGGATAAGCCTCAACCCATTTACTGAATGCATATCCAACCACCAAAACATACTTCAAATTATTGCATCTCTCTAATTCTATATAGTCCATCTGAAGGACTTCAAAAGGGAAAGTAGGGGGTGCAAAATTACTAGGCGGTGTCGGAGTACCCTTTCCCGGATTGTGCATCATGCGCACCATACAGTACTTCACTAAGTGTGCGGCTGTCTTGGAGATGTTATCATTCTGCCACACAGGGTCTAACAGTTTACAGATGCCCTTAGCACTGATGTGAGCTGGACCATGGGCCATCGTGACTACAGGAAGAACATATGCATCTGGCAACATCCATCTCTGCTTCCCTGACTTATCGATCCAACATCCCTCATCATTCAATTGTGCTGTACTTTCCTGCCACACCGCTAACTCTTCTACTGTGGCCTCACTTTGTATCTCCTTTACATTCTCAAGAGCGTCCTCAAACATAACAACCTCAGGCACCCGCCTACCCGGACCTGCTACAAACATTCTTTTCATCTTCGTCCGGGCCATCTGCTTAGCTGTCTGATCTGCAAAGGCATTTCCCCTACCTACCATCGTCGGTAACCTTCCGGTGGGTGCTACACTTTACTATGGCCAACGTCTTAGGGAGTGTCAAAGCAGATAAAAGTCTCAGAATAAGGTGCCCATGTTGGATTCTTGTACCATGGGAAGTAAGAAACCCTCTCTCTGCCCAGAAAGTGTACTGGCTGTCAGTATAAATGTTGAAAACCAATCCCTCACTCAATTCACAAGCTCGAATTAAAGCAGCTAGCTATCTGCTTGCGCTGACTGATAAGGCACACAGGATGTCTCTACCACCGTACGCAGTGTGGTAATAGCGTAAGCTGCAGTGGTGGTGCCATCTGGTAATTTAAAACAAGAGCCATCAACATATAGTTCCCCTTACGGATCAGATAAGGGAACATCAGTCAGGTCTACCCGTCCTTTTGTCTCTTCTTCCGTCCGGAAGATACAATCATGTTTATCACCTTCATCATTCTCAGAAGGGAGGGGAAGTAATGTGGCTGGATTCAGAGTGGCACATCTCTTAATCGTAATGTATTTAGCAAACAATGTCAATTCATACCCAGTAAGACGTGCACTGGTGAGGTGCTGTGTCTTTGTCTTATTCAAAAGTGTGTCCACAGCATGGGGTACCATGACTGTGAGGTCAGTATCAAGCATGAGTCCAGCCGATTGTCTGATTGAAGTGGCCATAGCCGCGACCGCTCTTAGACATCTCGGGAGAGCTCTCGCGACTGGATCAAGGACAGCAGAGAAATAAGCACACAGCAGTTGCTTATCTCCAAATTTTTGTGTTAAAACAGAAAGCGCACAACCAGCCATCTCATGGACATACAGCACAAACGGTTTGCTGTAGTTAGGGGTGCCAAGTACTGGAGCTGAACAAAGCGCAGTTTTCAATTGCTCAAAAGACCGCTGACATTCAGGCGTCCAAGGCAAAGGCTCATGCACTTCTTTCGTTGTTAGGGCAAGCAAGGGGTTTATTAGTAAGGAATAGTTAGGTATCCACTGCCGAAAGTAGGGAGTGATACCTATAAAAGCACGCACATCTTTCTGAGTCTGTGGAATAGGCATTTTAACAATAGTACTGATGCGCACAGGGGTCAACCTCCTACCCTCCTTTGACAGTAGGTGACCTAAATAGGTGACCTCCTTTCGAGAATACTGAAATTTAGAAAGGGAAACTTTATGTCAATGATGAGCCAAATGCAACAATAATTTAACCGTACTATCTTTACAACCCTGCTCAGTATCAGAAGCAATAAGGAAGTTATCAACATACTGCACCAATACATTACCTACGGGAAGCAAAAGGGAATCCAACTGACTCTTTAAAGCCTGACTGTAAATACTGGGCCTCTCTGTGTAGCCCTGAGGAGCTCAACAGAACCGAAAGCTCCTACCAGCTAGGGTGAACCCAAACAGATATCTACTATCTGGATGAATAGGAATACTGAAGAACTCATTTTTCAAATCAATGACAAAAAAGAATGTAGCAGTGGAAGGAATCATTGTCAAAAGCGTAGTAATGTCTGGGACCACTGCAAACTGAGGAAATCTCAATTTTATTAACTTCACGCAAATCGATCACAAAACAGTAAACATCTTCTTGATCATCAGGGGAACCTGAAGGCGCCTGTTTAAGAATCGGAAGAATGGGACTATTACAAATATTGGCAGACGTCTCTTCCACTATTCCTTTCTTGATCAAATCCTGAATAATTTGTAACAGGGCTCGTTCTCCTGCCTGTGGTATTTTATACTGGGGAATACAAGGCAGAATAGCATTGTCTTTGACCTGTATCGAAACCGGTGGTATATGCAACAACCCTACGTCTGTATCACCTGTCGCCCACAGAGTGGGTGGTACGTCAGCAAATTCAGCAGGAAGAGGGAGAGACAGGCACTGCTTGGTACTCACACTTGGGCCCATCGTCATATAAACACCTTCCGGGGAACAATAAATAGTGGCTTGTAATTTCTTCAACAAATCCAAGCCCAACAAATTCTCACCACAATTAGATGTCAACAAAAATGGAGAATCCACAGTGAAAGGACCAATAGTCAATGCAAGAGGTCTTGAAATGGAGCTCACAACAGGTACACCTGAAAAACTTACCAAAACATTATGGCCAGACAGAGCCGCCCCAGGGACCATGTTTCGAGAAACAGAACTTTTTGTTGCACCTGTGTCCACCAAACATTCCTTAGTCGAACTGTGTAGTTCTGCTGTTACATAAGGTATCGGACTGGTCCCCCACTCTGTCCCTGGCAATCCTAGCTATAATCAAAAACAATTCCCTTTGTGTGTATTTGGACAAACCGATAATGAATCATACACCATTCATCCAAGCATACCAATATCACCAAAGAGTGCTGACCATTTGAAAAAATCCAATATATGAATGTTTATTCTGTAAATTCAGTTAAAAAAGTCATATAAAGAGTGCATATAATAAAAACATGGATTATTTCAAGATAAAAAAACTCTCTAAATAGAGAGACACATCGAAATTTCACAAAGATCATACACATTGTTACAAAAATCACAATAAATGAACATGGGAGAATATCATAGACATTCATTTTTTGTCATTGTTACACACTAATCACAAAGAAATTAATTGGGCAAACAACTGTTTTGTACAGTCTCTTGTTTGGCCAAGATAGGGTTGATTTAGTGCTTTTGTAGAACCAGCGCAACGCGTTTCGGTGGGTTAAAATGATCCGACCACCTTCTTCAGGAAAAAGACTTGGTGTCCGCTACAACTTCAGATCGGAATTGGTGATCTGTTATCATTCAATGATCACTCTTGGGAACTGGCTCCTCAAGATCAAGTGCCACCCATCTGTTTTTAGGGGATGCCCATCAAATGTGGGACTCTCTCTATGAGCCTTCAATGCAATGTAGTTTTGATATATTTTGCAATGTAGTAATATATTCAGAATTTTCTGTCACTCATGTTCGGGATTGAACAATCTCCAAATTGTTGATCCTCCTTACTGTGGTTACATAGGTAGACTTCTTCAAGTTAAAATCAACGCGGGGACACGTCTGCCTCCAGCCTCACTTCGGTCATCTTTCCTTTGTGTATACAGTAAGGAGGATCAATAATTTGGAGATTGTTCAATCCCAGAACTCGAGTGACAGAAAATTCAGAATATATTAAGACTACATTGCATTGAAGGCTCACAGAGAGAGTGTATCTTAACATTGTGAGTTCAGGCATACTAAACTTTATTTTCTTATCTTGTTCCCAGTGGTAGTTCTGCTTATAAGATGTTATAAGCAATCTACCCATTCTATCCTATGGGAACAGATATCCTTACAATAGTGACAAACTAATTTGGCAGTATTTCACTATCAGGACATGCCACACACACCAGGGCATGTCCTACCTTTCACGTACACTGCACCCTTCCCACAGGGCTACCTTGAGCCTACCTTAGGGGTGACTAACATGTAAAGAAAGGGAAGGTTAGGGCCTGGCAAGTGGGTGCACTTGCCAAGTCAACATGGCAGTACCAGACTGCACACAGGCTCTGCACTGGCAGGCCTGAGTTACATTTACAGGCTGCTTCTGTGGGTGGCACAATCAGTGCTGCAGGCCCACCAGCAGCATTTGATTTACAGGCCCTGGGCACACACAGTGCACTGTACTAGAGACTGACTAGTAGATCAAATATGCCAATCAAGGAATCGCCAATAAAGAACAACAATTGATAAAGGAAGCACTTGCACTTTGGCACTGAACAGCAGTGGCAAACTGCCCAAAGCAGCTAGACCAGCAAAACGAAGTCCAACACACAGCAAAAACAAAGGAGGCACAGGCAAAAAATACAGCGGAAACCCACACCAATGATGCCAGGTCTAACAGTGGCCACACCAGTGCAGTTTCTTAGCCAGATCTTAACCTTTAGAAGAGAGTTTCTCCATTTTGGATTTTGGAAGAATAGTGCTTTCTGGTACAAGAATATACCACACCTTGGAGAAAGTGGTCACACTTGATTGTGGCAACCTGCACCCCCAATGGTCAGGAGTGCCCCTCTGCTTGTCACCCAGAGACACTGGATGAAAATGGAAGAGCTGCCTAGCAACTTAGATCCCTGCCTGAAACTACAAGGAGAAGAAGGACTGCATGGGTGGAACCCTGGCAGGCACCCCAAAGGATTGCACTCTGGATCACTACACCTGCTACACACTCGAAACCCGGCCTGACATTGAGAGAAAAAGATCTAAAAAAAATACTAAGTGCGAAGGAAAAAGTTTGACCGAGGCCTCCTGCTTAGTGCATCCAACCAGCGCTCCATCACGGTCAGCCTTAAACTTTGACTTTGTCCTAGTCAAGCATGACCAGATGTCCCGAGTAGGTGCTTTGGTATTTAGGCAATATAAAGTGTTTATTCTTTAAATATTCATATCTTCGGTCCCCTACATTGGATTTTTGTTGTTTTGGTGTCATGTTAAAGGTACAAATATGTTTTATATTTATAAATTACTGTTGGATTTTTATTGTGTGTTGTGTTTTACTTATTTAATGTATTGGTGTTTTCAAATGCTTTTCACACCTGTCTCCTAAGTTAAGCCTGCCTGCTAATTGCCAGCTACCAAGGGTTGAGCAAGGGAAACATTTATTGAGACCTTGGCTGGACCTTATATTGTGATTAGGGCCTTATTAATAGTGGTAGGTCCCTACCTACACCTACTAATAAACCACCTTCCAACAAATACGAAAAGTGGATTGGGCTGGCTTGTGCTGACATTCAGACTTAGAAGAAATTTCAAGAAAAAGTGTTTTGAGAACATAAAGTTCAGAGGGGCAAGGCTGCAGACGTTGTGAGAGGAAGAGGAGTCACTGGTCGCAAATCTCCTGCAGGACGAAGCTGGAGGCTGTAGCCAATGAAAGTTCCAGGAGGCTGAATGCCCCTTTGGTGAAGGACCACTGAACAGGATTTGATGATGCATAGAAGAATGTAGCAGGAGCTGCTGCAAAGTCAGGCTGACTAGTGATGTGCCTTCAGCAGATAGACAATCAGATAGGTCCCATTGTTCTCTCATTTCTCAGAGTAAGTTTTGAATTGTGGCTATCTGGGCACCTTTAACACCACAACCAAGGGTCCAGGACTGGGGTACAGGGCTCACTAAGGCTGTTCCCTGGTGTGGGTTGAAGATAGTTGGACTCTTTTTTTTTTTTTTTTTTTTTTTTTTTTTTTTTGTCCCTGAGGCTCTGATCAGAAGGCCAGCCAACTAGTCATTGGAGTCACTTTGCTAGTCCTGGGTTGAAGCAGTCGGACACAGATCAGGCAGCAGGGCAGGCCGCTGGAGGTTCAAGGCAGGCTCCAGGCAGCAAAGCAGTCCTTCCATTTGCAGCAAAGCAATCTTGTTGAGTATACAGCAAGCCACAGCAATAGGCAGTCCTCTAATAGTTCTTCTGCAGGTCCAGAAAGTGGACTGAAGAGTGGGTCTGAGGGTTCTATTTTTAGCCTTTTAAACTTGGAAGGAGTGAGAACATTGAAGGGTGAGCCCTCAGTTTCCCAAACAATTGCAATCATACATTAGAGAGGGGAAACCCTAAATATTGTGCAAAAGTTTATTTTAACCCCAGCGAGTGGGCAGAATGCACCCAGGTAAATTAGTGCCTGTATCACATTTACTGGAGCCTATGTCCTATTTCTGATATGAATGGGTCTGTCTGCTGACAAATCCCTGTGTTATATATATATATATATATATATATATAAAACAAATCAGCAGGATGCGCTCAGGGTGCGCGAATCCTGCCGAAAAAAAAAAAAATCGAAGCGCGGGCTCTTGCGCTTCGATGTTAATTGTCCCCCGGGTGGGCCAAGTCCCGGGGGCATGGTGGGGGGATAATTTACTGTGTGGGGGGCCTCCAAGAGCCCCCGAGGGACCGCCACCCCGGGGCTTTTTTTAAATGGTGCGGGAGGGCTCTGAGCCCTCCCGCAGCCCCGGGACCACCACCTCCCCGGGGCTTTTTTTACTACATTAGAAAACCTGTGTGGGGGGCTCCAGCCCCCCACACGCCCGAGGACCGCCACCTCCCGGGGCACTAAACATTTTAATATGGGGGTCCGTTACGGACCCCAGAGCCCCGGGGACCACCACCTCCCCGGGGCTGTGTACTGAATGGGAGGGGGCCGCGCGGCCCCACTCCTGGAGCCCTTGATGGCCCTGGGGACCACCACCCCCCAGGGCCGGCTCCTGCAGTGTCCCGGGGTGCCTACCCCGGGACACTGTAGTTTGCTATGGCAGGACGGGAGCCTCGCGGCTCCCGTCCTGCCATAGCAAACTGCTTGGATATTGGAAGAGAGAGCAGGGAAACCTGCTCTCTCTTCCAATATCCAAAGCCGATTGCTTTTCCACATGGGGAGCAGCATGTCAGCTGCTCCCCATGTGGAACAGCAATGCCGGCTCCCAAGGGACGTGGGGAGCCGGCGGGACTGTGGGGGATTGGGGACCCCCACAGTCCCCAACGGAGAGGGCCAGCCCCGGGGGATGGGGTCCCCGGGGCAAGTAGTGGCCGGGAGGGAGGCCACGCGGCCCCCCTCCCAAAAAAAGAGAAAAAAAATAAAATAAAAAAATGGAAAGGCCGGCCCCGGGGGATGGGGTCCCCGGGGCCTTAAAATGGCCAGAGGAGGGGGGCCACGCTGACCCCCTTAAAATAATAAATATAGAGGCCATGCCCCGGGGGATGGGGTCCCGGGGCCAATACAGGCCCAGGGAAGGGGGGCCACGCGGCCCCCTTCCCGTTTTTTTTTTTTTTTTGTAATTTAAAAAGGAGTAAGGCCCTGGGGGATGGGGTCCCCAGGGCCCAAAAGAGAAAAGGAAGGGGGGCCACACAGCCCCCTTCCTTCACCACTCTGCAAACGCGCCCTGGCGCGTTTGCAGAGGAGGAATGACTCCCTTGAATACTGGGGTCCCTGAGGGCCAACCAGCCCACCAGGAACCTCCAGTGTGCGCCAGGGGCTGCCTTGCAGAGAGGTGTACAGAGGCCACGCCCCTTTTACACCTCTCTGCAACGCAGCTCTGTGGCGCTTTGGAGGTATATGGTGGGCTAGTTGGACTCCGGGGACCCTCAGGATTCAAGGGGACTTAATCCCCCAACTTAAAAGCGCCACGGGCGCGTTTGACAGTGGTGAAGGGAGGGCGGGGCTTCAGGTGACATGTGTGCAAGCAGGCCCCGTGGCGCGTTTTAAGATGGGAATTAAATCCCCTTCAATCCTGAGTGTCCCTGGGAGCCAACTAGCCCAACAGGTACATCCAGAAAGCTCCACAGAGCTGCGTTGCAGAGAGGTGTAAAGGGTGTGGCCTCTCTACACGTCTCTGCAACGCAGCCCCTGGCGCATATTGGAGGTTCCTGGTGGGCTAGTTGGCCCCTAGGGACCCTCAGGATTCAAGGGACTTAATCCCCCAACTTAAACGCGCCACGGGCGCGTTTGCACAGATGTCAGCACAGGCCCGCCCCCTCCCTTCACCATTGTGCAAATATTCTTCTAAAATCATCCGAAATACGAATTCCGATTTACTCACCTGTTATAAGGAGAGACCTCAGTGCTGCATCTTTCAGCCCAGTACTGGTCCTGAAAAGTAATTTTAACCGTACTTACCAGTAACTTGAATTTCCTTCCATAGGATATCATTGCCTTCTTTTTGCTGAAAAAGTTTCTAAGTGTTGATTTTTAAAACATACAAATATTCCTCTAAAATCAGCCGAAATACGAATTCCGATTTACTCACCTGTTATCAGGAGAGACCTCAGTGCTGCATCTTTCAGCCCAGTACTGATCCTCAAAATTAATTTTAACCGTACTTACCGGTAACTTGAATTTCCTTCATAGGCTAACATTGACTGGTTTCACTTGGAAATTCTTCTAAGTGTGGAGTTTTGGAACTTTATAATATTCCTCTAAAATCAACCAAAGTACGAATTCCAATTTACTCACCTGTTATCAGGAGAGAACTCAGTGCTGCATCTTTTAGCCCAGCACTGACCCTGAAAAGTAATTTTAACCGTACTTACCAGTAACTTATATTTTCTTCCATAGGAATCCATTGTCTGGTTTTCAGCAGAAAAGTTTCAAAGTGTCGATTTTCACAAACTACAAATATTCCTTAAAAATCGCCTGTATGACTTAAATGCATTCTTTCAACTGTTTACAGGAGATGCACCAGTGCTGGAACCAGGATCCAACACTGAGTAACAAAAAGTACCGATAACAGTTTTTACCTCCTAAGTGAATTTCCTTCCATAGGATAACATTGGTCATTCTATGAGAAAAAGTTTCTAAGTGTCAACTTTTAAAATACAATAATATACCTTAAAAATCACGAGTGTAACCAAAACGCTTTTACTCAACTGTTTACAGGAGATGTGCCAGGACTGAATCTAGGATCCAGTCCTGTGGTTAGAAAAGTAATCCATAAATTAACTAATTGCATTTAACTAGAAATTCACATTGAGCTGAATGTTGCATTGTGTTTGAAAATGTGTTGCCCATTGCAACAACTGTAACTACTGTACTTAAAAGTCTATTGCCTATGTGCAAAGTATTTAAACTAAAGTAATTCATTCTGAGAAAGTATTTTTTGTAATGTATAATGTAATTACAATGTAATTTAAAAATAAAATATGTTATAAAAATTGTTTCTAAAAATGTAGTAAATCAGTATTAAAAAATGTATATAACAATTAATACATTCAAAAATTGTCATTTACAAAACCTTTGAAATTCACTGAAAAACCGTGGGTTTCAGACATTTTATAGTTACAAATTAGCATTTACAAAACCTTTGAAATTCACTGAAAAACCATAGGTTTCAGGGACGTTATAGTTACAAATTAGCATTTAAAAAACCTTTGAAATTCACTGAAAAAACCATAGGTTTTAGGGACAGTTATAGTTAGTTGGACATTGCACTCGTACAAAACCCGTGAAATTCCCCGTTATAGTTAGTCCAGCTAACTATAACTCGCGCCCATGCAATGCACTGCTGATGACGTCACTTATTACATCACTCATGACATGGTCAGTGACATCACTGATGACATCACTGATGACATCTCAAATGACATCACTGATGACATCATCCACGTGATAATCTGATGCACCTCCTCACACCCTAATATAACCTTTGATACACCCACTCTAAATTACAGACTGCCATTCGCAAAACCATAGACACTCCAACACCAATAACTACATACCCACTCACTGATTCTTAGGTCTACACACACACACACACATCCACTCACTCACCCGTACAGTCACTCATACTTATGGTCACTCAGTACAGGACTATCATATGCACTCTTACTCCTATATAAACACTCAAACACCGCCACTCATCCATAGAGGTACTCACACACCTTGTCAGTCATGCAAATAATTAAACACACTGCCATTTACTCATCTATACAGTTATACACACACCAGCTCACTTAATCATACAAATACTAGCACATTCTTACGCTCTTATACAATAACTGATACAAGCACACACGCATCCATACAGCCACTCTCACTATCACACACTCTCACTTATAGCCATTTAAATACTCTAACACACATATATACTGCCTTTCACATATGTAGTTACTCACACATGTACCACTGGGACATACATTCACTCACTAACACACTCTTACATACACTTACCCACCCATACAGTCTATCACAGATGCACTCTTGAAACCATCCACCCAGTGAATCGCCCACTCACACATCTATGCACAGTCGCACACACCCCTCCCACACAAACACTCAGGCACCCATACAGATACTCACACAAGCATTCAATAACTCAAATAGACACTCATGTATCTATTCACAAACACATGCAGCCACTTACACAGCAACAGACAGACGGATACAGACATTCACCCAGTTTAGTCACTAACCCATGCAATCAGTAAGATACGTTAAATCACTCACTTATACAGTCAGTCACGCACCTACTAAATCATCCATACAGACACTTACACACCCACTCATTCTTCAATACGTCTTTTCCTATATATATTAAAAATATTTAAACTTTACAGAAACACAGTCACTGGATGATGTCATCAGTGATGTCATTTGAGATGTCATCAGTGATGTCATCAGTGATGTCACTGACCATGTCATGAGTGATGTAATAAGTGACGTCATCAGCAGTGCATTGCGGGGGCGCGAGTTATAGTTAGCTGGACTAACTAGAACGGGGGAATTTCACGGGTTTTGTACGAGTGCAATGTCCAACTAACTATAACTGTCCCTAAAACCTATGGTTTTTTAAGTGAATATATATATATATATATCATCACAGGATTCGCCTCAGCAACACCTACTCAGCTGCTCCAATTCCACTGTGGAAAAACGAAGAGCGGACCCAAAGTTCTTGGTGCAATTCAGTAAGTGTTTATTAAATGCCCAGCATATCCGAAATAACGCGTTTCGACCCCCACTCGGGCCTTGATCACATGACGCGTTGCTTTGAAACTGATCAACATTTAAAGTGACAGTGCAGGAAGTGACATGGTCAGCTAAGGTGAATAATGCATTGAAACTGAAGAGTTACTCAGTTCCATTTAGCAAGAGGTTCACTACGTGCAAATATGCATTAAAATAAATATCACGATAAATACATAGTGGAATTGGAGCAGCTGAGTAGCTGTTGCTGAGGTGAATCCTGTGATAAATAGGTACCGAGTTGCTTCAGCGGTACCAGCGGTAACCCCTCCTCTGTTTGGGCACGGCGGCAGGAAGCAGTCAGTTTCGTAACCCGGAACTGTAATCAAGACTCCGGCGAGGAGTAAGCTGCTGTAGCCCCTGGACGCTGTGGACTGTCCTGCCTGTTGGTCGAAGTCGGCGGGACCTGTGTCGGATGACCGGATCAAGCGCCAGGCAATTCGCGAAGGTAGGACTCGACAGATAGTCCAGTTGAGGAGTGTGCACGGCGCAAGCTTAGATACTTATCTTAAAAGCTTGTGACCGTTTCAAAGTTGCTCATTTTTGCCAAAACTTTCAGCATAATGTCTGCGGACACATTGCGCAACCGCGAGGAGACGGCTAATGTTATGTTTAATGACTCTCCGGCTGGGGGGTCGATGGTGAACAAACAACAAAGCACCACATCTATTGGAAATTCAAACACCAAAGATTTGTTTAAAAAACTATAAAAGCTCATGCGCTCCGAACAATCCAAGTGGTGGGAGCACAAATCTTTATCCCGCTACTTGGAGGTGGGCAGGATACCGAAAGGTTTGCGTATCACCTTGGCACTGAGTTATGATAATCCGGATCCCGAAATGCTTGCTGAATGGGCCGATTGCAATCTTGCATCCTCAAGCAAATTAGTTGGGATACTCGTTAAATACGCTGAAAGCGATCGTGCCAAACTACAAGCTCAAGTCAAAGAAGTGGAGGCAGAAATATGTAAATTGGACATGTCATTTGAGATGTCATCAGTGATGTCATCAGTGATGTCACTGACCATGTCATGAATGATGTAATATGTGATGTCATCAGCAGTGCATTGCGGGGGCGCGAGTTATAGTTAGCTAAACTAACTATAACGGTGGAATTTCTATGGTTTTGTACGAGTGAAATGTCCAACTAACTATAACGTCCCTGAAACCTATGGTTTTTTCAGTGAATTTCTAAGGTTTTTTAAATTTAATTTCTAAATATAATGTGCCTGAAACCTATGGTTTTTTCAGTGAATTTCAATGGTTTTTTAAATGCTAATTTCTAACTATAACGTCCCTGAAACCTATGGTTTTTTCAGTGAATTTCAAAGGTTTGTTAAATGCTAATTTCTAACTATAACATAGCAGTCGCGTTTGCAGAGTGGTGGAGAAAGGTGAGCGTGACCTTCAAACACCTTTTAGCTATCCCATTGTGTGGGATTTAGCGGAAGTAACAGGAGGGATAGTTAGCCCCCAACGTCAACCTTGGGGGCCAACTACCCCTTTTATTACCAACAGTAAGTCCCACACAGCATGATTGCTAACTTGTTATATCAGGCCCCACCCCCTCCCTGCAGCACTCTGCAAATGCACCCCCTGGTGTGTTCTAAGTTGGGGGATTAAGTCCCCTTGAATCCTGAGGGTCCCTGGGGGCCAACTAGGCCACCAGGTACCTCCATTAAGTGCCACTGAGCTGCGTTGCAGAGAGGTGTAAAAAGGGGCGTGGCCTCAGACCACCTCTCTGCAACGCAGCTCTGTGGCGCTTACTGGAGGTACATGGTGGGCAAGTGGGCCCCCAGTGACCCTCAGGATAGAAGAGGACTTAATCCCCCAATTTACAACGCGCCAGCGGGTGCGTTAGCACACTTGTTATGTCAGGCCCCGCCCTCTCCCTGCACCACTGTGCAAACACGCCCCCTGGCGCATTGTAAGTTGGGGGATTCAGTCCCCTTGAATCCTGAGGGTCCCTGGGGCCAACTAGCCCACCAGGTACCTCCAGTAAGCGCCACAGAGCTGCATTGCAGAGAGGTGTAAAAAGGGGTGTGGCCTCGGACCACCTCTCTGCAAGGCAGCTCTGTGGCTCTTACTGGAGGTACCTGGTGGGCTGGTTGGCCCCAGGGACCCTCAGGTTTGAAGGGGACTTAATCCCCCAATTTACAATGTGCCAGGGGCGCGTTTGCACACTTGCTATGTCAGGCCCCGCCCCTCCCTGCACCACTGTGCAAACGCGCCCCTGGCGCATTGTAAGTTGGGAATTCAGTCCCCTTGAATCCTGAGGGTCCCTGGGGGCCAACTAGCCCACCAGGTACCTCCAGTAAGCGCCACAGAGCTGTGTTGCACAGAGGTGTAAAAATGGGCGTGGCCTCAGAACACCTCTCTACAACGCAGCTCTGTGATGCATACTGGAGGAACCTGGTGGGCTAGTTGGCCCCCAGGGACGCTCAGTATTCAAGGGGAATTGATTCCCCTACTTACAACGCGCCAGGGGCGCGTTTGCTGAGTGCTGCAGGGAGGGGGAGGGGGAGGGGCCTTCGGCGCGATGCCAGATTTTTTATTTTTTTTTACAAGGGGGGCCATCCCCCAGGGCCTGCTCTTTTTTTACATTAAAAAAAAAACGGGAAGGGGACCCCATCCCCCGGGGCATGGCCACATTTTTTGTTTGATTTTTACTTTTTAAGGAGGGGGGCTGCGTGGCCCCCCTCCTTAGGCCTCTATTGGCCCCGGGGTCCCCATCCCCCGGGGCTGTGCCTCTTTATTTATTTTATTTTTTAAAATTTTAATATTGAAGGGGGGACGCGTGGCCCCCTTCCTGGGCCACTTCTGGCCCCAGGGACCCCATCCCCTGGGGCCGGCCCTTTGTGTTGGGGACTGTAGGGGGAGCCCCAATGCCCCCACGGTCCCACCGGCTGCTGCCCGCCTCCTGCGGGAGCCGGCATTGCTTTTGAGCAAGGGGAGCTGCTGACATGCAATCCTGCTTTGCTTCATTGTAACGAGAGCAGGTTTTCCTCTCTCTCTGTCAGTCAGTCAGTCTCTCTGTCAGTCAGTCAGTCTCTCTGTCAGTCAGTCAGTCTCTCTCTCAGTCAGTCAGTCTCTCTCTGTCAGTCAGTCTCTCTCTCAGTCAGTCAGTCTCTCTCTCAGTCAGTCAGTCTCTCTCTCAGTCAGTCAGACTCTCTCTCAGTCTCTCTGTCAGTCAGTCTCTCTGTCAGTCAGTATCTCTCTCAGTCAGTCAGTCTCTCTCAGTCTCTCTCTCTGTCAGTCAGTCTCTATCTCTGTCAGTCAGTCTCTCTCTCTGTCAGTCTCTCTGTCAGTCAGTCTCTCTCAGGCAGTCTCTCAGTCAGTCACTCTCTCTCTCAGTCAGTCAGTCAGTCTCTCTCTCAGTCAGTCTCTCTCACTCAGTCAGTCTCTCTCAGTCAGTCTCTCTCTCTGTCAGTCTCTCTCTGTCAGTCAGTCTCTGTATCAGTCAGTCTCTCTCTCAGTCAGTCAGTCTCTCTGTCAGTCAGTCAGTCTCTCTCTCTCTCTCTCTGTCAGTCTCAGTCAGTCTCTCTCTCTCAGTCAGTCTCTCTCTCTGTCAGCCAGTCTCTGTCAGTCAGTCTCTCTCTCAGTCAGTCAGTCTCTCTCTCAGTCAGTCAGTCTCTCACTCTGTCAGTCTCTCTCAGTCAGTCAGTCTCTCTCAGTCAGTCTCTCTCTCTGTCAGTCAGTCTCTCTCTGCCTGTCAGTCTCTATCTCTGTCAGTCAGTCTCTCTCTCTGTCAGTCTCTCTCTCAGTCAGTCTCTCTCAGTCAGTCTCTCTCAGTCAGTCTCTCTCAGTCAATCAGTCAGTCAGTCTCTCTCTCTCTCTCTGTCAGTCTCAGTCAGTCTCTCTCTCTCAGTCAGTCTCTCTCTCTGTCAGCCAGTCTCTGTCAGTCAGTCTCTCTCTCAGTCAGTCAGTCTCTCTCTGTCAGTCAGTTTCTCTCTCTCTGTCAGTCAGTTTCTCTCTCTCTGTCAGTCTCTCTCAGTCAGTCAGTCTCTCTCAGTCAGTCTCTCTCTCTGTCAGTCAGTCTCTCTCTGCCTGTCAGTCTCTATCTCTGTCAGTCAGTCTCTCTCTCTGTCAGTCTCTCTCTCTGTCAGTCTCTCTCAGTCAGTCTCTCTCAGTCAGTCTCTCTCTGTCAATCAGTCTCTGTATGTCAGTCAGTCTCTCTCTCAGTCAGTCAGTCTCTCTCTGTCAGTCAGTCTCTCTCTCTGTCAGCCAGTCTCTGTCAGTCAGTCTCAGTCAGTCAGTCTCTCACTCTGTCAGTCAGTTTCTCTCTCTCTCTCTGTCAGTCTCTCTCAGTCAGTCAGTCTCTCTCAGTCAGTCTCTCTCAGTCAGTCAGTCTCTCTCAGTCAGTCTCTCTCTCTGCCAGTCAGTCTCTCTCTCTGCCAGTCAGTCTCTCTCTCTGCCAGTCAGTCTCTATCTCTCTCTGTCAGTCTCTCTCTCTGTCAGTCTCTCTGTCAGTCTCTCTCAGTCAATCAGTCTCTCAGTCAGTCTCTATCTCTCTGTCAGTCTCTCTCACTCAGTCAGTCTCTCACTCAGTCTCTCTCAGTCAGTCTCTCTCTGTCAATCAGTCTCTGTATGTCAGTCAGCCTCTCTCTCTGTCAGTCAGTCTCTCTTTGTCAATCAGTCTCTGTATGTCAGTCAGTCTCTCTCTCTGTCAGTCTCTCTGTGAGTCTCTCTCAGTCAGTCTCTCTCAGTCAATCAGTCTCTCAGTCAGTCACTCTCTCTCAGTCACTCAGTCAGTCTCTCTCTCAGTCAGTCTCTCTCACTCAGTCTCTCTCACTCTGTCAGTCTCTCTGTCAGTCTCTCTGTCAGTCTCTCTCTGTCAATCAGTCTCTGTATGTCAGTCAGTCTCTCTCTCTGTCAGTCTCTCTCTGTCAATCAGTCTCTGTATGTCAGTCAGTCTCTCACTCAGTCAGTCTCTCTGTCAGTCTCTCTCAGTCAGTCTCTCTCTGTCAATCAGTCTCTGTATGTCAGTCAGTCTCTCTCTCTGTCAGTCAGTCTCTCTGTCAATCAGTCTCTGTATGTCAGTCAGTCTCTCTCTCAGTCAGTCAGTCTCTCTCTCTCTGTCAGTCTCAGTCAGTCTCTCTCTGTCAGTCTCAGTCAGTCTCTCTCTGTCAGTCAGTTTCTCTCTCTCTGTCAGTCAGTTTCTCTCTCTCTCTGTCAGTCTCTCTCAGTCAGTCTCTCTCAGTCAGTCAGTCTCTCTCAGTCAGTCTCTCTCAGTCAGTCAGTCTCTCTCTGTCAGTCTCTCTCTCTGTCAGTCAGACTCTCTCTCTCTGTCAGTCTCTCTCTCTCTGTCAGTCTCTCTCTGTCTGTCAGTCTCTCTCTGTCTGTCAGTCTCTCTCTCTCTCTGTCAGTCTCTCTCTCTCTATCTCTGTCAGTTAGTCTCTCTCTGTCAGTCAGTCAGTCTCTCTCTGTCAGTCTCTCTCTGTCAGTCTCTCTCTCTCTCTGTCAGTCTCTCTGTCAGTCAGTCTCTCTGTCAGTCAGTCTCTCTCTGTCAGTCAGTCTCTCTCTGTCTCTCTCTCTGTCAGTCAGTCTCTCTGTCAGTCAGTCTCTCTGTCAGTCTCTTTCAGTCAGTCAGTCTCTTTCAGTCAGTCAGTCTCTCTCTGTGTCAGTCAGTCTCTCTCTGTGTCAGTCAGTCTCTCTCTCTGTCAGTCAGTCTCTCTCTGTGTCAGTCAGTCTCTCTCTCTGTCAGTCAGTCAGTCTCTCTCAGTCAGTCTCTCTCTCAGCCAGTCAGTCTCTCTCTCAGCCAGTCAGTCTCTCTCTGTCAGTCAGTCTCTCTCTGTCAGTCAGTCTCTCTCTCTCTGTCAGTCTCTCTCTCTCTATCTCTGTCAGTTAGTCTCTCTCTGTCAGTTAGTCTCTCTCAGTCAGTCAGTCTCTCTCTCAGTCTCTCTCTCTCTGTCAGTCTCTCTGTCAGTCAGTCTCTCTCTGTCAGTCAGTCTCTCTCTGTCTCTCTCTCTGTCAGTCAGTCTCTCTGTCAGTCAGTCTCTGTCAGTCTCTTTCAGTCAGTCTCTTTCAGTCAGTCTCTCTCTGTGTCAGTCAGTCTCTCTCTCTGTCAGTCAGTCTCTCTCTCTGTCAGTCAGTCTCTCTCTCTCTCTGTCAGTCAGTCTCTCTCTCTGTCAGTCTCTCTCTGTCAGTCAGTCTCTCTCTCTGTCAGTCAGTCTCTCTCTCTGTCAGTCAGTCTCTCTCTCTGTCAGTCAGTCTCTCTCTCTGTCAGTCAGTCTCTCTCTCTGTCAGTCAGTCTCTCTCTCTGTCAGTCAGTCTCTCTCTCTGTCAGTCAGTCTCTCTCTCTGTCAGTCAGTCTCTCTCTCTGTCAGTCAGTCTCTCTCTCTGTGTCAGTCAGTCTCTCTCTCTGTGTCAGTCAGTCTCTCTCTGTGTCAGTCAGTGTGTCTGTCAGTCAGGCTCTGTCTCTCTCTCTGTGTCAGTCAGTCTCTCTCTCTGTCAGTCAGTCAGTCTCTCTCTCTGTCAGTCAGTCTCTCTCTCTGTCAGTCAGTCTCTCTCTCTGTCAGTCAGTCTCTCTCTCTGTCAGTCAGTCTCTCTCTCTGTCAGTCAGTCTCTCTCTGTCAGTCAGTCTCTCTCTCTGTCAGTCAGTCTCTCTCTCTGTCAGTCTCTCTCTGTCAGTCAGTCTCTCTCTCTGTCAGTCAGTCTCTCTCTCTGTCAGTCAGTCTCTCTCTGTCAGTCAGTCTCTCTCTCTGTCAGTCAGTCTCTCTCTCTGTCAGTCAGTCTCTCTCTCGTCAGTCAGTCTCTCTCTCTGTCAGTCGGTCTCTCTCTCTGTCAGTCAGTCTCTCTCTCTGTCAGTCAGTCTCTCTCTCTGTCAGTCAGTCTCTCTCTCTGTCAGTCAGTCTCTCTCTCTGTCAGTCAGTCTCTCTCTCTGTCAGTCAGTCTCTCTCTCTGTCAGTCAGTCTCTCTCTCTGTCAGTCAGTCTCTCTCTCTGTCAGTCAGTCAGTCTCTCTGTCAGTCAGTCTCTCTGTCAGTCAGTCTCTGTCAGTCAGTCTCTGTCAGTCTCTTTCAGTCAGTCTCTTTCAGTCAGTCAGTCTCTCTCTGTGTCAGTCAGTCTCTCTCTCTGTCAGTCAGTCAGTCTCTCTCTCTGTCAGTCAGTCAGTCTCTCTCTCTGTCAGTCAGTCAGTCTCTCTCTCTGTCAGTCAGTCTCTCTCTCTGTCAGTCAGTCTCTCTCTCTGTCAGTCAGTCTCTCTCTGTCTCTCTGTCTCTCTGTCTCTCTCTGTCTCTCTGTCTCTCTCTGTCTCTCTCTCTGTCAGTCAGTCTCTCTGTCAGTCAGTCTCTGTCAGTCTCTTTCAGTCAGTCTCTTTCAGTCAGTCAGTCTCTCTCTGTGTCAGTCAGTCTCTCTCTCTGTCAGTCAGTCAGTCTCTCTGTCAGTCAGTCTCTCTCTCTCTGTCAGTCAGTCTCTCTCTCTCTGTCAGTCAGTCTCTCTCTCTCTGTCAGTCAGTCTCTCTCTCTCTGTCAGTCAGTCTCTCTCTCTCTGTCAGTCAGTCTCTCTCTGTCAGTCAGTCTCTCTCTGTCAGTCAGTCTCTCTCTCTGTCAGTCTCTCTCTCTGTCAGTCTCTCTCTCTCTCTCTCTGTCAGTCTCTCTCTCTGTCAGTCAGTCTCTCTCTCTGTCAGTCAGTCTCTCTCTCTGTCAGTCAGTCTCTCTCTCTGTCAGTCAGTCTCTCTCTCTGTCAGTCTCTCTCTCTGTCAGTCTCTCTCACTCAGTCTCTCTCACTCAGTCTCTCTCTCTCTGTCAGTCTCTCTCTGTCAGTCTCTCTCTGTCAGTCTCTCTCTGTCTCTCTCTCAGTCAGTCAGTCTCTCTCTCAGTCAGTCAGTCTCTCTCTCAGTCAGTCAGTCTCTCTCAGTCAGTCAGTCTCTCTCAGTCAGTCAGTCTCTCTCAGTCAGTCAGTCTCTCTCAGTCAGTCAGTCTCTCTCAGTCAGTCAGTCTCTCTCTGTCAGTCAGTCTCTCTCTGTCAGTCAGTCTCTCTCTGTCAGTCAGTCTCTCTCTGTCAGTCAGTCTCTCTCTGTCAGTCAGTCTCTCTCTGTCAGTCAGTCTCTCTCTGTCAGTCAGTCTCTCTCTGTCAGTCTCTCTCTGTCAGTCAGTCTCTCTCTCAGTCAGTCAGTCTCTCTCTTAGTCAGTCTCTCTCTCTCTGTCAGTCAGTGTCTCTCTCTCTCTCTCTGTCAGTCTCAGTCAGTCAGTCTCTCTGTCAGTCAGTCAGTCTCTCTCTCTGTCAGTCTGAGTCAGTCAGTCTCTCTCTGTCAGTCAGTCTCTTCAGTGAATTTCAAAGGTTTTTTAAATGCAAATTTCTATCTATAACATAGCAGTCGCGTTTGCAGAGTGGTGGAAAAAGGTGAGCGTGGCCTTCAAACACCTTTTAGCAATCCCACTGTGTGGGATTTAGCGGACGTAACAGGAGGGATAGTTAGCCCCCAACATCAACCTTGATGGCCAACTACCCCTTTTATTACCTCCAGTAAATCCCACACAGCAGAATTGCTAACTTGTTATATCAGGCCCCACCCCTCCCTGCAGCACTCTGCAAACGTTGCCCGCTGGTGCGTTCTACGTTGGGGGATTAAGTCCCCTCCAGTCCTGAGGGTCCCTGGGGGCCAACTAGCCCACCATGTACCTTCAATTTGCGCCACAGAGCTGCGTTGCAGAGAGGTGGTCTGAGGCCACGCCCCTCTTTACACCTCTCTGCAACGAGCTCTGTAGGCGCAAACTGAAGGTACCTGGTGGGCTAGTTGTCCCCAGGGACCCTCAGGACTGAAGGGACTTAATCCCCCAAGCTACCTACGCGCCAGGGGGCTCATTTGCACACTTGCCATATCAGGCCCCGCCCCCTCCCTGCACCACTGTGCAAATGCGCCCCCTGGCGCATTGTAAGTTGGGGAATTAATTCCCCTTCAATCCTAAGGGTCCCTGGTGGCCAACTAGCCCACCATGTACCTTCAATTTGCGCCACAGAGCTGTGTTGAAGAGTGGTGGTCTGAGGCCACGCCCCTTTTTACTCCTCTCTTCAACGCAGCTCTGTGGCGCAAACTGAAGGTACCTGGTGGGCTAGTTGGCCCCCAGGGACCCTCAGGATTCAAGGGGACTTAATCCCCCAAGTTACAACGTGCCAGGGGGCCCATTTGCACACTTGCCATATCAGGCCCGCCCCCTCCCTTCACCACTGTGCAAACACGCGTGGCGTGTTATAAGATGGGGGATTAAGTCCCCTTGAATCCTGAGGGTCCCTGGGGTCCAACTAGCCCACCAGGTACCTCCAGTAAGCGCCACAGAACTGCGTTGCAGAGAGTGGTTTAAAGGGGCGTGGCCTCGGACCACCTCTGCAAGGCAGCCCTGTGGCTCATACTGGAGGTACCTGGTGGGCTAGTTGGCCCCCAGGGACCCCCAGTTTTGAAGGGGAATTAATTACCCAACATAAAAGGCGCCACAGGGCGCGTTTGCAGAGTGTTGCTGGGAGGGGGCGGGGCCTCGGCACGATGCCGGTCTTTTTTATTTCTTTTTTTTTTAGAAGGGGGCTGTGTGGCCCCCTTCTTTTCCTTTTTGGGCCCTGGGGACCCCATCCCCAGGGCCTGACCACCCCTAAAAAATTAAAAATTTGAACGGGAAGAGGGCCGCGTGTGCCCCCCTCCCGTGGCCAATTCCGGCCCTGGGGACCCCATCCCCCGGGGCATTGCCACATTTATTTATTTTTTTAAGGAGGGGGGCTGCGTGGCCCCCCTCCTGAGGCCTCTATTGGCCCCGGGGACCCCATCCCCGGGGCCGGCCTTTATCTATATATTTTGTTTGTTTTTGGGGAGGGGGGCCGCGTGGTTCCCCTCCCGGGCCACTTCTAGCCCCGGGGACCCCATCCCCTGGGGCAGGCCCTATCCGTTGGGGACCGTGGGGGGAGTCCCAATGCCCCCACGGTCCCGCCGGCTCCCTGCGTCCTGCAGGAGCCGGCATCGCTTTCCACATGGGGAGCTGCTGACATGCAGCTCCCCTTGTGGAAAAGCAATCTGCTGGATTTTGGAAGCGAGAGCAGGTTTGCCTGCTCTCGCTTCCAAAATCCAAAGCAGAGTTTGCTATGACAGGGCGGGAGCCGTGCGGCTCCCGCCCTGTCATAGCAAACAGCAGTGTCCCGGGGGTGGGCACCCCAGGACACTGCAGGAGCCGGCCCTGGGGGTGACAGTCCCCCGGGCCATCACGGGCTCCAGGAGGGAGGCGGCGCAGCCCCCCTCCCTATGTGATTGAAGCCCTGGGGAGATGGTGGTCCCCGGGGCTCGGGGGTCCGTAGCGGACCCCGCGTGCTGTCTTAGTGCCCCGGGAGGTAGTGGTCCCTGGGGCATGTGGGGGAGCTCGAGCTCCCCACACAGGTTTATTTAATTTTTAAAAAGCCCGTTTTAAAACGAAGCCCTGGGGGGTGGCGGTCCCCGGGGCTGCGGGAGGGCCGACTGCCCTCCTGCACATATTGTTAAGCAAGCCCCGGGGGGTGGTGGTCCCTGGGGCTGTGGGGGCCCCCGCATATATTTTTTGGAAATACCCCCGGGACCTGGCCCACCTGGAAGCCTCAATTAAATGAAGCGCGGGAGCCCGCGCTTTATTTTTTTTAAAAATTTCGGCGGGATTCGCGACCCCTGCGCGAATTTCGCCAATTTTTTTTTAAAAATAATGCTTTTTTGGCCCTGGGGGTCCTTGTGGGACCCCCTGAGCAGGCCTGGGGGGTCAGGGTGTTTCTACCCTGCCCCCTTCACCTTTTTTTTCTGTTTTCTTGTGACTCGGTTCTACCGAGTCACAAGATGGCTGCCAACACTTCCTGGTTTGGAGTGTTAACAGCCAATTAGAATAAAGCTCGTGGTCGGGAGGGTTCGTGGATCCACCGCGCCTCTAGATATCGATATTTTAATTTTTTCAATTTCTCATCAACTACTGATCGGATTTACACCATTTTTAAAAAGGTTGCTTTCTGAGCCAAGCAGTACCTTTTTGCCAAATTTAGTATAATTCCGTTCAGCAGTTCGAGCTATAGCCTTGGCTAAAGTTTCCTATGGGAAATTGATTTTTTGACTCTTTATTTTTGAATTTCTCAGCAACTACTGAACAGATTTACACCATTTAAAAAAAAAAGGTCGCTTTCTTAATCAAGCGCTACCTTTTTGCAAAATTTGGTGTAATTCTGTTCAGCAGTTCGAGCTGTAACCTTGGCTAAAATTTCCTATGGAAATTAACATTGAGAACACTTTTTGGGACCCCATTTTTTTCTCAGCCCCCACTTGACAAATCACCCCCAAACTTTAAGGATAGGAGCTGACCTGGATGAAACATTTTTTGGGAGAATTTTGCTAATATTCGTCAAACAACGCCAAATTAGCAAATCAAAAAATGCTTTTCCTATGGAAACAAGGTTCTAACTATAACTACCTACTGGCGACCGCCAGTAGGTAAAATATATATATATAATATATATATATATATATATATATATATATATATATATATATATATTTTAACCAAGTTGCCCAAAGCAATGAGAGCGCACTCGACTTTGGAAGAAAACCATCCGGTTTATTCACAGGGAAAAACGAGCATCAGCATTCATCTTACATTCTTCTCCGACGCGTTTCGAGGCTCCTGCCTCTTAGTCATGGATCATTAGCATATGCTCCGCGAGATGGCTCTGATTACCTCCTTCACAGCATGCCTGATTTAAATACCCCCAGTGGGCCTTGCTCAGTGCGTGATTGTTCCCTTGCATGCTAGGACTTGTAGTCCAAATCAGAGTACATTGAAAACCTTCAGTAGGCTCTGCTTCGTATATTTCATTTTAATCTTTTATTGCCCTCCAGTGGGCCATGATGCTGAGCACGTTCGTATTTTCCTCTTCCATAGTGCTGTAAAACAAGTCTGGCACAGTTCCAACTTGCAGCCCCTCAATTGATCATGAAGTGGTGCAGCTCTCCACGGCAGGGCTGCCGTGTAACTATTTTTAACCAAGTTGCCCAAAGCAATGAGAGCGCACTCGACTTTGGAAGAAAACCATCCGGTTTATTCACAGGGAAAAACGAGCATCAGCATTCATCTTACATTCTTCTCCGACGCGTTTCGAGGCTCCTGCCTCTTAGTCATGGATCATTAGCATATGCTCCAGCAGATGGCTCTGATTACCTCCTTCACAGCATGCCTGATTTAAATACCCCCAGTGGGCCTTGCTCAGTGCGTGATTGTTCCCTTGCATGCTAGGACTTGTAGTCCAAATCAGAGTACATTGAAAACCTTCAGTAGGCTCTGCTTCGTATATTTCATTTTAATCTTTTATTGCCCTCCAGTGGGCCATGATGCTGAGCACGTTCGTATTTTCCTCTTCCATAGTGCTGTAAAACAAGTCTGGCACAGTTCCAACTTGCAGCCCCTCAATTGATCATGAAGTGGTGCAGCTCTCCACGGCAGGGCTGCCGTGTAACTATTTTTAACCAAGTTGCCCAAAGCAATGAGAGCGCACTCGACTTTGGAAGAAAACCATCCGGTTTATTCACAGGGAAAAACGAGCATCAGCATTCATCTTACATTCTTCTCCGACGCGTTTCGAGGCTCCTGCCTCTTAGTCATGGATCATTAGCATATGCTCCGCAGATGGCTCTGATTACCTCCTTCACAGCATGCCTGATTTAAATACCCCCAGTGGGCCTTGCTCAGTGCGTGATTGTTCCCTTGCATGCTAGGACTTGTAGTCCAAATCAGAGTACATTGAAAACCTTCAGTAGGCTCTGCTTCGTATATTTCATTTTAATCTTTTATTGCCCTCCAGTGGGCCATGATGCTGAGCACGTTCGTATTTTCCTCTTCCATAGTGCTGTAAAACAAGTCTGGCACAGTTCCAACTTGCAGCCCCTCAATTGATCATGAAGTGGTGCAGCTCTCCACGGCAGGGCTGCCGTGTAACTATTTTTTAACCAAGTTGCCCAAAGCAATGAGAGCGCACTCGACTTTGGAAGAAAACCATCCGGTTTATTCACAGGGAAAAACGAGCATCAGCATTCATCTTACATTCTTCTCCGACGCGTTTCGAGGCTCCTGCCTCTTAGTCATGGATCATTAGCATATGCTCCGCAGATGGCTCTGATTACCTCCTTCACAGCATGCCTGATTTAAATACCCCCAGTGGGCCTTGCTCAGTGCGTGATTGTTCCCTTGCATGCTAGGACTTGTAGTCCAAATCAGAGTACATTGAAAACCTTCAGTAGGCTCTGCTTCGTATATTTCATTTTAATCTTTTATTGCCCTCCAGTGGGCCATGATGCTGAGCACGTTCGTATTTTCCTCTTCCATAGTGCTGTAAAACAAGTCTGGCACAGTTCCAACTTGCAGCCCCTCAATTGATCATGAAGTGGTGCAGCTCTCCACGGCAGGGCTGCCGTGTAACTATTTTTTAACCAAGTTGCCCAAAGCAATGAGAGCGCACTCGACTTTGGAAGAAAACCATCCGGTTTATTCACAGGGAAAAACGAGCATCAGCATTCATCTTACATTCTTCTCCGACGCGTTTCGAGGCTCCTGCCTCTTAGTCATGGATCATTAGCATATGCTCCGCAGATGGCTCTGATTACCTCCTTCACAGCATGCCTGATTTAAATACCCCCAGTGGGCCTTGCTCAGTGCGTGATTGTTCCCTTGCATGCTAGGACTTGTAGTCCAAATCAGAGTACATTGAAAACCTTCAGTAGGCTCTGCTTCGTATATTTCATTTTAATCTTTTATTGCCCTCCAGTGGGCCATGATGCTGAGCACGTTCGTATTTTCCTCTTCCATAGTGCTGTAAAACAAGTCTGGCACAGTTCCAACTTGCAGCCCCTCAATTGATCATGAAGTGGTGCAGCTCTCCACGGCAGGGCTGCCGTGTAACTATTTTTTAACCAAGTTGCCCAAAGCAATGAGAGCGCACTCGACTTTGGAAGAAAACCATCCGGTTTATTCACAGGGAAAAACGAGCATCAGCATTCATCTTACATTCTTCTCCGACGCGTTTCGAGGCTCCTGCCTCTTAGTCATGGATCATTAGCATATGCTCCGCAGATGGCTCTGATTACCTCCTTCACAGCATGCCTGATTTAAATACCCCCAGTGGGCCTTGCTCAGTGCGTGATTGTTCCCTTGCATGCTAGGACTTGTAGTCCAAATCAGAGTACATTGAAAACCTTCAGTAGGCTCTGCTTCGTATATTTCATTTTAATCTTTTATTGCCCTCCAGTGGGCCATGATGCTGAGCACGTTCGTATTTTCCTCTTCCATAGTGCTGTAAAACAAGTCTGGCACAGTTCCAACTTGCAGCCCCTCAATTGATCATGAAGTGGTGCAGCTCTCCACGGCAGGGCTGCCGTGTAACTATTTTTTAACCAAGTTGCCCAAAGCAATGAGAGCGCACTCGACTTTGGAAGAAAACCATCCGGTTTATTCACAGGGAAAAACGAGCATCAGCATTCATCTTACATTCTTCTCCGACGCGTTTCGAGGCTCCTGCCTCTTAGTCATGGATCATTAGCATATGCTCCGCAGATGGCTCTGATTACCTCCTTCACAGCATGCCTGATTTAAATACCCCCAGTGGGCCTTGCTCAGTGCGTGATTGTTCCCTTGCATGCTAGGACTTGTAGTCCAAATCAGAGTACATTGAAAACCTTCAGTAGGCTCTGCTTCGTATATTTCATTTAATCTTTTATTGCCCTCCAGTGGGCCATGATGCTGAGCACGTTCGTATTTTCCTCTTCCATAGTGCTGTAAAACAAGTCTGGCACAGTTCCAACTTGCAGCCCCTCAATTGATCATGAAGTGGTGCAGCTCTCCACGGCAGGGCTGCCGTGTAACTATTTTTTAACCAAGTTGCCCAAAGCAATGAGAGCGCACTCGACTTTGGAAGAAAACCATCCGGTTTATTCACAGGGAAAAACGAGCATCAGCATTCATCTTACATTCTTCTCCGACGCGTTTCGAGGCTCCTGCCTCTTAGTCATGGATCATTAGCATATGCTCCGCAGATGGCTCTGATTACCTCCTTCACAGCATGCCTGATTTAAATACCCCCAGTGGGCCTTGCTCAGTGCGTGATTGTTCCCTTGCATGCTAGGACTTGTAGTCCAAATCAGAGTACATTGAAAACCTTCAGTAGGCTCTGCTTCGTATATTTCATTTTAATCTTTTATTGCCCTCCAGTGGGCCATGATGCTGAGCACGTTCGTATTTTCCTCTTCCATAGTGCTGTAAAACAAGTCTGGCACAGTTCCAACTTGCAGCCCCTCAATTGATCATGAAGTGGTGCAGCTCTCCACGGCAGGGCTGCCGTGTAACTATTTTTTAACCAAGTTGCCCAAAGCAATGAGAGCGCACTCGACTTTGGAAGAAAACCATCCGGTTTATTCACAGGGAAAAACGAGCATCAGCATTCATCTTACATTCTTCTCCGACGCGTTTCGAGGCTCCTGCCTCTTAGTCATGGATCATTAGCATATGCTCCATGCAGATGGCTCTGATTACCTCCTTCACAGCATGCCTGATTTAAATACCCCCAGTGGGCCTTGCTCAGTGCGTGATTGTTCCCTTGCATGCTAGGACTTGTAGTCCAAATCAGAGTACATTGAAAACCTTCAGTAGGCTCTGCTTCGTATATTTCATTTTAATCTTTTATTGCCCTCCAGTGGGCCATGATGCTGAGCACGTTCGTATTTTCCTCTTCCATAGTGCTGTAAAACAAGTCTGGCACAGTTCCAACTTGCAGCCCCTCAATTGATCATGAAGTGGTGCAGCTCTCCACGGCAGGGCTGCCGTGTAACTATTTTTTAACCAAGTTGCCCAAAGCAATGAGAGCGCACTCGACTTTGGAAGAAAACCATCCGGTTTATTCACAGGGAAAAACAAGCATCAGCATTCATCTTACATTCTTCTCCGACGCGTTTCGAGGCTCCTGCCTCTTAGTCATGGATCATTAGCATATGCTCCGCAGATGGCTCTGATTACCTCCTTCACAGCATGCCTGATTTAAATACCCCCAGTGGGCCTTGCTCAGTGCGTGATTGTTCCCTTGCATGCTAGGACTTGTAGTCCAAATCAGAGTACATTGAAAACCTTCAGTAGGCTCTGCTTCGTATATTTCATTTTAATCTTTTATTGCCCTCCAGTGGGCCATGATGCTGAGCACGTTCGTATTTTCCTCTTCCATAGTGCTGTAAAACAAGTCTGGCACAGTTCCAACTTGCAGCCCCTCAATTGATCATGAAGTGGTGCAGCTCTCCACGGCAGGGCTGCCGTGTAACTATTTTTTAACCAAGTTGCCCAAAGCAATGAGAGCGCACTCGACTTTGGAAGAAAACCATCCGGTTTATTCACAGGGAAAAACGAGCATCAGCATTCATCTTACATTCTTCTCCGACGCGTTTCGAGGCTCCTGCCTCTTAGTCATGGATCATTAGCATATGCTCCGCAGATGGCTCTGATTACCTCCTTCACAGCATGCCTGATTTAAATACCCCCAGTGGGCCTTGCTCAGTGCGTGATTGTTCCCTTGCATGCTAGGACTTGTAGTCCAAATCAGAGTACATTGAAAACCTTCAGTAGGCTCTGCTTCGTATATTTCATTTTAATCTTTTATTGCCCTCCAGTGGGCCATGATGCTGAGCACGTTCGTATTTTCCTCTTCCATAGTGCTGTAAAACAAGTCTGGCACAGTTCCAACTTGCAGCCCCTCAATTGATCATGAAGTGGTGCAGCTCTCCACGGCAGGGCTGCCGTGTAACTATTTTTTAACCAAGTTGCCCAAAGCAATGAGAGCGCACTCGACTTTGGAAGAAAACCATCCGGTTTATTCACAGGGAAAAACGAGCATCAGCATTCATCTTACATTCTTCTCCGACGCGTTTCGAGGCTCCTGCCTCTTAGTCATGGATCATTAGCATATGCTCCGCAGATGGCTCTGATTACCTCCTTCACAGCATGCCTGATTTAAATACCCCCAGTGGGCCTTGCTCAGTGCGTGATTGTTCCCTTGCATGCTAGGACTTGTAGTCCAAATCAGAGTACATTGAAAACCTTCAGTAGGCTCTGCTTCGTATATTTCATTTTAATCTTTTATTGCCCTCCAGTGGGCCATGATGCTGAGCACGTTCGTATTTTCCTCTTCCATAGTGCTGTAAAACAAGTCTGGCACAGTTCCAACTTGCAGCCCCTCAATTGATCATGAAGTGGTGCAGCTCTCCACGGCAGGGCTGCCGTGTAACTATTTTTTAACCAAGTTGCCCAAAGCAATGAGAGCGCACTCGACTTTGGAAGAAAACCATCCGGTTTATTCACAGGGAAAAACGAGCATCAGCATTCATCTTACATTCTTCTCCGACGCGTTTCGAGGCTCCTGCCTCTTAGTCATGGATCATTAGCATATGCTCCGCAGATGGCTCTGATTACCTCCTTCACAGCATGCCTGATTTAAATACCCCCAGTGGGCCTTGCTCAGTGCGTGATTGTTCCCTTGCATGCTAGGACTTGTAGTCCAAATCAGAGTACATTGAAAACCTTCAGTAGGCTCTGCTTCGTATATTTCATTTTAATCTTTTATTGCCCTCCAGTGGGCCATGATGCTGAGCACGTTCGTATTTTCCTCTTCCATAGTGCTGTAAAACAAGTCTGGCACAGTTCCAACTTGCAGCCCCTCAATTGATCATGAAGTGGTGCAGCTCTCCACGGCAGGGCTGCCGTGTAACTATTTTTTAACCAAGTTGCCCAAAGCAATGAGAGGCGCACTCGACTTTGGAAGAAAACCATCCGGTTTATTCACAGGGAAAAACGAGCATCAGCATTCATCTTACATTCTTCTCCGACGCGTTTCGAGGCTCCTGCCTCTTAGTCATGGATCATTAGCATATGCTCCGCAGATGGCTCTGATTACCTCCTTCACAGCATGCCTGATTTAAATACCCCCAGTGGGCCTTGCTCAGTGCGTGATTGTTCCCTTGCATGCTAGGACTTGTAGTCCAAATCAGAGTACATTGAAAACCTTCAGTAGGCTCTGCTTCGTATATTTCATTTTAATCTTTTATTGCCCTCCAGTGGGCCATGATGCTGAGCACGTTCGTATTTTTCCTCTTCCATAGTGCTGTAAAACAAGTCTGGCACAGTTCCAACTTGCAGCCCCTCAATTGATCATGAAGTGGTGCAGCTCTCCACGGCAGGGCTGCCGTGTAACTATTTTTTAACCAAGTTGCCCAAAGCAATGAGAGCGCACTCGACTTTGGAAGAAAACCATCCGGTTTATTCACAGGAAAAACGAGCATCAGCATTCATCTTACATTCTTCTCCGACGCGTTTCGAGGCTCCTGCCTCTTAGTCATGGATCATTAGCATATGCTCCGCAGATGGCTCTGATTACCTCCTTCACAGCATGCCTGATTTAAATACCCCCAGTGGGCCTTGCTCAGTGCGTGATTGTTCCCTTGCATGCTAGGACTTGTAGTCCAAATCAGAGTACATTGAAAACCTTCAGTAGGCTCTGCTTCGTATATTTCATTTTAATCTTTTATTGCCCTCCAGTGGGCCATGATGCTGAGCACGTTCGTATTTTCCTCTTCCATAGTGCTGTAAAACAAGTCTGGCACAGTTCCAACTTGCAGCCCCTCAATTGATCATGAAGTGGTGCAGCTCTCCACGGCAGGGCTGCCGTGTAACTATCCAAATAGCGTCCAAACACAGCATGCTTCCTTTCCCTAACGTTTCGGCACAGGTGGCCTTGATCACAGGTCAAGATTTTCAGATCATACTCGCTTTAAGAACTCGCAATGCACTATGGGAGCTGGAGTTTGTATATTCCAGTCATGTGACTTTAACTTTCAAAAGCACGCATGAAGGCATTTTGTGAAATTACTTCCCCTGTGATCAAGGCCACCTGTGCCGAAACGTTAGGAAAGGAAGCATGCTGTGTTTGGACGCTGAATAAAGCTACGTCCCCAACAATGGGCCTCAAGGTGCTTTTTTGGTGCTTTTTTGTCGTTGTTATGATGGGCTGTTCCGTGCCCATTGATGAGGCCACCCTGTAGGGTCGGGGGCTCCGGAACGGAAAATGGTTGTGTGGATATATATATATATATATAAATATATATATATATATATATATATATATATTCACTGAAAAAAACATAGGTTTTACAGACTTTATAGTTAGAAATTAGCATTTAAAAACCTTTGAAATTCACTGAAAAAACCATAGGTTTCAGGGCGTTATAGTTAGCTGGACATTTCACTCGTACAAAACCATAGAAATTCCACTGTTATAGTTAGTTCAGCTAACTATAACTCGCGCCCCTGCAATGCACTGCTCATGACATCACTGATGACATCACTGATGACATCACTGATGACATCATAAAGTGACTGTGTTTCTGTAAAGTTTAAATATGTTTTTTAGATATATATATGCAAAGGTGTATTGAAGAATGAGTGGGTGTATGAGTGTCTGAATGGATGACTTAGTAGGTGTGTGACTGACTGTATAAGTGAGTAATTAAATGTGTCTTACTGAATGCATGGGTTAGTGTCTAAACTGTGTGAATGTCTGTATCAGTCTGTCAGTTGGTGTGTAAGCGGCTCCATGGGTTGGTGAGTAGCTACATGAGTGTCTACATGGGTTATTGATTGGTTGTCTCAGTATCTGTATGGGTGCCTGAGTGTATGTATGTGTGGGTGGGTGGGGGGGTGTGAGTGTGCATAGATGTGTGAGTGGGTAATTTACTGGGTGTACGGGTTCAAGAGTGTATCTGTGAAGGGCTGTATGGGTGGGTGAGTGTGTGTATGGGTGTGTTGGTGAGTGAATGGATGTCTCAGTGGTACATGTGTGAGTAACTACATATGTGAAAGGCAGTATATGTGAGTGTTGGACTATATAATGACTATATGTGAGAGTGGCTTGATGGATGAGTGTGTGCTTGTGTCAGTGATTGTATAAGAGAGTAAGTATGTGTTAGTATCTGTATGAAGTGAGGTGGTGTGTGTATAACTGTATAGGTGAGTAAATGGGAGTATGATTGATTCTTTGCATGACTGAGTAGGTGTGTGAGTAACTCTATGGTTAGTGGTGTTGTGTGAGTATCTGTATAGGTGTATGAGTGCATATTTCAGTGGCTATATTGATGAGTGACTGCGTGTATGAGTGACTGTATGGGTGAGTGGATGTGTGTGTAGACCTATGAATCAGTGAGTGGGTATGTACTAACTGGTATTGGTGTATCTATGGTTTCGAGAATGGTAGTCTGTATGTTAGAGGGGGTGTATCAAAGGTTATATTCGGGTGTGAGGAGGTGCATCAGATGATCACATGGATGATGTCATCCGTGATGTCATTTGAGATGTCATCAGTGATGTCATCAGTGACGTCACTGACTATGTCATGAGTGATGTAATATGTGACGTCATGAGCAGTGCATTATGGGGAGCGAGTTATAGTTAGCTGAACTAACTATAACAGTGGAATTTCTATGGTTTTGTATGAGTGAAATGTCCAGCTAACTATAACGCCCCTGAAACCTATGGTTTTTTCAGTGAATTTCAAAGGTTTTTTAAATGCTAATTTCTAACTATAACGTCTGTAAAACCTATGGTTTTTTCAGTGAATTTCAAAGGTTTTATAAATGCTAATTTATAACTACAATGTCCCTAAAACCTATATTGTTTTTAACTAAATTTAAAAAAGACGTGCATACTTTTTCTAGTGAAAAACTAACTGTAACAGTAGTCTGTTATAAGTTATAATTTAACAATGTTTAAAACTTAATTAGCACTCATTAACATAAAAGTGTGACGGAGCAGCTATGATACCTGACTTCGAACAACAGCATTCACAGTTCGATTCCCGGCTCCAGCGGCCCGTTAGCCCACCACTATGCCACTGTGGGCAACACCTTGCTTAATCTTTCCGATGCCCGGAGCAACGGCACACCTTTCCACGGGTAGCTGTATGCTTTACAAATGCTCGCATTTTTTTAATTTAAAACCATAGTGATGAGAAATATTATCACGTTTTTTTTCCTTCTATTCTGAAAGATCTTTTTTTTATGTCTTCTATTTAGAATTATGGCAATTAATAAATGTATTTACTCATGAGAATGGAAATGACACGGTTTTCCGGGTAACAGTTTTTAAGCTCTCCAACGTATGTACATATTAAGGACCTTATACGTGTTAGGTTCGAAATAGAAACTTTTTCCGCTTCACATTTTGTAACGTTTCCCAACACGTGCACAAGTTAAACAGTTTAGATGTCAACTGTAAAACGTGACATCTAAATGGGCGGAGCCGCATCTTCCTTCCATAGACTACTCAATAACCAAAAAGTATATAAACCACACCCGTTGTTTGATTAGTTTCGTTTTTGCGAGTTATTTACGCGTCTCCATTCAGTGATGTAGGTGCTCTTTTCTACAGTCGGATTCTTCTTTTGCAGCCACAAAACATAATCCTGAGTTGTAAGTTGTTTGATTATGGCATACTAGATATTTATAATATGTAGCTATTTGTCAATATTTAAACACTTGTATTTAGAAAAAGTGTTATTGGTTGTTTTTGCCATTTATATGTAACGTCAGCAGCTTGTTTTCAGAAACAGACCGAATACAGCATACATTGTTCCTGTTCTGGCTCCTTTGAGCTCATATAGTGTGACTTTGTATATTATAATATTGATACTGTACTTGACCTCAGAAGTGTTGGTGACCCGTCGGCGCGAAGACTAAAGATTTATATGTAACGTCAGCAGCTTCTAGTTTGTAGTCTACTTCCCCTTGAGATCATATAGTGTGAGTATGTATATTATAATAACCACACATTATGATCTCAGAGGCGTTTGTGACCCGTCAGTCCAAAGACTAAAGATTTATATGTAACGTCAGCAGCTTCTGGTTTTTAGTCTATTTCTCCCTTGAGATCATATAGTGTGAGTATGTATATTGTAATATTTACATTTATACTGACCTCAGTGGAGTTTTTTTGATATTTCTATTTTTGTCTGTTGCGGTTCCTATTCACCTTCACCCTATAGAATATATACTACCAGTAGTGTATATTATTATTCTACTATCCTATATATTCTCAAAGGAGTATGTGATTTGTTAGCGGAGCAGTGAGCGACCTCTAAGCACTACGACCAAACTTTCCCGAATTCTACAGAATAGAAATTATAAAAAATGATAAAGCATACATTTCTATGTAATATAAAGTGATTTGTGTTTAACTGTTTTTTACTTGTTATTGTTCTTGTGACCTGAGATGATGTAGTGCGGAGTGTTTCTTGTAGCACTTCTTTCTACTTTATCTAAAAGTAACTCATGCCCTCTTATATTATCAAGAATATGGGGCAACACTTTTACAAACTATAGCAGAAAAAAAAGGGAAGGTGTGCCCACGCTTAAGGGATATTTTATGTATTGCGTTTTTATTTGTCACCCCTTTGATATATACAGCTTCAGTTTCCGAAGAAAGTATATTTGTAATTGCTTAATAAAAACTATTTCAAACCTAGACTGAAATTTTTGCTGCGCAACCACAGCTCCCTGTCAGAAAAGTAAACACCACATTATAACTAAACAGTGCTCCTGGGAAGTATCCCACCCGCAAACTTAATAAAAAAAAGACTGCAACACACTTTGTTATTTTCCCACCGTGATTTGTACACCCCACGCCAATTATATAAATGGCCCTTAAAATATATAAAAAACAATTTTTACCTTCACAATCCCTGTCCACCACCTTGTGACCACTATACAGAGTTAATAGTGTTCCTACCCTCCCCGCTACTACTTTCTTTTCCCGTATTCCATTGAAGTGCGTCACAAAATGGTTCACAACAGTGAACCGTTCCCAGCCAATAATGAGCAAACTTGTACTCGGAACACTTTAGCCAATAAAATGTTCATGGTGTTCCGCAGAGTGGGAGGGAGTCGCTCCCAACACTTCTACTTTCAATGGTTTACAGCCAATGAACATTAACCTTGGGAAGGTCCTGCTTGGAACACGTTACCCAATCAGATGTCACTGATGCTCTGCGGAGGAGGGAATGGCTGGCAACACTTCTACTTTCAATGGTTTACAGCCAATGAACATTAAGCTTGGGAACGTCCTGCTTGGAACACGTCAACCAATCAGATGTTCCTGCTACTCCGCGGACGGGAGGAAATGGCTGGCAACACTTGTACTTTCAATGGTTCGCAGCCAATGAACATTAAGCTTGGGAAGGTCCTGCTTGGAACACGTCAGCCAATAAGATGTCCCTGCTACTCCACGGACGGGGAAGAAATGGCTGGCAACACTTCTACTTTCAATGGTTCGCAGCCAATGAACATTAAGCTTGGGAAGGTCCTGCTTGGAACACGTCAGCCAATAAGATGTCCCTGCTACTCCGTGGACGGGGAGGAAATGGCTGGCAACACTTCTACTTTCAATGGTTCGCAGCCAATGAACATTGAGCTTGTTGTTGGAACACCTCAGCCAATTAAATGTTAATTTTGTTCCAGACACACACAACAGAACACGCCCTCCCACATAATATTAAATTTCGTCTAAGAAAGTGACACTGTCCGTGATAAAAGTGAATACCGCATTATAAGTAAACATTACTGCGCATTATATTAAAGGAAGGCTGCAATACGGCGCATTGTTATTTTCCCGATATGATTTACACAGCCTACTGAACATTGCTGCAATACCGCACATTCACACTACCTGTGTGTGTACCCTACACACTGCTTGCCACAATACGGCACATTGTTTTCCCGACGGGATTTCCAGAGCCTACGCAACCTTGCCGCAATACTGCGCACCATTGTTCTGCGGGCGTGATTTCCACGGCCTACGCAACATTCAAACTCCCTGCCTCTGCACCGTACAGACTGCTTAAAGTAAGACCACAGTGTTCCTACTATATCCTCTTATACAATTTTTCTCTTTTTCGCCCTACGCCTTTCAACTCAGTCACAAAATGGCTGCCAACACTTCCTAGTTTCAACAGTTCGCAACCAATGAGCCGCTCGTGCTCGTAACGCCTCAGCCAATCAGATGTCAGAATTCTCAAATATCGATATCTGTAAATTTTGATGTTTCTCTAAAACTACTGAACGGACTTACCCCATTTAAACAAAAGCGTGCTTTCTGGACCAAGACCTTTCTCCCTGCCAAATTTGGCGTAATTCCGTTCTGCAGTTTGACCTGTAGCCTTGTCTAAAGTTTCCTATGGAAATTGCATGGAGAAAACACGTTTTGGGACCCCTTTTTCTCAGCCCCTTCACGAATCACCCCCAAACTTTCAGGATAGGAGCTCACCTGAAAAGAGGAATATTTTGGAAAATTTCAGTAAAGATTCGTCAAACAACGCCAAAGTTATAAGCACATCAAAAAATGCTTTTCCTATGGAAACTAGGTTCTAACTATAACTATCTACTGGTGACTGCCAGTAGATATATATATATATATCTACTGGCGGTCGCCAGTAGATAGTTATAGTTAGGACCTATTATCCATAGGAAATCCGCGACATTCTATTTGCAATAACGTTGGCGCCGGTTGATGAATCTTCGCGAAAGCTTCCAACTTGTTGGGGCGCTCCGGTCCGCTCCTACCCTGAAAGTCTCGGGTGATACGTCAAGCGGGGCCGAGAAAAAGGGGGTCCCAAAACACGTTTTCCCCATTCATTTTCCATAGGAACCTTTAGTCGCAGCTACAGCCCGGACTGCTGAACGGAATTACCCCAAATTTGGCAAAGAGGTAGCCCTTGGTTCAGACTGGTGCCTTTTGCTAAAATGGTGTAAATCCGTTCAGTATTTCCTGAGAAATTCACAATTAAAATCACATATATATCTATGGGCGCGTCGGATCCGCTGTACCCTCCCGATCACGAGCTGCATGCTAATTGGCTGTCAACACTCCAAATCAGGAAGTGTTGGCAGCCATTTTGTCCCTCGGTAGAACCGAGGGACAGAAACAAGTGCGCAAAGCGCAAAAGGGGGCAGGGTAGAAACACCCTGACCCCTAGGTCTGCTCAGGGGGTCCCACAAGTACCCCTGGGCAGAAAAGCATTTATTTTTTTGAAAAATCGGCGGGATGCGCTTAGGGTGCGCGGATCCGCCGAGAAAAAAAGAAACAAGTGCGCAAAACACACAAAGGGGGCAGGGTAGAAACACCCTAACCCCTAGGCCTGCTCAGGGGTCCCACAAGGACCACCTGGGAAAAAAAAGCATTTAAAAAAAAAATCGGCAGGATGCGCTCAGGGAGCGCGGATCCTGCCGGAAAAAAATCGAAGCGCGGTCTCCCGCGCTGATGTTAATTTGCCCTCGGGTGGGCCAAGTCCCGGGGGCATGCTGGGGGTTTATTTTATGTATGGGGGCCTCTAAGGGCCCCCAAGCCCTGGGACCGCCACCCCCTGGGGCTTTATCATTAATGGTGCGGGAGGGCTCTGAGCCCTCCCGCAGCCCCGAGGACCGCCACCTCCCCGGGCTTTTTAAAAAAAATTTTTAAACCTGTGTGGGGGGCTCCAGCCCCCACATGCCCCGGGACCACCACCTCCCCGGGGCACTAAGAACATTGAAAATGGGGGTCCGTTTTGGACCCCCAAGCCCCGAGGACCACCACCTCCCCGGGGCTTTCAAAATGTAGGAGGGGGCCGCGCGGCCCCTCCTGGAGCCCTTGATGGCCCTGGGGACTGCCACCCCCAGGGTCGGCTCCTGCAGTGTCCCGGGTGCCTACCCTCGGGACACTGTAGTTTGCTATGACAGGACGGAGCGGCTCCCGTCCTGTCATAGCAAACTTAGTTTGCATTTTGAAAGAGAGCAGGAAACCTGCTCTCTCTTTCAAAATGCAAACTAACTGCTTTTCCACACGGGAGCAGCATGTTAGCTGCTCCCCATGTGGAAAGGAATGCCGGCTCCCGTAGGACACGGGGAGCCGGCGGGACTGGGGGGTTTGGGGACCCCCACAGTCCCCAACCAGAGGCCAGGCCCCGGGGATGGGGTCCCCGGGCCATAAGTGCTCGGGAGGGGGGCCACGCAGCCCCCTCCCCAAATAAAAAAATAAAAATAAGGGCAAGGCCGGCCCCGGGAGATGGGGTCCCCGGGGCCTTAAATGGCCTGAGGAGGGGGGCCACGCAGCCCCCTCCATATTTTTTATTTAAAAGAGGGCATGCCCCGGGGATGGGGTCCCCGGGGCCAAAGTGGCCGAGGGAAGGGGGCCACGCAGCCCCCTCCCATAAAAAAAAAAAATGGCATTGTGCCGGAGGCCCCGCCCCCTCCCTGCAGTACTCTGCAAACGCGCCCCCTGGTGCGTTTTAAGAAGGGAAGTAATTCCCCTTGAATACTGGGGTCCCTGGGGGCCAACTAGCCCACCAGGAACCTCCAGTATGCGCCAGGGGGCTGCCTTGCAGAGAGGTGTACAGAGGCCACGCCCCTTTTACACCTCTCTGCAACGCAGCTCTGTGGCGCTTAATGGACGTAGCTGGTGGGCTAGTTGCACCCCAGGGACCCTCAGGATTCAAGGGAGTTAATCCCCCGACTTAAAACGCGCCACGGGCGCGTTTGCACAGTGGTGAAGGGAGGGCGGGGCCTGAGGTGACATGTGTGCAAACAGGCCCCATGGCGCGTTTTTAAGATGGGAATTAAATCCCCTTCACTCCTGAGGGTCTCTGGGGCCAACTAGCCCAACAGGTACATCCAGAAAGCGCCACAGAGCTGCGTTGCAGAGAGGTGTAAAGGGGTGTGGCCTCTACACGTCTCTGCAACGCAGCCCTGGCGCATACTGGAGGTTCCTGGTGGGCTAGTTGGCCCCTAGGGACCCTCATGATTCAAGGGGACTTAATCCCCAACCTAAAACGCGCCACGGGCGCGTTTGCACAGATGTCACCTCAGGCCCCGCCCTCCCTTCACCATTGTGCAAATATTCCTCTAAAATCTGCCGAAATACGAATTCCGATTTACTCACCTGTTATCAGGAGAGACCTCAGTGCTGTATCTTTCAGCCCAGTACTGGTCCTGAAAAGTAATTTTAACCGTACTTACCAATAACTTGAATTTCCTTCCATAGGCTAACATTGACTGGTTTCACTTGAAAATTCTTCTAAGTGTGGAGTTTTGGAACTTTTAAATATTCCTCTAAAATCAGCCGAAATACGAATTCCGATTTACTCACCTGTTATCAGGAGAGACCTCAGTGCTGCATCTTTCAGCCCAGTACTGATCCTGAAAAGTAATTTTAACCGTACTTACCAGTAACTTGAATTTCCTTCCATAGGATATCATTGCCTGCTTTTTGCTGAAAAAGTTTCTAAGTGTTGATTTTTGAAACATACAAATATTCCTCTAAAATCAGCCGAAATACGAATTCCGATTTACTCACCTGTTATCAGGAGAGACCTCAGTGCTGCATCTTTTAGCCCAGCACTGACCCTGAAAATTAATTTTAACCGTACTTACCAGTAACTTATATTTTCTTCCATAGGAATCCATTGTCTGGTTTTCAGCAGAAAAGTTTCAAAGTGTCGATTTTCACAAACTACAAATATTCCTAAAAATCGCCTGTTTGACTTAAACGCATTCTTTCAACTGTTTACAGGAGATGCACCAGTGCTGGATCCAGGATCCAACACTGAGTAAGAAAAAGTAACGATAACAGTTTTTACCTGCTAAGTGAATTTCCTTCCATAGGATAACATTGGTGATTCTATGAGAAAAAGTTTCTAAGTGTCAACTTTTAAAATACAATAATATTCCTTAAAAATCACTACTGTAACCAAAACGCTTTTACTCAACTGTTTACAGGAGATGTCCCAGGACTGAATCTAGGATCCAGTCCTGTGGTTAGAAAAGTAATCCATAAAGTAACTAATTGCATTTAACTAGAAATTCACATTGAGCTGAATGTTGCATTGTGTTTGAAAATGTGTTGCCCATTGCAACAACTGTAACTACTGTACTTAAAAGTCTATTGCCTATGTGCAAAGTATTTAAACTAAAGTAATTCATTCTGAGAAAGTATTTTTTGTAATGTATAATTTAATTACAATGTAATTTAAAAAATAAAATATGTAAAAAAAAATTGTTTCTAAAAATGTAGTAAATCACTATGAAAAAAATAAATATAACAATTAATACATTTAAAAATTGTCATTTACAAAACCTTTGAAATTCACTGAAAAAACCGTAGGTTTCAGACATGTTATAGTTAGGAATTAGCATTTAAAAACCTTTGAAATTCACTGAAAAAACCATAGGTTTCAGACACGTTATAGTTAGAAATTAGCATTTAAAAAACCTTTGAAATTCACTGAAAAAACCATAGGTTTCAGGCACGTTATAGTTAGAAATTAGCATTTAAAAAACCTTAGAAATTCACTGAAAAAACCATAAGGTTTTAGGGACAGTTATAGTTAGTTGGACATTGCACTCGTACAAAACCAGTGAAATTCCCCCGTTATAGTTAGTTCAGGTAACTATAACTCGCGCCCCCGCAATGCACTGCTGATGACGTCACATATTACATCACTCATGACATGGTCAGTGACATCACTGATGACATCTCAAATGACATCACTGATGACATCTCAAATGACATCATCCATGTGAGAATTTAATGCATCTTCTCACACCCTAATATAAGTTTTGATACACCCACTCTACATTACAGACTGCCATTCTCAAAACCATACACACTCCAATACCAATAAGTACATACCCACTCACTGATTCTTAGGTCTACACACACACATCTACTCACTCACCCGTACAGTCACTCATACTTACAGCCACTCAGTACAGGACTATCATATGCACTCATACACCTATATAAACACTCACACAACGCAACTCATCCATAGAGGTACTCACACACCTAGTCAGTCATGCAAATAATTAATCACACTCCAATTTACTCACCTATACAGTTATACACACCAGCTCACTTACTCATAAAAATACTAGCACATTCTTACGCTCCTATGCAATCACTGATGCAAGCACACACTCATCCATATAGCCACTCTCACAATCACACGCTCTCACTTATAGCCATTTATATACTCCAACACACATATATACTGCCTTTCACATATGTAGTTACTCACACATGTACCACTGAGATATACATTCAATCACTAACACACCCATACACACACTCACCCACCCATACAGTCCATCACAGACGCACTCTTGAAACCATGCACCCAGTGAATCACCCACACACACATCTATGCACAGAGTCACACACACCCCACCCACACAAACACTGAGGCACCCATACAGATACTCAGAGAACCAATCCATAACCCATATAGACACTCATTTAGCTAGTCAGAAACCCATGCAGTTGCTTACACAACAACAGACAGACGGATACAGACATTCACACAGTTTAGTCACTCACCCATGCATCCAGTAAGATACGTTTAATCACTCACTTATAGACTCAGTCACGCACCTACTAAATCATCCATTCAGGCGCTTCTACACCCACTCATTCTTCAATACGCCTTTCCCTATATATATTAAACATATTTAAACTTTACAGAAACACAGTCACTGGATGATGTCATCAGTGATGTCATCAGTGATGTCATTTGAGATGTCATCAGTGATGTCATCAGTGATGTCACTGACCATGTCATGAGTGATGTAATATGTGACGTCATCAGCAGTGCATTGCGGGGGCGCGAGTTATAGTTACCTGAACTAACTATAACGGGGGAATTTCACGGGTTTTGTACGAGTGCAATGTCCAACTAACTATAACTGTCCCTAAAACCTTATGGTTTTTTCAGTGAATTTCTAAGGTTTTTAAATGCTAATTTCTAACTATAACGTGCCTGAAACCTATGGTTTTTTCTGTGAATATATATATATATATATATATATATATATATATATATATATATATATATATATTCACTGAAAAAACCACAGGTTTCACTCGTATAATACCAGAGAAATTCAGCCTTTAAAGTTAGCTGTGCTAACTATAACTCGTGCCCCGCAATACATTGCTGATGATGTCACATATTACATCACTCATGACATGGTCAGTGACATCACTCATGACATCACTCATGACATCTCAAATGGCATCTCTGATGACATCACTGATGACATCATCCAGTGACTGTTTCTAAAAAGTTTAAGAATGTTATATGCCAATCTTGTGGTGGGCTGGTGGGAGAAGCAGGTGCTATGGAGTGAAGAGATGGAACAATGGTCCAACAGGATTGGTCTGTGGCTACGTTTTATTGATGATGTTTTTTGTGTGGGAGGGTGAAGAATGTGATCTCCTTGAATTTGTCAACAAATTAAACTGTAATAACGAACTTGAGATTCACGATGCAGCATAGCCAGGGTACTATTGATTTTCTTGACATCAGACTAACCATAAGTGAAGGCAAGCTAACCACAGATCTTTACAGGAAGAAAACTGCAGGCAATTCGATCCTCCACGCGGCTAGTTGCCATCCCCCGAACTTTAGGTGGAGTATCCCCTACGGAGAGCTCAGAGCCAAACGTAATTGTAGCACTGAAGCCTCGTATGAGAAAACAAAAAACAACATGCTTAAGAGATTCAGGAATAGGGGGGACTCTACTAGAATGCTACGCAGAAGTATTGTGAAAGCGGATACCATCAACCGTAACAATGCTTTGTACCAACCACCCAAAGTCAAAGGTAGACTAGATGAGGTGGAAACACCAGTACGTTTTATAACTACGTATAACACACAAGCAGGTGACGTGAAAACTATGTTAAAGAAAAGGTGGCATATTTTAACCCAAGACCTGTTGCTAGAGAAGAAACTAGGGCAGACACCATCAGTCACCTACAGAAAAAATCTGTCCTTGAAGGACATACTAGTTAACAGTCACCTACAAACTAGCAGAAAGTCTTGGCTGGAACAAAGTGGGGGATTCCACAAATGCAATAAATGCAAAGCCTGCAGGCAGAGTGAAAATGTGAGAGAAGTTACACTCCAAACGTCCAAAAAACTATGGAAAATCCCTAGACCCATTAACTGTGGGACCAAGTTCGTAGTGTATGCCATCACGTGTCCCTGTGGAGAGTGGTATGTCAGTTCGACAACATTCCCAGTCAAGAAAAGAATCCTTGAGCACTGGCGAGCCATAACAAACCGAGACTTTAGCTACAGTACAGCTAAACACTTTGATGAAGCCCACAATGGTGACTGGACAAAGGGCAAATATTTTGGTCTAGACACTATACCGAAACACCCAAGAGGAGGGAATCGAGTTCAACCCCTACGCAGACTCGAATCACGATTCATTTTACAGGCATGCAGCATGTTCCCCACAGGGATGAATAATGATAAGGAACTATATGTACATTTGTAATGCCTGATTGCTTTCCCATGCCCAACTCCATTAGTTCCACTTAGTGAGAAATTGTAGTTTTTTCTTTTTTATATAGTTCACCATGGCCCACATGCATCAAAGAAAAAATCTGCGACTCTAAAATAGCGAAAAATAAGGAATCGCTATTTCAGAATCGCTAAACGGAATGCACCAAAATATTCGGTAAATATTTGCGATTCCTTAAAAATCGCTAAAATGTTTACCGATTACTTATTTACCGAATCGGTATTTGCGAATTCGCAAATACCGATTCGGTAAATGCGAAAGCGTCAATCGTCTCATGGAGATGACATCATACCAGGAAGTGAATCCCAGATACCACACACCTGTGCAGAGTGAGAGACTGAGGAGGAGGAAGACTGTTGGTGCACAGCCTGGAAAACACTTTTTCCTGCAGGAGTTGATACCAACAATCACAATGGACCCAGGAAACAAAAAGCAAAAAGGAGAAGGCAGGAAGAGGAAGATCAAATTCAGTGAGAGGGAACTGGAAATACTCACTGAGGAAGTCATCCAAAAACATGACCAGCTGTTTGGGAAACAATCCCTGCATGTTGCAGAGTCAGTCAAGCGGAAGATCTGGCTTGGGATACAAGCCCGGGTCAATTCTGTGGGGGTCACACACCGTGACATCAACAACCTGCAGAAGCGATGGTATGACCTACGCAGCCGGGCAAAAGAGAGAGTGGCTGAAAGGCTGGCATCTGCAAGAAAAACAGGAGGGGGAACATCTATTCAGCCTGCAAACACCCCAATGGACGACTTGGTGGAATCCACTCTGCAGCCCGAGGCAGTTGTCGGGTCACGCAGATTGACACCTCAGGACATGCGGGGACCTCCCAAGGTAAGAGCACAACCAAACATATTGCAAAATAATTGTAAGCCAAAGTGCAACAAATGCATACCCTGCGTAGTGTAGCAGACATGAGTCCAGTCCACCTCTTACTTGCAACCCCTAATGCATTGTGGGAGTTGTATGCATACAAATGTAATGGCAAAGCATGGAGGGAGTAGCACAGCTCAAATGCAACAGAGTACAGCAAGGCAGTGACAACAGTAGACTTCCTACATCACAGAAGTCAATTTATTACACCTCTATGCGCAATGTCACAAACATGTGCAAAAAATAGATATATTACATTTTACAAAACAAAATGATCTTGCACTGTTTCCCTCACAGATGCATCACAGGAGAGTGACGTGGCAGACATCCACGATTCTGAGGGACAGACAGACCAGCAAGGTGAGGGACAAGAGATGCTGGCATCCTCGCCCCTACCTGTTCCCACTCAACGCAGGAGAAGAGTACTACCACTGCCCGATTTTGGATAGTGAGGAGGACACACAAACAGAAGCGAACCCACAGGGCACTGCCCATACACCACCACCCCCACCACCAGAGGTAACAAACCCGCCACGTCACAGTCCGTTCCGCAGGCGAAGGCCAAGTCCATTACTGAGGTCTGCTGTGGACGATGGTGAAGCTGCCTGCAGTGTGCTTGAGACCAAGATGCTGAGGGTCCAGCGCCTGCAACAAAAGAACATGCGAATCATGCAGGAGCAACTGGGAACAATGGTCACACACATGGGTGGGATATGTGACTGCATGAAGGAGCAGACGACTGCAGTCGTTGAGGGGCTCAGGGCACACGGTGATAAACTTGACCGTGTTGCAACAGCCATTGAACAGATGTGCGGGGTCATGCAGGCTGAGCATATCTCTAATACCAGGAGGCAACAACATGCTATGGGGCGCATGCGCGGATACACCAGGGCCATCAACAGGCTGAGTACTACAACAGCTCAGCTATACAGGCGTGCAGTCGCCATGCAGGTCGAGATGACCCACTGCTGTGGGGATGTGGCCAGGGGCCTAATCCAGGTCACCACTGCTGTGGAAGGGCTGCAGACAGCAGCAGCCAGTGGGAACCTCATGCATGGAGGGGGGGAGAGTGAGGAGGCCTCCAGCCTTAGCAGCCTACTGGTGCCTGTGGCACATAGCAGGAGGCGCAGTAACAGGAGTCAGGCAGGCACAGAAGACACCATGTCAGATGCAGCTGGGCCTACTACAAGAACCACAGGGGGGCGTCACAGGAAGCGTTAGACATTTGGACATTCAGACAATCTGGTGATGAAACCAGATATGTGTTACTAATACACACTGCAGTTGCAGTCCCAAGGCAATGGAATGTAATTGTCTGTACATGGTATGTGTGCATTAACACATACACACAATTGTCACATTAAAACTTTAACCAAATACTGTGTTGTCATGTGCTTACTCACCTTAGAAGTAATGTTGCGTGATTTCTGCTCTTCTACGTCTGCCCTCTGCTGCATGTGGTCCGCCTGCTGCATGGGGTGGTTGTGCCGGCTGTATGTCCTGTTCTGGCTCGCGGTCAGAGTCCACCAAGGGGATGCCTCTAGTGATGGCTATGTTGTGCAACATAGCACACGTTGCCTCAATCTTACAGCATTTCTCAGGACTGTACTGTAATGCCCCACCACTCTTGTGTATGATGCGGAATCGCGATTTAAGTACCCCAAATGTCCTTTCGATCACATTGCGCGTCGCAATGTGCACACGATTGTAACGTCGCTCCCTTTGAGTGGCAGGATTCAGGTATGGGGTGAGGATGTAAGGCCTCACAGGGTATGCGCTATCACCTACAGGATGAGAGAGACCAACATACATTAGTCACTGCAATGTGTCACCATGGTGTACACTTTTAAATTACAGTATTACATTGATTTACCCAGAAGATATCCTTCTCCGAACTCCCCGCAAGTAGACGTCTGTGTATTCCACTGTGCCGGAAGATGTATGCGTCATGGGCACTGCCAGAGTAACTTGCCACAATGTCAGTGATTAGTGTTTTTGAGTTGCATGTTACCTGTATGTTCAGTGAGTGGTAAGATTTCCGGTTGCGGTAGATATACTCATTCACTGCAGGGGGACATATGGGTACATGCGTCCCATCGATACAACCAATCACATGCGGGAACTGTGCAACCTGATAAATCTAATTTGGTTTGCATCAAATCCTGTGGTGTGGTGGGGAACCTGATGTGGTTGTGTATCCTCTGCAACATGGCATTTAGGAAACTGTAAAAAAACGCGATATGGCACTTTGGGAGACCCCTCCAGCTGCTGCAATTACTCCCTGGAAGGACCCTGAAGCTAGGAGATGCAGGGAACACAGGACCTGCACATGGGTGGGTATGGCATGTGTCCTGCGGGTCTGCAGCTGCAGTACAGGGTCTAACTCAGCAATTAGAGCTAAGATAGCTGCAGCATTCAGCCTATATTTATCATAGATCTCCTCCTCTGTCTGCCCTAGCAATGTGACATGCACTCTAAAGATTCTCTCCTGGATCCTCCTTCTCTGTGCTGCTGCTCTCAGCCTCATCCTCCTTGCCACAACGTAGAGCGCTGCCATGGTGGATCGTTGGGATGCATTCTGGGACTGTTTAAGTAGTTTGCTGATGATTTACACCTGTTTTTGATTATGTGTAATTTTTACCACCTGATGTGATGTCTTCTAGTTTAAGTAATGCAAATAGCGAATTTGGGCTGGTTCTGTATTAGCGAAAACTTAATGCATCCCATTTTGCGATTTCTTAATTGCGCTTCCTACAATACAGATTCGTTATTACCGATTCTGTATTTTATGAAGCGCAAAAATTGCGAAAACTACTATTTCTTGCCATTTTGCTTAATGCATCGGAACTAGCTAATTTGCGATCGGAAAAGGCATTTTTTACCGATTCGCAATTTTTCCGGTCGCAAATTAGCTTGATGCATGTGGGCCCATGTGTTTGTAAATAATCATTTATGCTGTACCCTGCCCAATATATATCGTAATGACACACCTCAATTCAAACCACAAGTGTATCTCTAAAAAGTATAACCACCATTGAGACCATGTGTATATATCTTTTGTACTGTATTACTCCTTGAAATGTGAGTCGGTGTATGGAGTTCTAGGAAACATGTAATATTCACTGTCTTCTGTTTTTGTTTCTCTTAACAGAATATTCGGGCACAAAAGAAGGAGAGAAGCCACCACGACATTGTTAAGAGCACAGGAGATTGTAGGACATTCTCCCGAACTGTCATCTCTCCATTAGCACGATTTGGGTAGAAGTAGGTTGCACTCACAAACACTTGAACCACATGTCTTAACAATTTTACTTGATTATGGCACTGTAAATAGGTTGGCACCGATGAGAGACTAAGAGCAAATCATGCATGTCCAATAACCACGATTAATTGGTCAAGAGATACACTACGAAGACTAGACAGGGGTACTGAACTTGTGGATTTTTTCCTTTAGGCTTGCTCCATACACAACGAATCAAACATGACTGAACTATGTGGTATTTGTAGTGAAATATTTGTAAATTAAGAATATAAGAGGGTACTATACCCGACATGACTTGACAAAGTGTAATCATTTACATCTATGACACTTGGGCTAAAATCGTTCTGCAAGCTAGAATTATAGATTTATAACAACTAACAATGCAGTATGAAGCAGAGGGGTCAGCAAGTTAAAAACTTTATAATTGTTATTTAACCTTTTGAAAGAGCACTAAAGTCTTTTGTTTATGTTGATTGTAGCATGCTGCGTCGTGCTGGTCATTGTCCCTTTAAATATTTGTGGAACGTGCAAATGGTCATGTGACCAAGACCCAGAGAGAGGTCGAAACGCATCTGTTTGCCTAACAAGCCCGTTTATTTTCACCCCCACACCGGAGTGGCTCGTTTATTCCTGCCAGTAAAAGCGGGGATTACCTTTTGCAAATATATATATATATATATATAAATATATATATATTACCTACTGGTGGTCGCCAGTATGTAGTTATAGCTAGGACCTTGTTTCTATTCAAAAAGCATTTTTTCTTTCTCCAATATCTTTAGCGCCATTTGACGAATCTTCGCAAAATTTTCAGAACTAATGGCCCACTCACTTCAGCTGCGGTGTTAAATGTTTCGGGGTGATTCATCAAACGGGGGCCGAGAAATGAGGGGGGTCCCAAAACGGGTATTCTCCATGTTAATTTCCATAGGAAACTTTAGACAAGGCTCAGCCCAAACTGCTGAACGGAATTATACCAAAATTGGAGAAAAGGAAGCCCTTGGTTCAGAAAGCGACCTTTTTGTTAAATGCTGTAAATCCGTTTAGTAGTATTTTAAATATTAAAGGAAAAAGAAATATGCATATGTGGGCAGACCCTAACCACACATCTCATCGTGAGATCTGATTGGCTGTCAGCACTTCATCCAGGAAGTGCTGGCAGCCATCTTGGGACCAATATACATGATAGCACCCCATTAAAATGCGTTGTAGTGAATGGAAGGTTTTGAGAGTCACCAAAAGGAGAACGTATAAAGGGTGATAACAGAGTTTAGTTACATGATAAATCATTTGTTGATGGTACCATATTAATTTTAGGAATTGTGGTGTGTTCTAAGGTAATTTTACCCTGTGAAAAAGCCTTCTGCTGGGATATCATGGATCATGTTTGAAAGAAAACTATTTTCTCATGTTTATCCTATAGAGGTTTGGAAGGTGCTCCAGAAGCTAAAACGAGAGCATATTTTCTGTAAATTCACATTATCATTCTCAGTCATGTGAGAATAAAGTTTGATATTCTCAGTGAAACATGTACATCCAACAAGGGCAGAGACTGTCAGTTGATTCCTTTGTGTTCTACTGCAGCTTCCCAGAGTGTTCTAAAGAACAACTAGAGCGCTAACAGTCTTACTTATGACAAAAGTATGGCACACCTGAAGCCATCTTGATTGGAATAAACTGGTAACACTTAAAACATTTAATTTAAAAGGAACAAAATGAGGGTGTTCATTTTGCCAGAGAAATTATGATTAGTGCTGCAGAAAAAAATTAGGGCACATTTTGAATGACTTCTCAAATCCTCTTCTATTTCATTAAACAACTCTGACATGCAGACTGAAACATGCACTTTTAATACCAGCAGCAGACTTCCAGTTAACACCCTGGTGAGCAGTAGCTTTACTACAGTGATCTAATGAGCAACTAGAGTGCTAACATTCTAAATTTATAGCAAATGTGTGACACATCTGAATGCCTTCTTGATGGAATCAAAGTAAAAAACTGAAAGCATTTCCTACTGAGGATACTGCAGTAAATGAGAAAATTAGGAAACTTCATAACAGATAAGTCTTCCAAGATGGCCACCAGAGAAAAAAGAGCCCAAATTTAGCACAAATATCACCCAGATGTAGCCCACATATAACCCTATGACAGAAGTGTGCAAAACACTTTTTATTAATTTTTTGCAGTTTTATATAGTGCAGACTGGTTGGGTAATGGAGCGTTGCATCTTAATTGGACCCCTTATTGCGTATTTTGCACAAAGTACTTGAGATTGATCTTGCGAAACATTGAACTTTACTATTCTGTTAACCTGAAGTTGCTCTGAGCCGGAATTTATAACACCCGTTTTTACCTACTGGTTTTAATTAATTCTCATTGTATTGTATTAAGAAAGAGGATTTACTGTTTTTATGTACACTTTTATGATCTATGTTTCTAAATCAGATCGAATAAAGTTTATTGAATTGAAGTCTCCCAAGATGGCCACCAGAGAAAAAGGAGCCCAAATGTTGCACAAATATCACCCAGTTGTAGCCCACGTACAGCCCAATGACAGAAGTGTGGAAAACACTTTTTATTTTTTGTTTTTTTGCAGTTTTATATAGTGCAGACTGGTCAGGTATTTCAGTGCTTTACATGAGCATTGGTTACATCACACAAGGACAAATTCATTTTGGTTGTAGGCATGGGGAGATTAAGTGATTTGACCAGAATCACAGAATGTCGAGCTGAAGCAGAAACTCCAACCTGGTTCCTCAGTTGCAAAGTCTGCAGCTCTGGAAGTAACACCACATCCTCTCCCCTAAGTGTAACATTTAATCAAGTGGTCAACTGGATAAAAAAACACAAAGATAACAAATAATTTAAAAGTGCTTTGTCGCTATTTGAGAACTCAGAAAATATGTCCTCATTTTAGTTTTTTAGAGCACTAACCATAATTTCTATGCAAATAAGACCCTCTCATTTCTATAATTTCTAAAGGAAATGCTTTAGGTATTACAGTTTTGATTACATCAAGATGACGTCAGGCGTGCCACACTTTTGTAATAAATATAGAATGTTAGCAATCTAGTTGTTCATTAGGATACTGTTGGGAGGCAGAGGTCAGGGGCACAGACTCAGAAAATTGAAGGCTGGGAGGAGGGTGAGGAGGCAACAATTTGACCACACTGGGCAGGCAGGAAGGGAAGTGGCAGCACAACAGATTATGGAGGGCAGTGGAAAGGGGGGCTGGGACAACAAACCAACAATGCAGGACAGGCAAGAGAGGCTGTGGCAATATAATAGACCATTGAGGGCAGAAGGAAGAGGCAGTGGTAGTACAATCATACACGCCAACAGACCTGATTCAGGCAGGAAACACCCAATGTTTTTAAGCCCAAAGGGGCTTTATTTTATCTCTCTCCTGTCTACGATCTCCCCTTTTTCAATGTAAGTCAATGGGGAAAATCCATTCCACAGTTTTTGTTTTCAAAATCTCCCTCTTAGCAAGTTCAAAATGTTAGCAAGTATGGTATATTGGATCATGGAAGGCAGGAGGAACTGGGGTAGGGACATGGACTTGGATAACAGAGGACAGGAGGGACATGGAAAGGTGCACCAAACTGACCTTACAGGGCAGGCATCAGGGTTTTCAGCAGCACAATACACCACACAGGGCATGCGGGATGGCAGTTTAGCACAACAAACCATGGAAAGCAATAGGGAGGAGACAGGACCATGCAAATGGACAACAGAGAACAGAGGGGAAAGAGGCAATGGCAGCAAGCTGACCATACTGGAAAGACAGGAGAGAAAGCTGCAGCATAACGGACTATAAAGGGCAGGAGGGAGGGATCAGGGGCATGACAATGGAACTGACAAGCCAGAAGGGAGGGAATAGGGGTCTACACATGGAAAACGAAGGGCAGGGGGCAAGAGGGCAGGAGCAGCAAGCTGACCATGGAGGTCAAGCAGGATGGGAACTAGAAGCACAACACACCATGGAGGGCAACAGTGAGACTATAATGGCATACACACAGACCATTGAGGGAAGGTGGGAGTAGTCAGGGGCAGCTAGCTGACCACACAGGAAAGGTGGGAGGGGCCGTGGCAGCACAGAAGACCATGAATGGCAAGCGGGATGGTTAGTGGCAGCACAATGGCCATGATGGGTGAGAAGGAGGGGGCAGGTGCATGCAGAAAGGACCATGGAGGATAGAAGGGAGGGGTAGGAGCTGGGCACAGACAAGAGAGTTCAGGGGAAGGGGCCTCACAACAGACCACGCGGGGCAGGCAGGAGGAGCAGTTGCAGCACAACAGACCAGGGAGGGCAGAAGGGTGTGGCAGTAAAATGGACCATGGAGGACAGGAGGAAGGGGATAGGGGCATGGAACGTGGACAGGCAGGGTGGAGGTGGCAGGGACAGGTTACAGTCATCTAACAATGCTAGGCAGGTGGGAGGGGAGTGGCAGCTCAACAGAACACTCAGAGTAGATAGGAGGGGCAGGTCCATGGATCATGGTAGGCAAAAAGGATGGAGCAGGGGCATGCACACAGATTCGCAGGGCAGGGGGAAGGATGGGGCATAGAATTGGGCAATGGAGGGCAGGAGGAGTGGACTGGGACATCATGCTAAATGGAGGGCAGTGGCAGCACATCAGAACATGCATGGCAGGAGGGCGGAGGCTGGTGCATGGATTCAGACAACAGAGCATAGGGAGGAAGTGAATGGGGCAGCAATCTAACTGTTAAAGGAAGGCAAGAAAGCCAGTGGCAGAACAATGGCCACACAGGGCTGTAATGAGGGAGCAGGGGCATGGACTTGGACAATGGATGGCAAGAAGGAGGGGAGGCAGGAGCAGCAAGCTTGGGTGGGGGAAGCACAATGCCAGGCCAGGCACTGCTTCCAACCCCCCCCATCCATTGTGATAGGCATCTTACTTAATGTTAAAAAAACTTAAATTTTTCGCTGAAAAAAACAAAGATTACAGGGACGTTATAGTTAGACTCAGATTTCACTCATACAAAACCAGTGAAATTCAGCAGTTCTAGTTACCTGAGCTAACATAACCTTACGACCCCACAATGCACTGCTTATGACCTCAGACATTACATCATTCATGACATGGTCAGTGACATCACTCATGACATCTTAAATGAGCTGTGAATGGAATGGAACTAGAATCGCTAGAACTTTATTTAGGGATAGTGTGTTTATATTAACACCCCTTTTTTCCTTTTCTTTCGTGTAAGAACCACTATAATACGCAACTTGCCCTGATCAATATGTCCGATAGCCTTTCACTTTAAAGTAATGTGTAGTCCATTGTGTATGTTGATGTTTGCAATCGTAAGCATGTTTATTATGAACAAGTCACGTTGACGAACATACAGGTATGGGGTTCACGGGTCAAGATATGCTGAAATGACATTGTGTGCATATTAACACTTGTTTTCTTTTCTTTCTTGTATGAATTCCTGAATTTTTGCATCGTGACCAGGCCAATATGGCCAAAAGCTTTTGGTTTAATGTAATATGTAGTCCTTTGTTAATGTTGGCAACTGGAGGCATTTGTACATTTAAATAAGGAAGCTACAATGACTTCTTGTATCATGCTCAATGTTCGGATGAGCCAAAACCTGTGGATTGCGTCCTTTACAGATTAAATACTTCCAAACTACAGCCTGAGTGCTGATTTCTTCTGTGTAAGAGTGAGAGGAGGTTGAATATAATATATATATATATATATATATATATATATATATATATATATATATATATATATATATATATATATATTCCAAACGACAATCTGACAAGAGGAGCGCCTCAACCTCACGGGTCGGGGCCTGTCTCAGGTGTGCCAGACAGCTCCAACATTCAACATGGAAACACGCACTCCTTCAGCAACGTGAAAACAGGCCACTCCAATCGCGCTTTGAAGTTTCTTTATTTGAGGCAAACAGGCAAGTAGGCATTACGCGTTTCGACTCATGCGAGTCTTAATCATATGCCACTGTATGTTGGTGGGTTCGTTAGCATTTAAATAACGTGACTTCTAAACATTGAAAAAGGACTGGTGTCCACTCGCTCACATTTTTAAAGAGGCAGTCAGTTTTTTGGATTTCTTATAGTTCGTTTTTAAGCAGCAAAAGTAAGTACAATTCTTTCATTTTCATTCAGGTTCAGTCCTTTGAACAGATAGTGTTCATTCATACATGTTTCCCTTCGCTGCAAAATCTATTTGTTGTTTTTGTAGTCAGAGGACCACAGTTCCCATAATACTCCATAACTGCCGTTTTTCTTCTTAATTGCTATTCAATGTTTGTTATTGGCAAAACTACCCCTGTTTCACTGTGCACCGAATGCAATCACTGCCTTTAAACGGAAAGTTCCATAAAACGGGCACAGTATTCCACAGGAGAGTCCCGCTACCACCAAGTTATCTTACAGCTTGTGACTTGCCTTTCAAGCTGGTACTCTCGTAGCACGAAGTGCACAGGGAAATCCCTTCTGCAGACCCTGGCTGCTGCAAAGTTCACTCTCCAAGTTGAGGCGGGCCTCTCATCATGGCCCTTCCATCAAAACTCCGGTCATGTCCAGTATCACAGCCGGTGGGCACTCCTTCCATATAAATTCCAAACGACAATCTGACAACAGGAGCGCCTCAACCTCACGGTTCGGGGCCTGTCTCAGGTGTGCCAGACACCTCCAACATTCCACATGGAAACACGCACTCCTTCAGCAACGTGAAAACAGGCCACTCCAATCGCGCTTTGAAGTTTCTTTATTTGAGGCAAACAGGCACCTAGTGGTGACAACACTTATTTCTTAAATGAACTCGGTGCATTTATTTACTTTGTGTATTAATTTACTACTCAAAATCTCTTGACGTCGAGATTTAGTGAATAGCTTCCAATAGCCTTCTGGGGAACAATAAAGTTCAGTAAGAATAGAAAAAAACACCAACTCATTCTGTTCCGCTGGCTGTTGACACGTCTTCTTCACTTTTTTATGCCAGTTACTCAGTTATCACCCATGCATAAATAATAGCGTTTTTTGTATTATTAACTTGTAAACAGCAGTATGACTCAATATTGTGTTCAACTACGTTATGGTGCAATACATTTTGCTATTTGGAAGTCTGTTTTCACTTTTTATATTTTTTCAGTCACAAGTCACATGATGTTTATTTAAATCACTGTTAATCACAACCTCAATACTCGTGAACAAGGACACTTGGTTTCCGAAACGCGTTGAGTCGTGTTTTTGCCTAATAAAGTCTACTTACAGCATTTGGGTGCCGTGGATCATTGTTTGTGGCATGGAAACGATGAAATATGGATGTTATGGGTTTCGCTAACCCGCCACGGCCTGCCATCCTGTGAGGCTTGAGTTGAAGCGAAGAACTGTTGTGGTATATATATATATATTTATTACCTACTGGTGGTCACCAGTAGGTAGTTATAGTTAGGACCTTGTTTCTATTCAAAAAGCATTTTTTCTTTTGCCAATATCTTTTGTGCCGTTTGACGAATCTTCGCAAAATTTTCAAAACTAATGGGGCCCTCTGGTCAGCTCCTGACTTAATTCGGGATGATTCGTCAAGCGGGGGCCGAGAAAATAGTGGGGTCCCAAAACGTGTTTTCCACATGTTAATTTCCATAGGAAACTTTAGACAAGGCTACAGCCTGAACTGCTGAACGGAATTACACCAAATTTGGCAAAAAGGTAGCTCTTGGTTCAGAAAGCGCCCTTTTTTTAAATGATGTAAATCCGTTCAGTAGTTTTTTAAATATTAAAGTAAAAAGAAATGTATATATCTGGGCGGAGCCTAACCACACATCTTATCGTGAGATCTGATTGGCTGTCAGCACTTCATCCAAGAAGTGTTGGCAGCCATCTTGGGACCAATATACATGATAGCACCCCATTAAAATGCATTGTAGTGAATGGAAGGTTTTGAGGGTCACCAAAAGGAGAACGTATAAAGAGTGATAAGACTTTAGCTACATTATAAATCATTTGTTGATGGTACCATACTAATTTTAGGAATTGTGGTGTGTTGTAAGGTGGTTTTACCCTGTGATAAAGCCTTCTGCTGGGATATCATGAATCATGTTTGAGAGAACTATTTTCTCATACTTTTCTCATGGAGGTTTGGAAGGTGATCTAGAAGCTAAAATGAGAGCATATTTTCTGTAAATTCACATTATCTTTCTCAGTCATGTGAGAATGAAAACTGACATTCTCAGTAAAACATGTACATCCAACAAGGGCAGAGACTGTCAGTTGATTCCTTTGTGTTCTACTGCAGCTTCCCAGAGTGCTCTAAAGAACAACTAGAGCGCTAACAGTCTTACTTATGACAGAAGTATGGCACACCTGAAGCCATCTTGATTGGAATAAACTGGTAACACTTAAAACATTTAATTTAAAAAGGAACTAAATGAGGGGGTTCATTTTGCCATAGAAATTATGATTCGTGCTGAAGAAAGAAAAATTAGGGCACATTTTGAGTGACTTCTCAAATCCTCTTCTATTTCATTAAGAAATTCTGACATGCAGACTGAAACATGCACTTTCAATAACAGCAGCAGACTTCCCTGGTGAGCAGTAGCTTTACTACAGTGATCTAATGAGCAACTAGAGTGCTAACATTCAGAATTTATGGCAAATGTGTGACACATCTGAATGCCTTCTTGATGGAATCAAAGTAAAAAACTGAAAGCATTTCCTACTGAGGAGACTGCAGTAAATGAGGAAATTAGGAAACTTCATAACAAATAAATCTCTCAAGATGGCCACCAGAGACAAAAGAGCCCAAATGTAGCACAAATATCACCCAGATGTAGCCCACGTATAGCCCAATGACAGAAGTGTGCAAAACACTTTTTATTTTTTGTTTTTTTGCAGTTTTATATAGTGTAGACTGGTCAGGTATTGGAGTGCTTCACATGAGCATTGGTTACATCACACAAGGACAAATTCATGTTGGTTGTAGACATGGGGAGATTAAGTGATTTGACCAGAATCACAGAATGTCGAGCTGAAGCAGAAACTCCAACCTGGTTCCCCAGTTGCAAAGTCTGCAGCTCTGGAAGTAATACCACATCCTCTCCCCTAAAAGCAACATTTAATCAAGTAGTAAACTGAATAAAAAAACATAAATATAACAAATAATTTAAAAGTGCTTTGTCGCTATTTGAAAACTCAGAAAATATGTCCTCATTTTAGTATTTAGAGCACTAACCATAATTTCGATGCAAATAAGACCCTCTCATTTCTGTAATTTCTAAAGGAAATGCTCTAGGTATTACAGTTTTGATTACATCAAGATGACGTTGTTGTATTCCGCTTTAGGTGTCCGTATATAGGTTTTCCTGAAACATGTCCTTATATAGGCACAATTCGCATTGCCCTTATATAGGCATGGTCACCGACATCCGTCCACCCTAACGTCACAACGAGTTCTTAGAAACCAGACCCTTAAGCTCTTGGGAGTTCCACTAGCACAGGATTATTGATTTCTCCAAGAACTCATCTATTATGTATGAACCGTTATACCTTAAGGGTTCATTCCTGACGTCTTCCTCTGTCCGACTTCACGTCAATGCTAACATTCCAAGGCACCTACCAGGTATAAATATACCTTCCCTTGCCCAAGCAAGTTAGAGGAGACCTCGACTTTAGAGGAGCCCGTATCCTGGCCTGACGCACTGAGAAGACGCTGTCATTCCTGCTCGCAGAAGAATCCAGCTTCCAGTGTTCTGACTCCCTTCGCGGGATGTTAGAGTTCCAGATCCGGCAGGAGATTCCCACCTCTCTCATTCTCAAGGTATGGAGCTGACTTGAACCTAGAGGGACTCTTGGCATACTAGACTTAACATACTCTTAGTATACCATACTAGAGAATACTCCACCTACTTCTTACCTTTCCCTACACCTAGACTAGGTTAGGTACATTGGGGTAGAACTAGCTTAGAGACGCATCGTATGAGTACTCGCATTTTTAGCTCATGTTATTTATGTACGTGAATATATGCTAAAAGATAATGCTAGCGCAGTATTATTTACTTCTACTGCTTACGCTGTACATTATTTATCTTGCATACTGTCTTGTGATCATAACAGCTCATATCTCTTACACGAGAAACAAGACTGTTCAATAAAACCTCTTTATTGAAACGCCCGTCTTTTCTTTCTGTGTAACTCTGTGGAAACTAAGCATGCATGAATAGCTGAGTGAAACTGTTATCTATTGTTTCCACGATTCTGAGACGTGTTCCGATTCTAAAGGGAAACAAAGTAGTCATGTTTATGCGGTTGCCAGAAACTACTCCCATCTTGTTCTCAAGGAGTTTCTAGTGGCCTCTGAGCTAGCTGGCACAAAAGTAATTAAGTTTTATATACTCGATAGTGACATACCGACCTTAGTCCTATGTCAAGCCTATAGGGTATATTATTCCAATGCGCAGAGCCTATTAGGAAAATCGGAACTACACTACAACGTCAGGCGTGCCACACTTTTGTAATAAATATAGAATGTTAGCAATCTAGTTGTTTATTAGGATACTGTTGAGAGGCAGAGGCCAGGGGAACGGACTCAGAAAATTGAAGGCAGGTAGGAGGGTGCAGAGGCAACAATTTGACCACACTGAGCAGGCAGGAAGGGCAGTGGCAGCACAACAGACTATGGAGGGCAGTGGAAAGGGGAGCAGGGGCAACAAACCAACAATGCAGGACAGGCAAGAGAAGCTGTAGCAATATAATAGACCATTGTGGGCAGAAGGAAGAGGCAGTGGTAGTACAACCATACATGTCAACAGACCCGATTCAGCCAGAAAACGCCCAATGTTTTTAAGCCCAAATGGTCTTTATTTGATCTGTCTCCTGTCTACAATCTCCTCTTTTTCAATGTAAGTCAATGGGGAAAATCAATACCCCAGTTTGTTTTTCAAAATCTCCCTCTTACCATGTTCAAAATGTTAGTAAGTATGGTATATTGGATCATGGAAGGCAGGAGGAATTGTGGTAGGGACATGGACTCGGATAACAGAGGACAGGACGGACATGGACAGATGCACCAAACTGACCTTACAGGGCAGGCATCAGGGTTTGCAGCAGCACAATACACCACACAGGGCATGCAGGATGGAAGTGCAGCACAAAAATCCATGGAAAGCAATAGGGAGGGGGCAGGACCATGCACATGGACAACAGAGAACAGAGGGGAAAGAGGCAATGGCAGCTAGCTGACCATAATGGACAGACAGGAGAGAAAGCTGCAGCATAACGGACCATAAAGGGCAGGAGGTAGGGATCAGGGGCATTACAATGGAACAGACCAGCCAGGAGGGAGGGAATAGGGGTCTGCACATGGAAAACAGCACATGGAAAACAGAGGGCAGGGGGCAAGGGGGCAGAGCAGGAGCAGCAAGCTGACAATGGAGGTCAGGCAGGATGGACACTAGAAGCAAGACACACCATGGAGCGCAACAGTGAGACTATAATGGCATACACACACACCATGGAGGGAAGGTGGGAGGGGCCATGGCAGCACAGAAGACCATGCATGGCAAGCGGGTGAGTTAGTGGCAGCACAATGGCCATGATGGGTGAGAAGGAGGGGGCAGGTGCATGCAGAAAGGACCATGGAGGATGGATGGGGCGGGTAGGAGCTGGGCACAGACAAGAGAGTTCAGGGGAAGGGGCCTCACAACAGACCATGCGGGGCAGGCAGGAGGAGCAGTTGCAGCACAACAGACCAGGGAGGGCAGAAGGGTATGGTAGTAAAATGGACCATGGAGGACAGGAGGAAGGGGATAGGGGCATGGAACGTGGACAGGCAGGGTGGAGGTGGCAGGGACAGGTTACAGTCATCTGACAATGCTAGGCAGGTGGGAGGGGAGTGGCAGCTCAACAGAACACTCAGAATAGATAGGAGGGGCAGGTCCATGGAACATGGTGGGCAAAAAGGATGGAGCAGGGGCATGCACGCAGACATCGGAGGGCAGGGGGAAGGAGAGTAGGGTCAGTAAGCTAAGCACAGAGGCTAAGCAGGAGGTCAATGATGGGGCATAGAATTGGGCAATGGAGGGCAGGAGGAGTGGACTGGGACATCATGCTAAATGGAGGGCAGTGGCAGCACATCAGACCATGCATGGCAGGAGGGAGAAGGCTAGTGCATGGATTCAGACAATGGAGGATAGGTAGGAGGTAGATGGGGAAGCAAGCTAACTGTTCAGAGAAGGTGTAAGGACAATGGATGGCAAGGAGGAGGGGAGGCAGGAGCAGCAAGCTTGTGTGGGGGCAGCACAATGCCAGGCCAGGCCCTGCTTCCAACCCCCCACCATCCATTGTGATAGGCATCTTACTTAACGTTAAAAAAAAACTAGAAATTCGCTGAAAAAAACAAAGATTACAGGGACGTTATATTTAGACTCAGATTTAACTTGTACAAAACCAGTGAAATTCAGCAGTTATAGTTGCCTGAGCTAACTATAGCTTACACCCCAGCAATGCACTGCTTATGACCTCAGACATTACATCATTCATGACATGCTCAGTGACATCACTCATGACATCACTCATGACATCTCAAATGAGCTGTGAATGGAATGGAACTATAAGCGCTAGAACTTTATTTATGGATAGAGTGTGTATATTAGCACCCCTTTTTTTTTTCTTTTCTTTCGTGTAAGAACCATTATAATACGCAACGTGCCCAGATCAATATGGCCGATAGCCTTTCACTTTAAAGTAATTTGTAGTCCATTGTTTTTGTTGATGTTTGCAATCCTAAGTATGTTTATTATGAACAAGTCACGTTGACGAACATACAGGTATGTTGTAGTTAGAAATTAGCATTTAAAAAACCTTTGAAATTCACTGAAAAAACCATAGGTTTCAGGGACCTTATAGTTAGAAATTAGCATTTAAAAAACCTTAGAAATTCACTTATAAAACAGGTTTCAGGGACGTTATAGTTAGTTGGACATTTCACTCGTACAAAACCAGAGAAATTCGGCCGTTATAGTTAGTTCAGCTAACTATAACTCGCACCCCGCAATGCACTGCTGATGACGTCACATATTACATCATTCATGACATGGTCAGTGACATCACTGATGACATCACTGATAACATCTCAAATGACATCACTGATGGCATCACTGATGGCATCATCTACGTGAAAATCTGATGCACCTCCTCACACCCTAATATAAGCTTTGATACACACACTCTAAAATACAGACTACCATTTTCGAAACCATAGACACACCAATACCAGTTACTATATACCCACTCACTGATTCCTAGGTCTACACACACAAGCACTCATTCACCCATACAGTCACTCATACCTACATGCAGTTACTCATCAACACAACACTATCATATGCACTCATACACCTATACAGACTCACACACCACCACTCATCCAGAATTACTCACACACCTAGTCAGTCATGCAAAGAATCAATCACACTTCCATTTGCTCACCTATACAGTTATACACACACCACCTCACTTATTCATACAGATACTAACACATACTTACTCTCTTATGCAATCACTGATACAAGTACACACTCATCCATACAGCCACTCTCACAATCACTCACTCTCACGTATAGTTATTTATATACTCCAACTCTCACATACACTGCCTTTTACATATGTAGTTACTCGGACATGTACCACTAAGACATCCATTCACTCACCAATACACCCATACACACACTCACCCACCCATACAGCTGTTTCCACATGCACTCTTGAACCCATACACCCAGTGAATCAACCAGTCACACATCTATGCACAGAGTCACACACCTCCCACCCATCCACACAGACACTCAGGCACCCATACAGATACTCAGTTAACCAATCAATAACCCATATACATACTCATGTAGCTACTCACCAACCGATGCAGCCACTTACACACCAACTGACAGACTGATACCGACATTTACACAGTTTAGTCACTAACCCATGCATTCAGTAAGACACGATTAATCACTCACTTATACAGTCAGTCTCGCACCTACTAAATCATACATTCAGACACTTATACACCCACTCATTCTTCAATACACCTTGGCATATATATATATATATTATCTACTGGCGGTCGCCAGTAGATAGTTATAGTTACAACCTATTATCCATAGGAAATCCGCGACATTCTATTTGAAATAACGTTGGCGCCGGTTGACGAATCTTCGTGAAAGTTTCCAACTTGTTGGAGCGCTCCGCTCCGCTCCTACCCTGAAAGTCTCGGGGTGATACGTGAAGCGGGGGCCGAGAAAAAAGGGGGGTCCCAAAACGCGTTTTCCCCATTCATTTTTCCATAGGAACCTTTAGTCGCAGCTACAGCCCGAACTGCTGAACGGAATTACACCAAATTTGGCAAAGAGGTAGCCCTTGGTAGAAGTGTTGGCAGCCATTTTGTCCCTCGGTAGAACCGAGGGACAGAAACAAGTGCGCAAAGCGCAAAAAGGGGGCAGGGTAGAAACACCCTAACCCCTAGGTCTGCTCAGGGGTCCCACAAGGACCCCCTGGGCAAAAAGCATTTTTTTAAAAAAAAAAAAATCAGCAGGATGCGCTCAGGGTGCGCGTATCCTGCCGAAAAAAAAATCGAAGCGCGGTCTCCCGCGCTCGATGTTAGTGGCCCCCGGGTGGGCCAAGTCCCGGGGGCATGGGGGGTATTTATAATATGAGGGGGGCCTCTAAGGCCCCCAAGCCCGAGGTCCGCCACCCCCGGGGCTTTAAAAATAAATGGTGCGGGAGGGCTCTCGGCCCTCCCGCAGCCCCGGGGATCGCCACCTCCCCGGGGCACTAAAAAATTAAAAATGGGGGTCCGTTTTGGACCCCTGAAGCCCGGGGACCACCACCTCCCCGGGGCTGTGAAATTGTTGGGAGGGGGCCGCGCGGCCCCCTCCTGGAAGCCCTTGATGGCCCTGGGGATCACCACCCCCAGGGCCGGCTCCTGCAGTGTCCCGAGGTGCCTACCCCCGGGACACTGTAGTTTGCTATGACAGGACGGGAGCCTCGCGGCTCCCGTCCTCTCATAGCAAACTTGGTTTGCATATTGAAAGAGAGAGCAGGAAACCTGCTCTCTCTTTCAAAATGCAAACCCAATTGCTTTTCCACATGGGGAGCAACATGTTAGCTGCTCCCCATGTGGAAAAGCAATGCCTGCTCCCGTAGGACGTGGGGAGCCGGCTGGGACTGCTAATTTTTTTTTACGGTAAAATTAGGAGACGCGCATCCAGCGCGGCCCCTGGTGTGCACGTGTTGGATACGCGACCTGTTACACGTTTGGTACACGAATCAAACGCGTTGGGTGCGCGACCCCTAACGCGTTTGGTGCACGATTCCAACGCGTTGGGTACGCGAATCCAAGAAAAAAAAATTACAAAAATTTCAGATATAAATGAAGTTTAGGTGTTTAGGTCTTGGGTGGCTCTAAAAGAGCCGTTCTGTTTTGGGATATTTTGGTACCTACAAGTAAGTACCGTTGCAGAGTCTAAAGTTGATGAGGAAGACTCTGTTACCCTCATCTGTAAAATGTACACCATCTCTCCTATAGATGCCGTCCATATTAAAACGCAGATTGTTGTTGTAAATGGAGCCCATTCTATAATCTCTGAGATAAGCAGAAACAGCTTTATTGACGTGTTTCCTAGCTTTCTCAATCTGTGGACAAAATTTATTGGACCAGTTCCATTTCTGTCTTTGACATATATTAGAATATACAAAGTCAGTTTGGGGGAAAAGTGATATCAATTCTCCAAAGGTGTCCTTCATAAGCATTTCCAGACCTACCCCAGTCAAAGTGCCTAGGTCATTGCCACCACAGTGCACAATTATGAGGTCAGGGTGTTGGAGATGCAAAAAGGATTTAACCAATGGCATCAATTGGTGCCACTTTAATCCTCTCTGTCCAGTCCATTTAATGTCTACATTTGGCAAAGCTAGGTCTTTGTCAATGCCACTGTTTTCTGCATACCTTTGACTCCAGAAAATATAGCTGTGTCCCACAATCCACACTCTAAGCATCTTGAAAGGAGGTCTGGATGCACTCAGAAGGTGTCTGTATGTGAAATGGCAGTTTGACTACTAAAGTTTTTCTAAAATGGTGGATAAGATGCAGTTTAAAAAAAACTGAAAAAAAAATGATTGGCTGTTTGAGAAGATTATAGACTAAAAAGTAGGGTGCATGTTTCTGAGTTTCAAGAGCACGTTTCTTATTGGTTAATGAAAAGCGTTTGAAAGGAACATTAGACAGGATAAGCTGATATTTTGAAAAGTCAAGCGCACTTGTTGTTTGGATTAGCAACATTGTGTGCTGAACTTGTGACCTGTGAGTTCAGTTCAGTGTTCCATGAACTGTTACTATGGTAACAGGCTGTAAGCAGATTGGGGGTAGGGTTGAAAGTTATATCAATTGGATAGGCTTGAAATGTGTAACCAATAGAAATGTGTGTTAGCTTTTGAATTAATGTGGGAAGTAATGTAATTTGATATTTACATGTATATGTGTGCAGAAAGAGAGGGAAAGTTTGCCATTTTTTGGTTTTGCTAAGAGCAGTGCAGTACAGACATTTGGTTTAAGAACATCTGGTGTGTGACTGACATACTTCTTAATCAACAAATTAATTTGAAAGGTGAGTTATTAATTTGTGAGGTGTTGTATGTTGTGTCTTTGTTTTTAATAAGACTAATGTTTTTCTCCTGCTAAAGTCCAGGGAGTAGTGTTGCTTGTCTAGAATCACACTGTGAGTCTGTGTGCATTTGGGCAACCACTGTGAGAGAAGCATTTGGGTACTTCATGTCTTTGCAGACAGATAACCGCTTTAAAACCTGTCATGTTGTTAAGTTTTCGTAGTATTAGAAGCCAGTCATTGCTTGTGCATTCGCAGAATGAGACAGTCATTCACAGTAGACTGCAGTAGTGAAGTTTGTAAAATGTGCGCAGTCACCTTACCCTTTCCAGACTAGTGAATGTGTTTTGGAAAGGTCCAAGGAACTGTGTTGCTTGTCTAGAATCACACTGTGAGTCTATCTGCATTTGGGCAACCATTGTGAGAGAAGCATTTGGGTACTTTATGTCTTTGCAGACAGATAACCGCTTTAAAACCTGTCATGTTGTCAAGTTTTCGTAGTATTAGAAGCCAGTCATTGCTTGTGCATTCGCAGAATGAGACAGTCATTCACAGTAGACTGCAGTAGTGAAGTTTGTAAAATGTGCGCAGTCACCTTACCCTTTCCAGACTAGTGAATGTGTTTTGGAAAGGTCCAAGGAACTGTGTTGCTTGTCTAGAATCACACTGTGAGTCTCTATGCAATTGGGCAACCACTGTGAGAGAAGCATTTGGGTACTTTATGTCTTTGCAGACAGATAACCGCTTTAAAACCTGTCATGTTGTCAAGTTTTAGTAGTATTAGAAGCCAGTTATTGCTTGTGCATTCGCAGAATGAAACAGTCTTTCACAGTAGAATGCAGTAGTGAATTTTGTAAAATGTGAGCAGTCACCTTACCCCTTCCAGACTAGTGAATGTGTTTTGGAAAGGTCCAAGGAACTGTGTTGCTTGTCTAGAATCACACTGTGAGTCTATCTGCATTTGGGCAACCATTGTAAGAGAAGCATTTGGGTACTTCATGTCTTTGCAGACAGATAACCGCTTTAAAACCTGTCATGTTGTCAAGTTTTCGTAGTATTAGAAGCCAGTCATTGCTTGTGCATTCGCAGAATGAGACAGTCATTCACAGTAGACTGCAGTAGTGATTTTTGTAAAATGTGTGCTGTCACCTTACCCCTTCCATACTAGTGAATGTGTTTTGGAAAGGTCCAAGGAACTGTGTTGCTTGTCTAGAATCACACTGTGAATCTGTGTGCATTTGGGCAACCACTGTGAGAGAAGCATTTGGGTAGTTCATATCTTTGCAGACAGATAACCGTTTTAAAACCTGTCATGTTGTCAAGTTTTCGTAGTATTAGATGCTCCAGGAATCACGCTGTCACTTCCCATGCACTCCTCTAGTCAGCAATCCAGCACCATGTGCTAATGCAATCAGTGCGTCAAAACTTAAACACTTATAAATTCCCCTATGCACACTCCTTGCAGTACCCAGGCCTTAGCACATAGACTGCTACAAATCCCTATCTTCTACGCATGAAGTCCTCTAACCACCTACACACTTGTCTTTCACTCCTTCAATTCTCAGGCAGTATCCATACACTCCAATAAAGACATTGTTACTCCCCATGCACTCCTCCAGTCAGCTATCCAGCACATATACTAATCCAAACACTGTGCCATAACCAAACACTTATAAATTCAGCCAGGCACTGACCTTAAAGTACTCTAATCGTTCAGTCAGTACCCAATTACTCATGCAGTGTCCCAGGCTTTAGTACATAGACTGCTTCAAACACCTATCAAGTATGCATGTAGTCCTGTAACTACCTACACACTTGTTTTTCACTTCTTCAATTCTCAGGCACTATCCATACACTTCAATAAACACCTTGTTACTCCGCATGCACTCTTCCACTCAGCCATCCAGCACATATAGTAATCTAAACACTGCCATAACCAAACACTTATGAATTCAGCCAGGCACTCACCTTGAAGTACTCTAATCATTCAGTCAGTGTTCAATTACTCATGCAGTGACCCAGGCCTTAGCACATAGACTGCTTCAAACACCTATCCACTACACATGTAGTCCTGTAACTACCTACACACTTGTTTTTCACACCTTCAATTCCCCAGTCAGTATCTATACACTCTAGCAGTCTCCTCTAGTGACCCATTCAGCTCCATGTACTAATCCATTCAATGCGCCAAAACCCAATCACTTAAAAATTCACCTAGGCACTCTCCTTACAGTACTGTTTACATTCAGTTACTATCCAAATACTCATTCAGTGATTTAGAGCCTTAACACATAGGGGTCGATTCCGATTCGGGCCGGAAATTTCCCCGACCGAGCCGGACCCGGAGAGATTTCCGACCGAATCGGACCCGTGCAGTCCGACCGAACGAGTACGATGCGTCCGTATGTTATCGGACACGAGTCGGTCGGACTCCCATTGAACTCAATGGGAGCCGGTCGTACAACGCGTACGCGGGCTCCCATTGCCTCAATGGGTGCGAGGCGGACAAGGGCGCCCCCTACAGCGAGTACGCCGCGAGCGCGCTCGCGGCGTACATGCACAGGTAGGGGGACCCATGGGTCCCCCTGTGTGCGCCTCGCACGGGTACGCGTACAGGGGGTCCGACACGGACCCCCAAAGTGCGGCTCCGACAGCGAGTTCGAGTCGGACGGCGCGAGTCGGTCGGAGCGGTCGAGGTGCGCATCGTACTTACCCGGCCGGAAAACGTCTCCATTGCGCGGTGCGAATCGGGTCCGACCGAGTCGGTCGGAGCGGTGCGATCCGGGTACGAGTCGGTCGGAGCGGTCGGGTCGCCCGGACGGAGTCGGTCGGCGAGTCGCATCGTACTCGCTCGGCCGGACCCGCGTACGGTTCGGTCGGGAAACAGGCTTTCGCATGGCTTTTTTCCCGACCGAATGGTATTGGGTGCGCCTCCGACCGAGATCGGAATCGGCCCCATAGTGTTTCAAACTCCTATCCACTATACATGTCGTCCTCTAACCATCTACGCACTTGTGTTTAAGGCTTTTAATTCCCCAGTCAGTCTCCTTACACTTCAAGAAACACCCTGTCATTCCCCTTGCAATCCTGTATTGACCCATTCAGCACCATGTACTAATGCATTCACTCTGCCAAAACCCAACCGCTTATAAATTCACCCGGGCATTCTCTTTGCAGTACTCTAATCATTTAATCAGTACACAAGTACTCATGCAGTGATTCTGGCTTCTGCACATGGACTGCTACAAATCTTTATCGAATATGCATGCACTCCTTTAATCACTTACACACTTATCTTACACACCTTCATTTCCCCAGGCAGTATCCATACACTAAAGCAAACATCCTGTAACTCTCCTTGCAGTGTTGTAGTGACCCATTCAACACTATGTACTAATCCATTCACTGTGCAAAAACTGAATCACTTTTAAATTCACCAAGGCACTCTCCGTGTACTACTCTAATCATTGTTTTGCAACCCAACTACTTATACAGTGAGCTAGGTTTTAACACGTGCAATGTGTTTCTATAGTAATTGAAGGGTATAATTTGTAAATTTATTAAAATTAATTTATTTATAATTATTTCTTACAGATATTGTTTATCATCATTAAAACAAACTTATCATGCCTAAAAAATCAAGAAAGAGAAAACGACAGCAAAATGAAAATTATTTGAACAAATCTGCAGAAGAAGTATTGGATGACCAACATCATGTGGCTAAAAAGAAAGTCTTTCGGTAAGACAACAAAAGAATTCCTTAAAAAAATTTCAAAGCCTAGAAATAGTGTACAAATTGTACAAAGTAAAAACAATGCTTCAACTAGAAAAAGAATATGAGTAAAAGAAAAGAGTAAATGGAAAATTACATTCAAACGATACAATGAATGGTAAAAGAAGGCAAAATCAGTATAAAGAAATCAGGAAAAAGATTTTTTATAATAGAGTTGTTTTTAACTTGCTTAAAGATGTTAAAAAATATAAAAGAAGAGCACTATTTTATAAAAAGAAAAAGTATATTGAATCCATTGTTCAAAAAGCTTTGGAATTAAAAGGAAATTATTTATTTTAGTTTTAAATAGAATTCGATCACTACATAAACCAATCCATTTTTTGAAGGCCAAAAGTAAGAAGAAAAAAGTAATTAACAGAACTAATTTTTGTGATTTTTTTTTGGGTGAATGGAAACATAGTTCAAGTTCAGAGCCGTTCTTTAATGAAGAGAGTTATTTTCAGACCAATAATTTATTGCATGCAGTTGATACCAGTGGTCGTGCTTATGAGGTTAGAAATGGTTGTGCAATTGAGAAAGAAGATGGTTCCCAGAAATGTAGAAGAAGTGATAGCTGATGAAGCTCTAGGGAGACGTCCTAAAGCCCCAGTGTATACTTGGGATTGCAGTAGTATTTGTAGTGTACGACAGGAATCTATTGATATTTTACGCAATTTCTTACGAGAGTATACTAAAAAAAGTGTTAAGCAAAAGATTAAGATGTTACAAGGACTAGACCCTTGCAGAGTGAGAAAAAATACTGGTTTGCAAGGTCATTCTCTGGCTTGTCTTTCTAGAAAAGTATGTCAAAGTGTTTTTCATCATTTTAGGATGTTAGCAGTACATCATTCTGAAATGCGGAAGTTAGTTAGAAGATTGTATTATGCAAAAAGTCCAGCACTTAAATTAAATGAGTTGAACAGTGCTCTTTTGTGTGGGTCAGTATCTGATGTGAAGAAGGTTTGTGATGAAATTGAGTTTTGTTACTTTGGTCCGGAAGAAGAGAGTGCAGAAACTGACACATTGATAGAAGAAAATGTTGAAGAGAATGTGCAACATACTACTCCAAAAAATTTGAAGAACCAATTACAAAGTTTATGGTGATTTCAGGTGAAAGGCCAAATTATTCTTGTATTTGTTGCCGGCGAACTCACTATAGAAATCAGACTAGGAGTGTTGATCTGTATTTTAAAAGTGAAAAACAAAATAATGATGAGTGGAAGAATTTTGCAACTTATTTGTGGGTAGAGAATTGTTTTGATTTGGGTACTGATCAATGTATTTGTAAATATTGTTATAACAAATTGGATGAAAATAAAATGCCTGCTAGAGCTGTTCATAATGATCTAGAGTTGATAACTATTCCTCCGGAACTAATAGATTTAAACACGTATGAGTCTATTTTGATTCAATGTGTACACCCATTTCAGGCTATTGTTCGTATGGAGCCAAAAACAGGTAAATTGCCTCCGAGTGATTTACAGAGAGGATTAAAAGGAAGAGTTGTATATTTACCACTGGATTTAAAGAAAAATATTGACACTATTGGTGTAGAGAATGTAGAAAGTGAACCATTAGTTATTCTAGTTAATGGTGTTCCTACTAAGAGTAAGAAAATCTGGCAAGAATTAGTGGATGTTAGAAAAGTGCAAAAGGCAACATTATATCTAATAAAAAACAATGAGTACTATAAAAATGTGTATGTGGAAGAAGAAGAAATACTTTTAGATGATGACACTGAAACATCAAGTGGTCAAATTGAAAAAGTGGACATGTCGAAAAATGAAGAAATCTATGAACATTATAGTGTACATCCACTTCATTCGAAAGAAGTGATGGGAAATACTATTGAGTTATTCCAAATGAAGGAAGCAAAGGGTACTCCCATCAGTGTATGGGAGAAAAGTTTGGAAGCTCGTTGTTTTCCGCAGCTTTTTCCAACTGGAAAAGGTGGACGATATGATGAACGACCTGTGCAGATTCCTGCATCTGAATATCGGACAACAAGATTGTATGCAGAAGATCCAAGGTTTCGACAATGTATCCCATATATATTTCATCTTTTGTTTGAGAGTGACTTATCTGGACTTTCATATGCAGTCAACCACATTTTGAAAACAGGAGTACATTTTCAAAATGTTTCTGCAAAGCAATTTATGGATAAAGTACATCAGAGAGACGATCATCTAGAATCTCAGTTGATTAATTTGATGGCATGTCAGCGTGGTACTAATGAGTATTGGTACCGTCGTCATGGAGAACTTAAATGCATGCTAAGGAACTTAGGAACTCCTACATGGTTTCTTACCCTAAGCTGTGCTGAATACGCTTGGGATGATTTACTTGAATTTCTTCGTGAGGCAAATTCAAATGTAAAAATATTGAATACAAGACACCTGGAGAATTGTGCTCTTTGGATCCTGTTAATGTGTGCAGGTATTTTAATCATAGATTTGAAGCTATGATGTCTTTTATCTGCAATAAAAAAAATCCTCCTCTTGGAGAAGTTCTGGATTTTTTGGGAGAAAGGAGTATCAAGCTAGAGGTGCTCCTCATATACATATGCTGATATGGATCAAAGATGCTCCTAAATTCGGAACTGATTCTGATGATACTGTTTTGTCTTTTATTGAAGAATATGCCACATGTGCTATACCCAAAAGAACAGAAGAAAACAACTTAAAACAACAAGTTTTACGATTCCAAAGCCATCGATGCGGAAAATACTGTCGACGAAAGTACAAGTGTAAGGAAAAGTTTTATACCAAATGTCGTTTTGGATTTCCACGTCCTGTAATATCCAAAGGAAGAGTAAACAGTTTATGTCAGCTATGAGACATACCATCACTAGAAAGTCTCCAAAAAATACATACAATTTGAGAAGAAGTGAAGAATCAAAATATATAAATGATTATAATCCTGTTATTCTCTCAATGTGGAATGCTAATATGGATATTCAGTATGTTGCGGATAATTCCATTGCTGTTGCCCGGTATGTGACATCTTATATAACAAAATCTGAAAAGACAGAATTGAAAGAAATGTGGGAAGAGATTTCTCACGAGAAGAGTCTAAGTAAGAAATTATACAGTTTCAGTTTGAAGATGTTATCCCATCGAGAAATTGGAGCGTATGAATGCTCAGATCGGTTATCATCTGCAAGTTTATACTCAAAATCTAGAAGAATCATTTGGGTGAGTCTAGGTCTTGCTGCAACGCGAAATCGAGTACTTAAATCTGTTCAAGAAATTGAATATTTAGCAGAAAAAGAGCCGGAAAGTACAGATATTGTGAAAACAAATATGTTGGACACATATTATCCAAATAGAAGTCATCATCTTGAGAACATATGTCTCTATGAAGTGCTGCAAAACTACACTTTTAAACGGAATACTACAGAAAACATCACTGATGGAAAATATGCAGTAATTGGTTCCGAAGGATGTTTGGTGAAACAAAGGAAAGGAAATTTGATTAATCACAGAAAACTGAGTTGTGACACTACTGATAAAAGAGAATTTTACTATTTTGCACTTTTGCAACTGTTCAAACCGTGGCATTCAGAATTGGAATTACTTGGAGAATTTCAGAGTTATGAAGATTCCTTCAATGCTTGTAAAGATACCATACAATGCACTGTTTTTGCAAATTATGTAAAGATGTTGAACGATGAAATTGACCAAGAAGCTACTATTGCAGCTGAGATTGCTAGAGACAGTTCTCAAGACAGTCAAACTTCTGCTGCGATCAGTGAAGATCCACTAGGACAACCAATTGTTGAAAATTAAGCAGCAATTGCTATGAAGGAAGTTGAAACAGCAATGCTTCAAGGTCGAGAAGATATTATGGACTTAACAAACTTGGAAGAACAACTAAATGTTGAACAACAAGAAATATATCAGCAAGTGAAGCAACAGATTGACCATGGATTACTTCATGAAAACAAAGAATGCTCATGCACATCTTTTGAACCTATCCGGATGTATGTGAGTGGACAAGCTGGAACAGGAAAAAGTTTCTTAATAAAAGTAATGACCAGTTATCTACACAAAATAACTGAGTCACATTTGTCTTGTGTTGTAACTGCTCCTACTGGGTTGGCAGCACACAACATTAAAGGAATTACATTACATCGTTTACTGATGCTACCTGTGGAGCATGAAAACAAATTGGAATATCATAAGCTATCTGGAGAAGCTTGTTATGAAGTTTCAAGAGTGCTGAAGAAAATGAAACTTCTGATTATTGATGAGGTAAGCATGGTCTCAAACTTAATGCTTGCTTTTGTGCATTTAAGAATGCAGCAAATTCTTAAAACAGAGTACGATGTGTTATTTGGAGGAAAACATGTTATAGTTTTTGGAGATCTACTGCAACTTACTCCCGTAAAAGGACAACCAGTATTTAAAACGCTTGTGCATGAAGACACCAGAAAGTCTATGGGTAGTGTTGGAAACGTTAACATTTGGTCATATTTTGAATACAAAGAACTCATTACGAATATGCGACAGGCAAATGATGTTGATTATGGAACTATTCTTCAAGATGTAAGAATTGGAGTACTGACAGAACATGGGAAAGAGGCTTTACAGAGTCGGTTACTTTTGAATTTGTTTCCAAATGAAAATATAGTTCAGGAGAAAATATATAAGAAAATTGCAGAAACCAAATCAGTAATCTGCTTAATGCCAACACTGCGAGAGTGTTCTATATTCAACATAGAAGTTTTGAAGCTCGAAAATGAAGAAATAATAAAAATGGAGGCCATTGATAAAATAGAGCATGAAGGAATCACTATTATTTTGACCGAAAAATTGCAAACAAAATTGCATTCTTTAGAAAATTCAATATCTAAAACTGCTGGTTTAGAAAAGAATCTATATGTATGTATAAACTGTCGGGTAATTTTAAGGCGTAATTTGGATGTAGAAAAAGGTTTAGTTAATGGAGCAATGGGTAAACTTGTGGATTTTGTAAATTATCAAAAAGAGATGGAATTGAATTTTTAAAAATCAAATTTGATGAAATTGAAGAAGTAAAATAAATTGGTCGTTGTTCAGTTCGTTTTTTGCTTGTAAAAGATTTATATGTCCGTAGAAAACAATTTCCACTTTCTTTGGCATATGCAGTGACTATTCATAAATCTCAAGGATTAAGTGTAGATAGTGCTTTGGTGAACATTGGAAGTACCGTGTTTAAAGAGGGTATGGCATATGTTGCTTTGTCCAGAGTCAGAAGTTTATCTGGTTTGTTTTTAATTGATTTTGATGACTCAAAGATTATTGCAGATACAAACTGTGTAAAAGAGTATAATAGATTAAGAAGAGCGTATGCTCCCAATTTAGGTCAGTTTCCTGTATTTGAAAAGCGTGTGGTAGGTCGAAAAAGAACACATGACAATATTTGTAGTAAAGTTATAGCAAAGAAAAAAATAAAGATAATGTTGTAATTGCAAGCAAGAAGACAAAGGACGCTAATGAAGACATTGTTGGTTATCAGTTTGAAAATAGTTCAGGTATCAACTGCTATGCTAACGTAGTAGTTAATGTTGTTTTTTTCTTGAAAGTTTGCAACAACAAATTATGGAGAATCGGGAAAAAATATTTTGCTCCTTGTTGTATTCTGTTTATGAAAAATTGAGGACTGATAAAAGTAAAATGCAAAGCGTTTCTGATATTCGTCAAGTTTTGGATATATGTTGTGGATCAACACAATTTAGACAAAATATGCAACAAGATGCTCAGGAATTTTTAATGTATATGCTTACTGTATTGGAAAATGAAGGGATAGACATTGAAAATCTTTTCGGCCTTTGTTATAAATGGGAACATGTATGTGAAAATTGTATGTTTACATGTACCACTGATATAGACACAGAAAGATTTATATATTTGACATTACCAGAGTGTAAATCAGTATCTTTTAATAAACTAGTTAAAGCAGCAAATCAAAACATGAAGTGTACCCAATGCAAATCTGAAATGTTATCAACATTATTTATACAAAAATATGGACAATATATAATTTTAATGATGCAACGTTGTACAGCTGATGGAAGAAAATTGGACACTTTCATAAAAAATTTTGTAGCAACTCAACTATCAATATCAGGAAGGACTTTTGTTGCAGTAGCAATTATTTTCCATCTTGGTGCTTCCACTACATCTGGACATTACACTGTGTATCTAAAATGTAATAAAGGCTGGACATATTGTAATGATGCTCAGTTGGTTTTTAAACAACGTTTGCCAAGTGAATTACCAAATTATTACCTAATATTTTTAAAACCAAAGTTTTAGGAAGATAATTTGGCCTCTGAGGAATTTATTAATATGTATTAATACGATTACTATTGGACAATTTTAATGTAAAGGACTTCAACAATACCATTTGGCCAAGAGGAAAGGTGTATGTTTCAATTGTGGACTTTTTCTTGTACATTCTCTCTGCATATATTTTTAACCAACAACATTTACAGTGTATATAAATTTACGTTTGAAAATTTTCTTAGGAGTTAGCATTTTTATATATATGTGATTTGCATTATATGCTATGTTATTTTTGGATGTAGTCTTGGGTTTTTTAAAACAATATTATTTATTGTTTTTTTTTGCCCTCTGTTATGTGATGAGTATGATTGAAAACACTGTTTCTAGTGAATTTCAATTTATTCTGATGACAGTAAAAAAGACAAACAAAATAATTTGTAAAATGATAAAATTATGCTGTATTGTAAAAAATATAATATTATATATTATAACAATTTTTTCTTCTCTTTCACAGATCGTAATTCTAAAATAACATTTTTAGAAATTTATTTTATAAAAAACAATTGAAAAATAATGTGTACCATTTTTTATTTGTATTACTGTGAAGGTAAGTTTAACTAAGTATTAAAATGCACAATAGCCTGTGTTTGCACAGAGGTGAAGAAAGGAGAGATGGATGTAGTAGATATGTGTAGAAAGATGCTCTGTGCGTGTTTTAAGTTACACGATAAAGTTAACATGAATACTGAGTGTCACTGGGAGCCAACAAACCCACCAGATATGTGCAGTAACTGCCAAAGAGTTGTATTTTAGAGACATATAAAATGGGATATAGTTTTAGAACACATATCTGCAAAATAGGTATATGGGGGCAGATTTACAAGCCCCTTGCGCCACTTTTGCGTCACTTTTCCCATGTTAAAAGTGATGCAAAAGTGGCGCAAGAGCTTGTAAATCTGCCCCATGGTGTTCAATAGAGAGACGTAGTGGCGACTAGTGTTTTGGAAGCTTCAGGATTTGATGAAGGAAGGCACAACTTGGAGAATTGGTTTTATTTCTCTTCATTTACTCACTTTCAATATATGCTACAATGCACAGTATACATAGAAGGAGAGAAATGCCTTCATTTATTGATTTTTGTGCAGGAATTTGTGTCTTCCTGCACAAAAAAACTCTACACGACACAGATATCCTTGCACCGTGGTGCAAGGGTGCCTGTGTCATCACATGGCTGCAGTTTAAGCCACAGTGCAGAAGGAAGCAGAAACTTGCAACATATTTATGTACATATGTTGCATGCCTCTGCTTCGGAAGTACTGCAGTACATTGCAGCTAAAGAGCTTACAGTGTCATGCTGCAGCATTTCCTTATAGTTCTGCACTTATACATTCACCATACACCACAAATGCATTCTTTCAGTCAATTATGCACTACAGATACATTCTTCTAAACTTTCACACACTAGGATAAAAATTTAGCTCTTTTTTTAACCAGAGTAGGTAGTTCTGAAAATAACTTTTTTTTTGTTTTGTTGTTTTATATATATATTTTTTTTTTGAACAATTTTTTATTTTTTTTATTTATTTTTTATCAGGAACAAAAAGTCAACGGGACCAACAAAACCATGAAAAAAAGCCAACAAGATGAAAAAAACTGTCATTTTAGAAAAGAAAACCCAAAAAAATCAGCATCGGTGGTTTCTTTGTGCTGTGCATATTAAGTCAATAGACTGCTCCCCATAGCATAAAAGTTTGTTGCATTTAATGCAAACAATTTTTAACTGGCCAAATTCAGGACGGATATCAGGATGGCCAGGTGAAGAGGCTGCCGTAGATGTACTGGCCACTGCTGCAGTTGGAATAACACGCAGTCTTCGGCACTCCTCTCTTGCTAGGTTCACTGGATGCAGTGTCTTGAGATGCTTAAGCATACTTCCTGTTCCACAAGAATATTTTTTGTGGGGTCTCCTCTCGATAATACTCGGCTGCATATTTTGCAGGTCACCTTAACTGCATTTACTTTTTTTTGCCCCTCAGGTATGGTGAAAAATGTCCACACCACAGAGGTGTATTTTTCTGGTCGTGGTGGCTCTGCAACAAAATCATCATCTGATGAATGATCAGAGTTGGAGGCAGGTTGCTGTCCAGAAGCCATTGTAAAATCAGCAGTACAGGTGTCCAACACAAAAGTATGGAAGTCTTGTAACTGAAGATGTTGTCCCAAGGAAGATCTAACAAAAGTGATTAAAATGGGTGGGGTCCTTCAATACTTAGAATAGGAAGTGTTATGAACCAATCAAATCTCTTTTTTATGGTCACATGGGATCCGCGTACAGTACACGCACGCAGCACGCATCCAGCGCGACTTCGCGAAGCAGATTTCAAAGTAATGTTTATTAAAAAAAAACTAAATACTATTTATATAATTATCTCAGATAATCTCTTGTGTTAATATTTAGGTTAAATATATATATATATGTTTAAAGAAAATAAAACATTTCGCGGGATTCGCGTACCTACCGCGTAGAAGATATATATGACGTCACGCGGAAACGTGCAAGCGTCGCGTAGCGTAAACGTATTATGTGCGTATGCGCTTGAAATCGCGTACGGATCGCGTTACAAACGCGCAGTAAAATGCGTACCCAACGCACACCGTACACGGATCCACTCAAGAATCCTAAAATGGAGGTTAGGTTCCGCGTGGTAGTCGAGGAAGGTGCGCTTTGGGTGCGCGTCTTCAAAAATTTAATTTTTTAAAAAAAAGTAAATATAATATTTAAAAAAATATAAAAAATAAAAAAATGAAAAAGAATATCAGCATTTTTTAAAACATTTTTTTCAATTTATAGAAAAATTATTAATTTATTTTTTAAATAAAAAATTTGAAATTAAATTGTTTAAAAAAATGTAGTAAATTAATATCAAAAAAAATAAATTCAATAATTAATACACTAAACAATTGTCATTGAAAAAACCTTTGAAATTCACTGAAAAAACCATAGGTTTCAGACACGTTTTAGTTACAAATTAGCATTTAAAAAACCTTTGAAATTCACTGAAAAAACCATAGGTTTCAGACACGTTATAGTTACAAATTAGCATTTAAAAAACCTTTGAAATTCACTGAAAAAACCATAGGTTTTAGGGACAGTTATAGTTACTTGGACATTGCACTCGTACAAAACCCGTGAAATTCCCCCGTTATAGTTAGTCCAGCTAACTATAACTCACGCCCCGCAATGCACTGCTGATGACGTCACATATTACATCACTCATGACATGGGCAGTGACATCACTGATGACATCACTGATGACATCTCAAATGACATCACTGATGACATCATCCACGTGATAATCTGATGCACCTCCTCACACCCTAATATAACCTTTGATACACCCACTCTAAATTACAGACTGCCATTCGCAAAACCATAGACACTCCAACACCAATAACTACATACCCACTCACTGATTCTTAGGTCTACGCACACATCCACTAACTCACCCGTACAGTCACTCATACTTATGGTCACTCAGTACAGGACTATCATATGCACTCATACTCCTATATAGACACTAAAAAACGGCCACTCATCCATAGAGGTACTCACACACCTAGTCAGTCATGCAAATAATTAAACACACTGCCATTTACTCACCTATACAGTTATACACACACCAGCTCACTTAATCATACAAATACTAGCACATTGTTACGCTCTTATACAATCACTGATACAAGCACACACTCATCCATACAGCCACTATCACAATCACTCACTCTCGCTAATAGCTATTTATATACTCCAACACACATATATACTGGCTTTCACATATGTAGTTACTCACACATGTACCACTGGGACATACATTCACTCACTAACACACTCTTACACACACTTACCCACCCATACAGTCTATCACAGATGCACTCTTGAAACCATCCACCCAGTGAATCACCCACTCACACATCTATGCACAGAGTCGCACACACCCCACCCACACAAACACTGAGGCACCCATACAGATACTCAGACAACCAATCAATAACTCATATAGACACTCATGTAGCTATTCACAAACCCATGCAGCCACTTACACAGCAACAGACAGACGGATACAGACATTCACCCAGTTTAGTCACTAACCCATGCATTCAGTAAGATACGTTAAATCACTCACTTATAGTCAGTCACGCACCTAATAAATCATCCATACAGACACTTACACACCCACTCATTCTTCAATACGTCTTTTCCTATATATTTTAAAAATATTTAAACTTTACAGAAACACACAGTCACTGGATGATGTCATCAGTGATGTCATCAGTGATGTCATTTGAGATGTCATCAGTGATGTCACTGACCATGTCATGAGTGATGTAATATGTGACGTCATCAGCAGTGCATTGCGGGGCGTGAGTTATAGTTAGCTGGACTAACTATAACGGGGGAATTTCACGGGTTTTGTACGAGTGCAATGTCCAAGTAACTATAACTGTCCCTAAAACCTATGGTTTTTTCAGTGAATATATATATATATATATATATATATAAAAAACATATTTAAACTTTACAGAAACACATAGTCACTGGATGATGTCATCAGTGATGTCATCAGTGATGTCATTTGAGATGTCATCAGTGATGTCACTGACCATGTCATGAATGATGTAATATGTGACGACATCAGCAGTGCATTACAGGGGCGTGAGTTATAGTTAGCTGAACTAACTATAACGGCTGAATTTCTCTGGTTTTGTATGAGTGAAATGTCCAACTAACTATAACGTCCCTGAAACCTGTGGTTTTTTTCAGTGAATTTCTAAGGTTTTTTAAATGCTAATTTCTAACTATAACATCCCTGAAACCTATGGTTTTTTCAGTGAAAATATATATATATATATATATATATATATAATCTACTGGCGGTCGCCAGTAGATAGTTATAGTTAGGACCTATTTTCCATAGGAAATTCACAACATTCTATTTCCAATAACTTTGGCGCCGGTTGACGAATCTTCGTGAAATTTTCAAAACTTATGGCCGGGTCCGCTCCTATCCTGAAAGTTTTGGGGTGATTCGGCAAGTGGGGGCCGAGAAAAAAGGGGGGTCCCAAAACATGTTTTCCCCATGCAATTTTCCATAGGAAACTTTAGACACGGCTACAGCCCGAACTGCTGAACGGAATTACACCAAATTTGGCAAAGAGGTAGTTCTTGGTTCAGAAAGAACCCTTTTTGTTAAATGGTGTAAATCCGTTCAGTAGTTGCTGAGAAAATCAAAAGTAAAATCACATATATATCTGGGCGGAGCCTAACCACACATGTCATCGTGAGATCTGATTGGCTGTCAGCACTTCATCCTGGAATTGCTGGCAGCCATCTTGGGACCAATATAAATGATAGTACCCCATTGAAATGCATTGTAGTGAATCAAAGATTTTGAGGGTTACCAAAAGGAGAACTATAAAAGGTGATAACAGACTTTAGTTACATTAGAATTCATTTGTTGATGGTACCATACTAATTTCAGGAATTGTGGTGTGTTCTAAGGTGATTTTACCCTGTGAAAAACCTTCTGCTGGGATATCATGAATCATGTTTGAGAGAACTATTTTCACATGCTTGTCCCATAGAGTTTTGGAAGGTGCTCCAGAAGCTAAATTGAGAGCATATTTTCTGTAAATTCACATTATCTTTCTCAGTCATGTGAGAAGGAAGTCTGACATTCTCAGTAAAACATGTACATCCAACAAGGGCAGAGACTGTCAGTTGATTCCTTTGTGTTCTACTGCAGCTTCCCAGAGTGTTCTAAAGAACAACTAGAGTGCTAACAGCCTTACTTGTGACAAAAGTATGGCACACCTGAAGCCATCTTGATTGGAATAAACTGGTAACACTTAAAACATTTAATTTAAAAAGGAACAAAATGATGGGGTTCATTTTGTCATAGAAATTATGGTTAGTGCTATAGAAAGAAAAATTAGGACATGTTTCAAGTGAGATCTCAAATATCTTCCTGTTATATTTCAAAAGGAGCAGCCTGTCAGTTGATGCCTTTGTGTTCTACTGCAGCTTCCCAGAGTGTTCTAAAGAACAACTAGAGTGCTAACAGCCTTACTTATGACAAAAGTATGGCACACCTGAAGCCATCTTGATTGGAATAAACTGGTAACACTTAAAACATTTAATTTAAAAAGGAACAAAATGATGGGGTTCATTTTGTCATAGAAATTATGGGTAGTGCTGTAGAAAGAAAAATTAGGACATGTTTCAAGTGTGATCTCAAATATCTTCCTGTTATATTTCAACAGGAGCAGCCTGCCAGTTGATGCCTTTTTGTTCTACTGCAGCTTCCCAGAGTGTTCTAAAGAACAACTAGAGCGCTAACAGCCTTACTTATGACAAAAGTATGGCACACCTGAAGCCATCTTGATTGGAATAAACCGTTAATACTTAAAACATTTAATTTAAAAAGGAACAAAATGAGGGTTCTTTTTTAAATAGAAATTATGGTTAGTGCTGCAGAAAGAAAAATGAGGGCATGTTTTAAGTGAGATCTCAAATCCTCTTCTATTTCATTAGAAAATTCTGAGATGCAGACTGAAACAATCACTTTCAATTCCAGCAGCAGACTTCCAGTTAACTCCCTGGTGAGCAGTAGCTTTACTACAGTGATCTAATGAGCAACTAGAGTGCTAACATTCTGAATTTATGGCAAATGTGAGACACATCTGAATGCCTTCTTGATGGAATCAAAGTAAAAACTGAAAGCATTTCCTACTGAGGAAACTGCAGTAAATGAGGAAATTAGGAAACTTCATAACAAAGAAGTCTTCCAAGATGGCCACCAGAGAAAAAGAGCCCAAAATGTAGCACAAATATTACCCAGATGTAGCCCACATATAGCCCAATGACAAAAGTGTGCAAAACACTTTTTATTTTTAGTTTTTTGCAGTTTTATGTAGTGCAGACTGGTCAGGTATTGGAGCGTTGCATCTTAAAACATGACCCCTACACTACACAAACACCACTGCACTACCTTAAACCCTAAAACACTACCCCCAGCACGACCCCCTACACTACCCAAACACCACTGCACTACCCTAAAACATGACCCCCTACACTACACAAACACCACTGCACTACCCTAAAACACTACCCCCAGCACGACCCCTTACACTACACAAGCACCACTGTACTACCCTAAACCCTAAAACACTACCCCCAGCATGACCCCCTACACTACACAAACACCACTGCACTACCCTAAACCCTAAAACACTACCCCCAGCATGATCCCCTACACTACCCAAACACCACTGCACTAACCTAAATCCTAAAACAATACCCCCAGCACGACCCCCTACACTACCCAAACACCACTGCACTACGCTAAAACATGACACCCTACACTACACAAACACCACTGCACTACCCTAAACCCTAAAACACTACCCCCAGCACAACCCCTACACTACACAAACACCACTGCACTACCCTAAACCCTAAAACACTACCCCCAGCACAACCCCCTACACTGCCCGAACACCACTGCACTGCCCTAAACCTTGAAACACCACCCCCTTCACGACCCCCTACACTGCCCGAATACCACTGCACTGCCCTAAACCCTGAAACACCACCCCCAGCACGACCCCTACACTGCCCAAACACCACTCCACTGCCCTAAACCCTGAAACATCACCCCCAGCAAGACACCCTACACTGCCCGAACACCACTGCACTAAACCCTGAAACACCAACCCCAGCTCGACCTCCTACACTGCCCGAACACCACTGCACTAAACCCTGAAACACCAACCCCAGCATGACCCCTACACTGCCCGAACACCACTGCTCTGCCCAAAACCCTGAAACACCAGCCCCAGCACGACCCCCTACACTGCCCGAACACCACTGCACTGCCCTAAACCCTGAAACACCAGCCCCAGCACGACCCCCTACACTGCCCGAACACCACTGCACTACCCTAAACCCAGAAACACCACCCCCAGCACGACCCCCTACACTGCCCGAGCACCACTGCACTGCCCTAAACCCTGAAACACCAGCCCCAGCACGACCCCCTACACTGCCCGAACACCACTGCACTACCCAAAACCCTGAAACACCAGCCCCAGCATGACCCCTACACTGCCCGAACACCACTGCACTGCCCTAAACCATGAAACACCACCCCCAGCACGACCCCCTACACTGCCCGAACACCACTGCACTGCCCTAAACCCTGAAACACCAGCCCCAGCACAACACCCTACACTGCCCAAAAACCACTGCACTGCCCTAAACCCTGAAACACCACCCCGTGCACGACCCCCTACACTGCCCGAACACCACTGCACTGCCCTAAACCCTGAAACACCACCCCCAGCATGACACCCTACACTGCCCGAACACCACTGCACTGCCCTAAACCCTGAAACACCACCCCTGCACGACCCCCTACACTGCCCGAACACTACTGCACTGCCCTAAACCCTGAAACACCATCCCCAGCATGACCCCCTATACTGCACGAACACTACTGCACTGCCCTAAACCCTGAAACACTACCCCAAGCAAGACCCCTACACTGCCCGAACACCACTGCACTGCCCTAAACCCTGAAACATCACCCCCAGCAAGACCCCCAACACTGCCCTAAACCCTGAAACACCACCCCCAGCAAGACCCCCTACACTGCCCGAACACCACTGCACTGCCCTAAACCCTGAAACACCAGCCCCAGCATGACCCCCTACATTGCCCGAACACCACTGCACTGCCCTAAACCCTAAAACACCACCCCCTGCACGACACACTACACTGCCCGAACACCACTGCACTGCCCTAAACCCTGAAACACCACCCCCAGCACGACCCCCTACACTGCCCAAACACTACTGCACTGCCCTAAACCCTGAAACACCACCCCCAGCATGACCCCCTACACTGCACGAACACCCCTGCACTGCCCTAAACCCTGAAACACTTCCCCCAGCAAGACCCCCTACACTGTCCGAACACCACTGCACTGCCCTAAACCCTGAAACAACACCCCCAGCAAGACCCCCTACACTGCCCGAACACCACTGCCCTAAACCCTGAAACACCACCCCCAGCAAGACCCCCTACACTGCCCGAACAACACTGCACTGCCCTAAACCCTGAAACACCAACCCCAGCACGACCCCCTACACTGCCCGAACACCACTGCTCTGCCCAAAACCCTGAAACACCAGCCCCAGCACGACCCCCTACACTGCCCGAACACCACTGCACTGCCCTAAACCCTGAAACACCACCTCCACAAAGACCCCCTACACTGCCCGAACACCACTGCACTGCCCTAAACGCTGAAACACCAGCCCCAGCAAGACCCCCAACACTGCGCGAACACCATTGCACTGCTCTAAACCCTGAAACACCACCCCCAGCAAGACCTCCTACACTGCCCGAACACCCCTGCACTAAACCCTGAAACACCAACCCTGAAACACCACCCCCAGCAAGACCACCTACACTGCCCGAACACCACTGCACTGCCCTAAACACTCAAACACCACCCCCAGCACGACACCCTACACTGCCCGAACACCACTGCACTGCCCTAAACCCTGAAACACCACCCCCAGCATGACCCCTACACTGCCCGAACACCACTGCACTGCCCTAAACCCTGAAACACCACCCCCCTGCACGACCCCCTACACTGCCCGAACACCACTGCACTGCCCTAAACCCTAAAACACTACCCCCAGCATGACCCACTACACTGCCCGAACACCACTGCACTACCATAAAACATGACCCCCTACACTACACAAACACCACTGCACTACCCTAAACCCTAAAACACTACCCCCAGCACGACCCCCTACACTACCCGAACACCAATGCACTGCCCTAAACCTTGAAACACCAGCCCCTGCACGACCACCTACACTGTTCGAACACCACTGCACTACCATAAACCCTGAAACACCACCCCCAGCACGACCCCCTACACTGCCCGAACACCACTGCACTGCCCTAAACCCTGAAACACCACCCCTTCACGACCCCCTACACTGCCCGAACACCACTGCACTGCCCTAAACCCTGAAACACCAGCCCCAGCATGACCACCTACACTGCACAAACACCACTACACTGCCCTAAACCGTGAAACACCAGCCCCAGCATGACCCCCTACACTGCCCGAACACCACTGCACTGCCCTAAACCGTGAAACACCACCCCCAGCACGACCCCCTACACTGCCCGAACACCACTGCACTGCCCTAAACCCTGAAACACCAGCCCCAACACAACACCCTACACTGCCCAAACACCACTGCACTGCCCTAAACCCTGAAACACCACCCCGTGCACGACCCCCTACACTGCCCGAACACCACTGCACTGCCCTAAACCCTGAAACACCACCCCCAGCATGACACCCTACACTGCCCGAACACCACTGCACTGCCCTAAACCCTGAAACAACACCCCCTGCACGACCCCCTACACTGCCCGAACACTACTGCACTGCCCTAAACCCTGAAACACCATCCCCAGCATGACCCCCTATACTGCACGAACACTACTGCACTGCCCTAAACCCTGAAACACTACCCCCAGCAAGACCCCTACACTGCCCGAACACCACTGCACTGCCCTAAACCCTGAAACATCACCCCCAGCAAGACCCCCAACACTGCCCTAAACCCTGAAACACCACCCCCAGCAAGACCCCCTACACTGCCCGAACACCACTGCACTGCCCTAAACCCTGAAACACCAGCCCCAGCACGATCCCCTACATTGCCCGAACACCACTGCACTAAACCCTAAAACACCACCCCCTGCACGACCCACTACACTGCCCGAACACCACTGCACTGCCCTAAACCCTGAAACACCACCCCCAGCACGACCCCCTACACTGCCCGAACACCACTGCACTGCCCTAAACCCTGAAACACCAGCCCCTGCACGACCCACTACACTACCCGAACACTACTGCACTGCCCTAAACCCTGAAACACCACCCCCAGCATGACCCCCTACACTGCACGAACACCACTGCACTGCCCTAAACCCTGAAACACTTCCCCCAGCAAGACCCCCTACACTGTCCGAACACCACTGCACTGCCCTAAACCCTGAAACATCACCCCCAGCAAGACCCCCTACACTGCCCGAACACCACTGCCCTAAACTCTGAAACCCCACCCCCAGCAAGACCCCCTACACTGCCCGAACACTGCACTGCCCTAAACCCTGAAACACCAACCCCAGCACGACCCCCTACACTGCACGAACACCACTGCTCTGCCCAAAACCCTGAAACACCAGCCCCAGCACGACCCCCTACACTGCCCGAACACCACTGCACTGCCCTAAACCCTGAAACACCACCTCCAGCAAGACCCCCTACACTGCCCGAACACCACAGCACTGCCCTAAATGCTGAAACACCAGCCCCAGCAAGACCCCCAACACTGCACGAACACCATTGCACTGCTCTAAACCCTGAAACACCACCCCCAGCAAGACCTCCTACACTGCCCGAACACCCCTGCACTAAACCCTGAAACACCACCCCCAGCAAGACCACCTACACTGCCCGAACACCACTGCACTGCCCTAAACCCTAAAACACTACCCCCAGCATGACCCACTACACTGCCCGAACACCACTGCACTACCATAAAACATGACCCCCTACAATACACAAACACCACTGCACTACCCTAAACCCTAAAACACTACCCCCAGCACGACCCCCTACACTACCCGAACACCAATGCACTGCCCTAAACCTTGAAACACCAGCCCCTGCACGACCCCCTACACTGTTCGAACACCACTGCACTACCCTAAACCCTGAAACACCACCCCCAGCACGACCCCCTACACTGCCCGAACACCACTGCACTGCCCTAAACCCTGAAACACCACCCCTTCACGACCCCCTACACTGCCCGAATACCACTGCACTGCCCTAAACCCTGAAACACCACCCCCAGCACGACCCCCTACACTGCCCAAACACCACTGCACTGCCCTAAACCCTGAAACACAACCACCAGCAAGACCCCCTACACTGCCCGAACACCACTCCACTGCCCTAAACCCTGAAACATTACCCCCAGCAAGACCCCCTACACTGCCCGAACACCACTGCACTACCCTAAACCCAGAAACACCACCCCCAGCACGACCCCCTACACTGCCCGAGCACCACTGCACTGCCCTAAACCCTGAAACACCAGCCCCAGCACGACCCCCTACACTGCCCGAACACCACTGCACTAAACCCTGAAACACCAGCCCCAGCATGACCACCTACACTGCACTGCCCTAAACCGTGAAACACCAGCCCCAGCATGACCCCCTACACTGCCCGAACACTACTGCACTGCCCTAAACTGTGAAACACCACCCCCAGCACGACCCCCTACACTGCCCGAACACCACTGCACTGCCCTAAACCCTGAAACACCAGCCCCAGCACAACACCCTACACTGCCCAAACACCACTGCACTGCCCAAAACCCTGAAAAACCACCCCGTGCACGACCCCCTACACTGCCCGAACACCACTGCACTGCCCTAATCCCTGAAACACCACCCCCAGCATGACACCCTACACTGCCCGAACACCACTGCACTGCCCTAATCCCTGAAACATCATCCCAAGCATGACCCCCTATACTGCACGAACACTACTGCACTGCCCTAAACCCTGAAACACTACCCCCAGCAAGACCCCTACACTGCCCGAACACCACTGCACTGCCCTAAACCCTGAAACATCACCCCCAGCAAGACCCCCAACACTGCCCGAACACCACTGCCCTAAACCCTGAAACACCACCCCCAGCAAGACCCCCTACATTGCCCGAACACCACTGCACTGCCCTAAACCCTGAAACACCACCCCTGCACGACCCACTACACTGCCCGAACACCACTGCACTGCCCTAAACCCTGAAACACCACCCCCAGCACGACCCCCTACACTGCCCGAACACCACTGCACTGCCCTAAACCCTGAAACACCACACCCTGCATGACCCCTACACTGCACGAACACCACTGCACTGCCCTAAACCCTGAAACACTTCCCCCAGCAAGACCCCCTACACTGTCCGAACACCACTGCACTGCCCTAAACCCTGAAACATCACCCCCAGCAAGACCCCTACTCTGCCTGAACACCACTGCCCTAAACCCAGAAACACCACCCCCAGCAAGACCCCCTACACTGCCCGAACAACACTGCAACTGCCCTAAACCCTAAAACACCAACCCCAGCACGACCCCCTACACTGCCCGAACACCACTGCTCTGCCCAAAACCCTGAAACACCAGCCCCAGCACGACCCCCTACACTGCCCGAACACCACTGCACTGCCCTAAACCCTGAAACACCACCCCCAGCATGACCCCCTACACTGCCCGAACACCCCTGCACTGCCCTAAACCCTGAAACACCACCCCCAGCACGAACGCCTACACTGCCCGAACACCACTGCACTGCCCTAAACCCTGAAACACCACCTCCAGCAAGACCCCCTACACTGCCCGAACACCACTGCACTGCCCTAAACGCTGAAACACCAGCCCCAGCAAGACGCCCAACACTGCGCGAACACCATTGCACTGCTCTAAACCCTGAAACACCACCCCCAGCAAGCCCCCTACACTGCCCGAACACCCCTGCACTAAACCCTGAAACACCATCCCCAGCAAGACCACCTACACTGCCCGAACACCACTGCAGTGCCCTAAACACTGAAACACCACCCCCAGCACGACACCCTACACTACCCGAACACCACTGCACTGCCCTAAACCCTGAAACACCACCCCCAGCATGACCCCTACACTTCCCGAACACCACTGCACTGCCCTAAACCCTGAAACACCACCCCCGTGCACGACCCCCTACACTGCCCGAACAAAACTGCACTGCCCTAAACCCTAAAACACTACCCCCAGCATGACCCACTACACTGCCCGAACACCACTGCACTACCCTAAAACATGACCCCCTACACTACGCAAACACCACTGCACTACCCTAAACCCTAAAACACTACCCCCAGCACGACCCCCTACACTACCCGAAACCACTGCACTGCCCTAAACCTTGAAACACCAGCCCCTGCACGACCCCCTACACTGCCCGAACACCACTGCACTGCCCTAAACCCTGAAACACCACCCCCTTCACCACCCCTACACTGCCCGAATACCACTGCACTGCCCTAAACCCTGAAACACCACCCCCAGCACGACCCCCTACACTGCCCAAACACCACTGCACTGAACCCTGAAACACCAACCCCAGCTCGACCTCCTACAATGCCCGAACACCACTGCACTGCCCTAAACCCTGAAACACCAACCCCAGCATGACCCCCTACACTGCCCGAACACCACTGCTCTGCCCAAAACCCTGAAACACCAGCCCCAGCACGACCCCCTACACTGCCCGAACACCACTGCACTGCCCTAAACCCTGAAACACCAGCCCCAGCACGACCCCCTACACTGCCCGAACACCACTGCACTGCCCTAAACCGTGAAACACCACCCCCTACACTGCACTAACACCACTGCACTGCCCTAAACCCTGAAACACTTCCCCCAGCAAGACCCCCTACACTGTCCGAACACCACTGCACTGCCCTAAACCCTGAAACATCACCCCCAGCAAGACCCCCTACACTGCCCGAACACCACTGCCCTAAACCCTGAAACACCACCCCCAGCAAGACCCCCTACACTGCCCGAACAACACTGCACTGCCCTAAACCCTGAAACACCAACCCCAGCACGACCCCCTACACTGCCCGAACACCACTGCTCTGCCCAAAACCCTGAAACACCAGCCCCAGCATGACCACCTACACTGCACGAACACCACTGCACTGCCCTAAACCCTGAAACACCACCCCCTGCACGACCCCCTACACTGCCCGAACACTACTGCACTGCCCTAAACCCTGAAACACCATCCCCAGCATGACCCCCTATACTGCACGAACACTACTGCACTGCCCTAAACCCTCAAACACTACCCCCAGCAAGACCCCCAACACTGCCCGAACACCACTGCCCTAAACCCTGAAACACCACCCCCAGCAAGACCCCCTACACTGCCCGAACACCACTGCACTGCCCTAAACCCTGAAACACCAGCCCCAGCACGACCCCTTACATTGCCCGAACACCACTGCACTGCCCTAAACCCTGAAACACCACCCCCTGCACGACCCACTACACTGCCCGAACACCACTGCACTGCCCTAAACCCTGAAACACCACCCCCAGCACGACCCCCTACACTGCCCGAACACCACTGCACTGCCCTAAACCGTGAAACACCACCCCCTACACTGCACGAACACCACTGCACTGCCCTAAACCCTGAAACACTTCCCCCAGCAAGACCCCCTACACTGTCCGAACACCACTGCACTGCCCTAAACCCTGAAACATCACCCCCAGCAAGACCCCCTACACTGCCCGAACACCACTGCCCTAAACCCTGAAACACCACCCCCAGCAAGACCCCCTACACTGCCCGAACAACACTGCACTGCCCTAAACCCTGAAACACCAACCCCAGCACGACCCCTACACTGCCCGAACACCACTGCTCTGCCCAAAACCCTGAAACACCAGCCCCAGCATGACCACCTACACTGCACGAACACCACTGCACTGCCCTAAACCCTGAAACACCACCCCCTGCACGACCCCCCACACTGCCCGAACACTACTGCACTGCCCTAAACCCTGAAACACCATCCCCAGCATGACCCCCTATACTGCACGAACACTACTGCACTGCCCTAAACCCTCAAACACTACCCCCAGCAAGACCCCCAACACTGCCCGAACACCACTGCCCTAAACCCTGAAACACCACCCCCAGCAAGACCCCCTACACTGCCCGAACACCACTGCACTGCCCTAAACCCTGAAACACCAGCCCCAGCACGACCCCTTACATTGCCCGAACACCACTGCACTGCCCTAAACCCTGAAACACCACCCCCTGCACGACCCACTACACTGCCCGAACACCACTGCACTGCCCTAAACCCTGAAACACCACCCCCAGCACGACCCCCTACACTGCCCGAACACCACTGCACTGCCCTAAACCCTGAAACACCACCCCTGCATGACCTCCTACACTGCCCGAACACTACTGCACTGCCCTAAACCCTGAAACACCACCCCAAGCATGACCCCCTACACTGCCACGAACACCACTGCACTGCCCTAAACCCTGAAACACTTCCCCCAGCAAGACCCCCTACACTGTCCGAACACCACTGCACTGCCCTAAACCCTGAAACATCACCCCCAGCAAGACCCCCTACACTGCCCGAACACCACTGCCCTAAACCCTGAAACACCACCCCCAGCAAGACCCCCTATACTGCCCGAACAACACTGCACTGCCCTAAACCCTGAAACACCAACCCCAGCACGACCCCCTACACTGCCCGAACACCACTGCTCTGCCCAAAACCCTGAAACACCAGCCCCAGCACGACCCCCTATACTGCCCGAACACCACTGCACTGCCCTAAACCCTGAAACACCACCCCCTGCACGGCCCCCTATACTGCCCGAACACCACTGCACTGCCCTATACCCTAAAACACTACCCCCAGCATGACCCACTACACTGCCCGAACACCACTGCACTGCCCTAAACCCTGACTCACCACCCCCTGCACGACCCCCTACACTGCCCGAACACCACTGCACTGCCCTAAACCCTGAAACACCACCCCCAGCACGACCCCCTACACTGCCCGAACACCACTGCACTGCCCTAAACCCTGAAACACCACCCCCAGCACGACCCCCTACACTGCCTGAACACCACTGCACTGCCCTAAACCCTGAAACACCACCCCCAGCATGACCCCCTACACTGCCTGAACACCACTGCCCTAAACCCTGAAACACCACCCCCAGCAAGACCCCCTACACTGCCTGAACACCACTGAACTGCCCTAAACCCTGAAACACCACCTCCAGCACAACCCCCTACATTGCCTGAACACCATTGCTCTGCCCTAAACCCTGAAACACCACCCCCAGCACGACCCCCTACACTGCCTGAACACCACTGCACTGCCCTAAACCCTGAAACACTACCCCCAGCACGACCCCCTACACTGCCCGAACACCACTGCTCTGCCCAAAACACTCAAACACCAGCCCCAGCATGACCCCCTACACTGCCCGAACACCACTGCACTGCCCTAAACCCTGAAACACCAGCCCCAGCACGACCCCCTACACTGCCCGAACACCACTGCACTACCCTAAACCCAGAAAAGCCACCCCCAGCACGACCCCCTACACTGCCCGAGCACCACTGCACTGCCCTAAACCGTGAAACACCAGCCATAGCACGACCCCCTACACTGCCTGAACACTACTGCACTGCCCTAAACCATGAAACACCATCCCCAGCACGACCCCCTACACTGCACGAACACCACTGCACTGCCCTAAACCCTCAAACACCAGCCCCAGCACGACCCCCTACACTGCCCGAACACCACTGCACTGCCCTAAACCCTGAAACACCACCTCCAGCAAGACCCCCTACACTGCCCGAACACCACTGCACTGCCCTAAACGCTGAAACACCAGCCCCAGCAAGACGCCCAACACTGCGCGAACACCATTGCACTGCTCTAAACCCTGAAACACCACCCCCAGCAAGACCCCCTACACTGCCCGAACACCCCTGCACTAAACCCTGAAACACCACCCCCAGCAAGACCACCTACACTGCCCGAACACCACTGCACTGCCCTAAACACTGAAACACCACCCCCAGCACGACACCCTACACTGCCCGAACACCACTGCACTGCCCTAAACACTGAAACACCACCCCCAGCACGACCCCTACACTGCCCGAACACCACTGCACTGCCCTAAACCCTGAAACACCACCACCGTGCACGACCCCCTACACTGCCCGAACACCACTGCACTGCCCTAAACCCTAAAACACTACCCCCAGCATGACCCACTACACTGCCCGAACACCACTGCACTACCCTAAAACATGACCCCCTACACTACACAAACTCCACTGCACTACCCTAAACCCTAAAACACTACCCCCAGCACGACCCCCTACACTACCCGAACACCACTGCACTGCCCTAAACCTTGAAACACCAGCCCCTGCACGACCCCCTACACTGTTCGAACACCACTGCACTGCCCTAAACCCTGAAACACCACCCCCAGCACGACCCCCTACACTGCCCGAACACCACTGCACTGCCCTAAACCCTGAAACACCACCCCCTTCACCACCCCCTACACTGCCCGAATACCACTGCACTGCCCTAAACCCTGAAACACCACCCCCAGCACGACCCCCTTCACTGCCCAAACACCACTGCACTGCCCTAAGCCCTGAAACACAACCCCCAGCAAGACCCCCTACACGGCCCGAACACCACTCCACTGCCCTAAACCCTGAAACATCACCCCCAGCAAGACCCCCTACACTGCCCGAACACCACTGCACTAAACCCTGAAACACCAACCCCAGCGCGACCTCCTACACTGCCCGAACACCACTGCACTGCCCTAAACCCTGAAACACCAACCCCAGCATGACCCCCTACACTGCCCGAACACCACTGCTCTGCCCAAAACCCTGAAACACCAGCCCCAGCACGACCCCCTACACTGCCCGAACACCACTGCACTACCCTAAACCCAGAAACACCACCCCCAGCACGACCCCCTACACTGCCCGAACACCACTCCACTGCCCTAAACCCTGAAACATCACCCCCAGCAAGACCCCCTTCACTGCCCGAACACCACTGCACTAAACCCTGAAACACCAACCCCAGCTCGACCTCCTACACTGCCCGAACACCACTGCACTGCCCTAAACCCTGAAACACCAACCCCAGCATGACCCCCTACACTGCCCGAACACCACTGCTCTGCCCTAAACCCTGAAACACCAGCCCCAGCATGACCACCTACACTGCACGAACACCACTGCACTGCCCTAAACCGTGAAACACCAGCCCCAGCATGACCCCCTACACTGCCCGAACACCACTGCACTGCCCTAAACCATGAAACACCACCCCCTACACTGCACGAACACCACTGCACTGCCCTAAACCCTGAAACACTTCCCCCAGCAAGACCCCCTACACTGTCCGAACACCACTGCACTGCCCTAAACCCTGAAACATCACCCCCAGCAAGACCCCCTACACTGCCCGAACACCACTGCCCTAAACCCTGAAACACCACCCCAGCAAGACCCCCTACACTGCCCGAACAACACTGCACTGCCCTAAACCCTGAAACACCAACCCCAGCACGACCCCCTACACTGCCCGAACACCACTGCTCTGCCCAAAACCCTGAAACACCAGCCCCAGCATGACCACCTACACTGCACGAACACCACTGCACTGCCCTAAACCGTGAAACACCAGCCCCAGCATGACACCCTACACTGCCCGAACACCACTGCACTGCCCTAAACCGTGAAACACCACCCCCAGCACGACCCCCTACACTGCCTGAACACCACTGCACTGCCCTAAACCCTGAAACACCAGCCCCAGCACAATGCCCTACACTGCCCGAACACCACTGCACTGCCCTAAACCCTGAAACACCACCCCCTGCACGACCCCCTACACTGCCCCAACACTACTGCACTGCCCTAAACCCAGAAACACCATCCCCAGCATGACCCCCTATACTGCACGAACACTACTGCACTGCCCTAAATCCTCAAACACTACCCCCAGCAAGACCCCTACACTGCCCGAACACCACTGCACTGCCCTAAACCCTGAAACATCACCCCCAGCGAGACCCCCAACACTGCCCGAACACCACTGCCCTAAACCCTGAAACACCACCCCCAGCAAGACCCCCTACACTGCCCGAACACCACTGCACTGCCCTAAACCCTGAAACACCAGCCCCAGCACGACCCCCTACATTGCCCGAACACCACTGCACTGCCCTAAACCCTGAAACACCACCCCCTGCACGACCCACGACCCTGCCCGAACACCACTGCACTGCCCTAAACCCTGAAACACCACCCCCAGCACGACCCCCTACACTGCCCGAACACCACTGCACTGCCCTACACCCTGAAACAACACCCCTGCACGACCCCCTACACTGCCCGAACACTACTGCACTGCCCTAAACCCTGAAACACCACCCCCAGCATGACCCCCTACACTGCACGAATACCACTGCACTGCCCTAAACCCTGAAACACTTCCCCCAGCAAGACCCCCTACACTGTCCGAACACCACTGCACTGCCCTAAACCCTGAAACATCACCCCCAGCAAGACCCCCTACACTGCCCGAACACCACTGCCCTAAACCCTGAAACACCACCCCCAGCAAGACCCCCTACACTGCCCGAACACCACTGCTCTGCCCAAAACCCTGAAACACCAGCCCCAGCACGACCCCCTACACTGCCCGAACACCACTGCTCTGCCCAAAACCCTGAAACACCACCCCCAGCACGACCCCCTACACTGCACAAACACCACTGCACTAAACCCTGAAACACCACCCCAGCACGACCCCCTACACTGCCCGAACACCACTGCACTGCCCTAAACCCTGAAACACCACCCCCAGCACGACCCCCTATACTGCCCGAACACCACTGCACTGCCCTAAACCCTGAAACACCACCCCCCTGCACGACCCCCTATACTGCCCGAACACCACTGCACTGCCCTAAACCCTAAAACACTACCCCCAGCATGACCCACTACACTGCCCGAACACCACTGCACTGCCCTAAACCCTGACTCACCACCCCCTGCACGACCCCCTACACTGCCCGAACACCACTGCACTGCCCTAAACCCTGAAACACCACCCCCAGCACGACCCCCTACACTGCCCGAACACCACTGCACTGCCCTAAACCCTGAAACACCACCCCCAGCACGACCCCCTACACTGCCCGAACACCACTGCACTGCCCTAAACCCTGAAACACCAGCCCCTGCACGACCCCCTACACTGCCCGAACACCACTGCACTGCCCTAAACCCTGAAACGCCACCCCCAGCATGACCCCTACACTGCCTGAACACCACTGCCCCTAAACCCTGAAACACCACCCCCAGCAAGACCCCCTACACTGCCTGAACACCACTGCACTGCCCTAAACCCTGAAACACCACCTCCAGCACAACCCCTACACTGCCTGAACACCATTGCTCTGCCCTAAACCCTGAAACACCACCCCCAGCACGACCCCCTACACTGCCTGAACACCACTGCACTGCCCTAAACCCTGAAACACTACCCCCAGCACGACCCCCTACACTGCCCGAACACCACTGCACTGCCCTAAAACCTGAAACACCAGCCCCAGCACGACCCCCTACACTGCCCGAACACCACTGCACTACCCTAAACCCAGAAGCCACCCCCAGCACGACCCCCTACACTGCCTGAACACTACTGCACTGCCCTAAACCATGAAACACCATCCCCAGCACGACCCCCTACACTGCACGAACACCACTGCACTGCCCTAAACCCTCAAACACCAGCCCCAGCACGACCACCTACACTGCCCGAACACCACTGCACTGCCCTAAACCCTGAAACACCACCTCCAGCAAGACCCCCTACACTGCCCGAACACCACTGCACTGCCCTAAACGCTGAAACACCAGCCCCAGCAAGACGCCCAACACTGCGCGAACACCATTGCACTGCTCTAAACCCTGAAACACCACCCCCAGCAAGACCCCCTACACTGCCCGAACACCCCTGCACTAAACCCTGAAACACCACCCCCAGCAAGACCACCTACACTGCCCGAACACCACTGCATTGCCCTAAACACTGAAACACCACCCCCAGCACGACACCCTACACTGCCCGAACACCACTGCACTGCCCTAAACCCTGAAACACCACCCCCAGCACGACCCCCTACTCTGCCCGAACACCACTGCACTGCCCTAAACCCTGAAACACCACCCCCGTGCACGACCCCTACACTGCCCGAACACCACTGCACTGCCCTAAACCCTAAAACACTACCCCCAGCATGACCCACTACACTGCCCGAACACCACTGCACTACCCTAAAACATGACCCCCTACACTACACAAACACCACTGCACTACCCTAAACCCTAAAACACTACCCCCAGCACGACCCCCTACACTACCCGAACACCACTGCACTGCCCTAAACCTTGAAACACCAGCCCCTGCACGACCCCCTACACTGTTCGAACACCACTGCACTGCCCTAAGCCCTGAAACACAACCCCCAGCAAGACCCCCTACACTGCCCGAACACCACTCCACTGCCCTAAACCCTGAAACATCACCCCCAGCAAGACCCCCTACACTGCCCGAACACCACTGCACTAAACCCTGAAACACCAACCCCAGCTCGACCTCCTACACTGCCCGAACACCACTGCACTAAACCCTGAAACACCAACCCCAGCATGACCCCCTACACTGCCCGAACACCACTGCTCTGCCCAAAACCCTGAAACACCAGCCCCAGCACGACCCCCTACACTGCCCGAACACCACTGCACTGCCCTAAACCCTGAAACACCAGCCCCAGCACGACCCCCTACACTGCCCGAACACCACTGCACTACCCTAAACCCAGAAACACCACCCCCAGCACGACCCCCTACACTGCCCGAACACCACTCCACTGCCCTAAACCCTGAAACATCACCCCCAGCAAGACCCCCTACACTGCCCGAACACCACTGCACTAAACCCTGAAACACCAACCCCAGCTCGACATCCTACACTGCCCGAACACCACTGCACTGCCCTAAACCCTGAAACACCAGCCCCAGCATGACCACCTACACTGCCCGAACACCACTGCACTGCCCTAAACCGTGAAACACCAGCCCCAGCATGACCCCCTACACTGCCCGAACACCACTGCACTGCCCTAAACCGTGAAAACACCACCCCCTACACTGCACGAACACCACTGCACTGCCCTAAACCCTGAAACACTTCCCCCAGCAAGACCCCCTACACTGTCCGAACACCACTGCACTGCCCTAAACCCTGAAACATCACCCCCAGCAAGACCCCCTACACTGTCCGAACACCACTGCCCTAAACCCTGAAACACCACCCCCAGCAAGACCCCCTACACTGCCCGAACAACACTGCACTGCCCTAAACCCTGAAGCACCAACCCCAGCACGACCCCCTACACTGCCCGAACACCACTGCTCTGCCCAAAACCCTGAAACACCAGCCCCAGCATGACCACCTACACTGCACGAACACCACTGCACTGCCCTAAACCATGAAACACCAGCCCCAGCATGACCCCCTACACTGCCCGAACACCACTGCACTGCCCTAAACCGTGAAACACCACCCCCAGCACGACCCCCTACACTGCCTGAACACCACTGCCCTAAACCCTGAAACACCAGCCCCAGCACAACGCCCTACACTGCTCGAACACCACTGCACTGCCCTAAACCCTGAAACACCACCCGTGCACGACCCCCTACACTGCCCGAACACCACTGTACTGCCCTAAACCCTGAAACACCACCCCCAGCATGACACCCTACACTGCCCGAACACCACTGCACTGCCCTAAACCCTCAAACACTACCCCCAGCAAGACCCCTACACTGCCCGAACACCACTGCACTGCCCTAAACCCTGAAACATCACCCCCAGCAAGACCCCCAACACTGCCCGAACACCACTGCCCTAAACCCTGAAACACCACCCCCAGCAAGACCCCCTACACTGCCCGAACACCACTGCACTGCCCTAAACCCTGAAACACCAGCCCCAGCACGACCCCCTACATTGCCCGAACACCACTGCACTGCCCTAAACCCTGAAACACCACCCCCTGCACGACCCACTACACTGCCCGAACACCACTACACTGCCCTAAACCCTGAAACACCACCCCCTGCACGACCCACTACACTGCCCGAACACCACTACACTGCCCTAAACCCTGAAACACCACCCCCAGCACGACCCCCTACACTGCCCGAACACCACTGCACTGCCCTAAACCCTGAAACACCACCCCCTGCACGACCCCCTACACTGCCCGAACACTACTGCACTGCCCTAAACCCTGAAACACCACCCCCAGCATGACCCCTACACTGCCCGAACACCACTGCACTGCCCTAAACCCTGAAACACCACCCCCGTGCACGACCCCCTACACTGCCCGAACACCACTGCACTGCCCTAAACCCTAAAACACTACCCCCAGCATGACCCACTACACTGCCCGAACACCACTGCACTACCCTAAAACATGACCCCCTACACTACACAAACACCACTGCACTACCCTAAACCCTAAAACACTACCCCCAGCACGACCCCCTACACTACCCGAACACCACTGCACTGCCCTAAACCTTGAAACACCAGCCCCTGCACGACCCCCTACACTGTTCGAACACCACTGCACTGCCCTAAACCCTGAAACACCACCCCCAGCACGACCCCCTACACTGCCCGAACACCACTGCACTGCCCTAAACCCTGAAACACCACCCCCTTCACCACCCCCTACACTGCCCGAATACCACTGCACTGCCCTAAACCCTGAAACACCACCCCCAGCACGACCCCCTACACTGCCCGAACACCACTGCACTGCCCTAAACCCTGAAATACCACCCCTTCACCACCCCCTACACTGCCCGAATACCACTGCACTGCCCTAAACCCTGAAACATCACCCCCAGCAAGACCCCCTACACTGCCCGAACACCACTGCACTAAACCCTGAAACACCAACCCCAGCTACGACCTCCTACACTGCCCGAACACCACTGCACTAAACCCTGAAACACCACCCCCAGCATGACACCCTACACTGCCCGAACACCACTGCACTGCCCTAAACCCTCAAACACTACCCCCAGCAAGACCCCTACACTGCCCGAACACCACTGCACTGCCCTAAACCCTGAAACATCACCCCCAGCAAGACCCCCAACACTGCCCGAACACCACTGCTCTGCCCAAAACCCTGAAACACCAGCCCCAGCACGACCCCCTACACTGCCCGAACACCACTGCACTGCCCTAAACCCTGAAACACCAGCCCCAGCACGACCCCTACACTGCCCGAACACCACTGCACTACCCTAAACCCAGAAACACCACCCCCAGCACGACCCCCTACACTGCCCGAACACCACTCCACTGCCCTAAACCCTGAAACATCACCCCCAGCAAGACCCCCTACACTGCCCGAACACCACTGCACTAAACCCTGAAACACCAACCCCAGCTCGACCTCCTACACTGCCCGAACACCACTGCACTGCCCTAAACCCTGAAACACCAACCCCAGCATGACCCCCTACACTGCCCGAACACCACTGCTCTGCCCTAAACCCTGAAACACCAACCCCAGCATGACCACCTACACTGCACGAACACCACTGCACTGCCCTAAACTGTGAAACACCAGCCCCAGCATGACCCCCTACACTGCCCGAACACCACTGCACTGCCCTAAACCGTGAAACACCACCCCCTACACTGCACGAACACCACTGCACTGCCCTAAACCCTGAAACACTTCCCCCAGCAAGACCCCCTACACTGTCCGAACACCACTGCACTGCCCTAAACCCTGAAACATCACCCCCAGCAAGACCCCCTACACTGCCCGAACACCACTGCCCTAAACCCTGAAACACCACCCCCAGCAAGACCCCCTACACTGCCCGAACAACACTGCACTGCCCTAAACCCTGAAACACCAACCCCAGCACGACCCCCTACACTGCCCGAACACCACTGCTCTGCCCAAAACCCTGAAACACCAGCCCCAGCATGACCACCTACACTGCACGAACACCACTGCACTGCCCTAAACCCTGAAACACCAGCCCCAGCACAACGCCCTACACTGCCCGAACACCACTGCACTGCCCTAAACCCTGAAACACCACCCGTGCACGACCCCTACACTGCCCGAACACTACTGTACTGCCCTAAACCCTGAAACACCACCCCCAGCATGACACCCTACACTGCCCGAACACCACTGCACTGCCCTAAACCCTCAAACACTACCCCCAGCAAGACCCCTACACTGCCCGAACACCACTGCACTGCCCTAAACCCTGAAACATCACCCCCAGCAAGACCCCCAACACTGCCCGAACACCACTGCCCTAAACCCTGAAACACCACCCCCAGCAAGACCCCCTACGCTGCCCGAACACCACTGCACTGCCCTAAACCCTGAAACACCAGCCCCAGCACGACCCCCTACATTGCCCGAACACCACTGCACTGCCCTAAACCCTGAAACACCAGCCCCTGCACGACCCACTACACTGCCCGAACACCACTGCACTGCCCTAAACCCTGAAACACCACCCCCAGCACGACACCCTACGCTGCCCGAACACCACTGCACTGCCCTAAACCCTGAAACACCACCCCCTGCACGACCCCCTACACTGCCCGAACACTACTGCACTGCCCTAAACCCTGAAACACCACCCCCAGCATGACCCCCTACACTGCACGAACACCACTGCACTGCCCTAAACCCTGAAACATCACCCCCAGCAAGACCCCCTACACTGCCCGAACACCACTGCCCTAAACCCTGAAACACCACCCCCAGCAAGACCCCCTACACCCCGAACAACACTGCACTGCCCTAAACCACCAACCCCAGCACGACCCCCTACACTGCCCGAACACCACTGCTCTGCCCAAAACCCTGAAACACCAGCCCCAGCACGACCCCCTACACTGCACGAACACAACTGCACTGCCCTAAACCCTGAAACACCACCCCCAGCACGACCCCCTACACTGCCCGAACACCACTGCACTGCCCTAAACCCTGAAACACCACCCCCAGCACGACCCCCTATACTGCCCGAACACCACTGCACTGCCCTAAACCCTGAAACACCACCCCCTGCACGACCCCCTACACTGCCCGAACACCACTGCACTACCCTAAACCCTGAAACACCACCCCCTGCACGACCCCCTACACTGCCCGAACACTACTGCACTGCCCTAAACCCTGAAACACCACCCCCAGCATGACCCCTACACTGCCCGAACACCACTGCACTGCCCTAAACCCTGAAACACCACCCCCGTGCACGACCCCCTACACTGCCCGAACACCACTGCACTGCCCTAAACCCTAAAACACTACCCCCAGCATGACCCACTACACTGCCCGAACACCACTGCACTACCCTAAAACATGACCCCCTACACTACACAAACACCACTGCACTACCCTAAACCCTAAAACACTACCCCCAGCACGACCCCCTACACTACCCGAACACCACTGCACTGCCCTAAACCCTGAAACACCAGCCCCTGCACGACCCCCTACACTGTTCGAACACCACTGCACTGCCCTAAACCCTGAAACACCACCCCCAGCACGACCCCCTACACTGCCCGAACACCACTGCACTGCCCTAAACCCTGAAACACCACCCCCTTCACCACCCCCTACACTGCCCGAATACCACTGCACTGCCCTAAACCCTGAAACACCACCCCCAGCACGACCCCCTACACTGCCCGAATACCACTGCACTGCCCTAAACCCTGAAACATCACCCCCAGCAAGACCCCCTACACTGCCCGAACACCACTGCACTAAACCCTGAAACACCAACCCCAGCTCGACCTCCTACACTGCCCGAACACCACTGCACTAAACCCTGAAACACCACCCCCAGCATGACACCCTACACTGCCCGAACACCACTGCACTGCCCTAAACCCTCAAACACTACCCCCAGCAAGACCCCTACACTGCCCGAACACCACTGCACTGCCCTAAACCCTGAAACATCACCCCCAGCAAGACCCCCCAACACTGCCCGAACACCACTGCTCTGCCCAAAACCCTGAAACACCAGCCCCAGCACGACCCCCTACACTGCCCGAACACCACTGCACTGCCCTAAACCCTGAAACACCAGCCCCAGCACGACCCCCTACACTGCCCGAACACCACTGCACTACCCTAAACCCAGAAACACCACCCCCAGCACGACCCCCTACACTGCCCGAACACCACTCCACTGCCCTAAACCCTGAAACATCACCCCCAGCAAGACCCCCTACACTGCCCGAACACCACTGCACTAAACCCTGAAACACCAACCCCAGCTCGACCTCCTACACTGCCCGAACACCACTGCACTGCCCTAAACCCTGAAACACCAACCCCAGCATGACCCCCTACACTGCCCGAACACCACTGCTCTGCCCTAAACCCTGAAACACCAACCCCAGCATGACCACCTACACTGCACGAACACCACTGCACTGCCCTAAACTGTGAAACACCAGCCCCAGCATGACCCCCTACACTGCCCGAACACCACTGCACTGCCCTAAACCGTGAAACACCACCCCCTACACTGCACGAACACCACTGCACTGCCCTAAACCCTGAAACACTTCCCCCAGCAAGACCCCCTACACTGTCCGAACACCACTGCACTGCCCTAAACCCTGAAACATCACCCCCAGCAAGACCCCTACACTGCCCGAACACCACTGCCCTAAACCCTGAAACACCACCCCCAGCAAGACCCCCTACACTGCCCGAACAACACTGCACTGCCCTAAACCCTGAAACACCAACCCCAGCACGACCCCCTACACTGCCCGAACACCACTGCTCTGCCCAAAACCCTGAAACACCAGCCCCAGCATGACCACCTACACTGCACGAACACCACTGCACTGCCCTAAACCCTGAAACACCAGCCCCAGCACAACGCCCTACACTGCCCGAACACCACTGCACTGCCCTAAACCCTGAAACACCACCCGTGCACGACCCCTACACTGCCCGAACACTACTGTACTGCCCTAAACCCTGAAACACCACCCCCAGCATGACACCCTACACTGCCCGAACACCACTGCACTGCCCTAAACCCTCAAACACTACCCCCAGCAAGACCCCTACACTGCCCGAACACCACTGCACTGCCCTAAACCCTGAAACATCACCCCCAGCAAGACCCCCAACACTGCCCGAACACCACTGCCCTAAACCCTGAAACACCACCCCCAGCAAGACCCCCTACGCTGCCCGAACACCACTGCACTGCCCTAAACCCTGAAACACCAGCCCCAGCACGACCCCCTACATTGCCCGAACACCACTGCACTGCCCTAAACCCTGAAACACCACCCCCTGCACGACCCACTACACTGCCCGAACACCACTGCACTGCCCTAAACCCTGAAACACCACCCCCAGCACGACCCCCTACACTGCCCGAACACCACTGCACTGCCCTAAACCCTGAAACACCACCCCCTGCACGACCCCCTACACTGCCCGAACACTACTGCACTGCCCTAAACCCTGAAACACCACCCCCAGCATGACCCCCTACACTGCACGAACACCACTGCACTGCCCTAAACCCTGAAACATCACCCCCAGCAAGACCCCCTACACTGCCCGAACACCACTGCCCTAAACCCTGAAACACCACCCCCAGCAAGACCCCCTACACCCCGAACAACACTGCACTGCCCTAAACCACCAACCCCAGCACGACCCCCTACACTGCCCGAACACCACTGCTCTGCCCAAAACCCTGAAACACCAGCCCCAGCACGACCCCCTACACTGCACGAACACAACTGCACTGCCCTAAACCCTGAAACACCACCCCCAGCACGACCCCCTACACTGCCCGAACACCACTGCACTGCCCTAAACCAGGAAAAACCACCCCCAGCACGACCCCCTATACTGCCCGAACACCACTGCACTGCCCTAAACCCTGAAACACCACCCCCTGCACGACCCCCTACACTGCCCGAACACCACTGCACTGCCCTAAACCCTGAAACACCAGCCCCAGCACGACCCCCTACATTGCCCGAACACCACTGCACTGCCCTAAACCCTGAAACACCACCCCCTGCACGACCCTCTACACTGCCCGAACACCACTGCACTGCCCTAAACCCTGAAACACCACCCCCAGCACGACCCCCTACACTGCCCGAACACCACTGCACTGCCCTAAACCCTGAAACACCACCCCCTGCACGACCCCCTACACTGCCCGAACACTACTGCACTGCCCTAAACCCTGAAACACCACCCCCAGCATGACCCCCTACACTGCACGAACACCACTGCACTGCCCTAAACCCTGAAACATCACCCCCAGCAAGACCCCCTACACTGCCCGAACACCACTGCCCTAAACCCTGAAACACCACCCCCAGCAAGACCCCCTACACCCCGAACAACACTGCACTGCCCTAAACCACCAACCCCAGCACGACCCCCTACACTGCCCGAACACCACTGCACTGCCCAAAACCCTGAAACACCAGCCCCAGCACGACCCCCTACACTGCACGAACACAACTGCACTGCCCTAAACCCTGAAACACCACCCCCAGCACGACCCCCTACACTGCCCGAACACCACTGCACTGCCCTAAACCCTGAAACACCACCCCCAGCACGACCCCCTATACTGCCCGAACACCACTGCACTGCCCTAAACCCTGAAACACCACCCCCCTGCACGACCCCCTACACTGCCCGAACACCACTGCACTACCCTAAACCCTGAAACACCACCCCCAGCACGACCCCCTACACTGCCCGAACACCACTGCACTGCCCTAAACCCTGAAACACCACCCCCAGCACGACCCCCTACACTGCCCGAACACCACTGCACTGCCCTAAACCCTGAAACACCAGCCCCTGCACGACCCCCTACACTGCCCGAACACCACTGCACTGCCCTAAACCCTGAAACACCACCCCCAGCATGACCCCCTACACTGCCTGAACACCACTGCCCTAAACCCTGAAACACCACCCCCAGCAAGACCCCCTACACTGCCTGAACACCACTGCACTGCCCTAAACCCTGAAACACCACCTCCAGCACAACCCCCTACACTGCCTGAACACCATTGCTCTGCCCTAAACCCTGAAACACCACCCCCAGCACGACCCCCTACACTGCCTCAACACCACTGCACTGCCCTAAACCCTGAAACACTACCCCCAGCATGACCCCCTACACTGCCCGAACACCACTGCTCTGCCCAAAACACTGAAACACCAGCCCCAGCATGACCCCCTACACTGCCCGAACACCACTGCACTGCCCTAAACCCTGAAACACCAGCCCCAGCACGACCCCCTACACTGCCCGAACACCACTGCACTACCCTAAACCCAGAAAAGCCACCCCCAGCACGACCCCCTACACTGCCCGAGCACCACTGCATTGCCCTAAACCCTGAAACACCAGCCATAGCACCACCCCCTACACTGCCTGAACACTACTGCACTGCCCTAAACGCTGAAACACCAGCCCCAGCAAGACCCCCCAACACTGCGCGAACACCATTGCACTGCCCTAAACCCTGAAACATCACCCCCAGCAAGACCCCCTACACTGCCCGAACACCACTGCACTAAACCCTGAAACACCACCCCCAGCAAGACCACCTACACTGCCCGAACACCACTGCACTGCCCTAAACCTTGAAACACCACCCCCAGCATGACACCCTACACTGCCCGAACACCACTGCACTAAACCCTGAAACACCACCCCCTGCACGACCCCCTACACTGCCCGAATACCACTGCACTGCCCTAAACCCTGAAACACCACCCCCAGCACGACCCCTACCTTGCCCGAACACCACTGCACTGCCCTAAACCCTGAAACACCACCCCCAGCACGACACCCTACACTGCCCGAACACCACTGCTCTGCCTGAAACACCACCCCCAGCATGACCCCCTACACTGCCCGAACACCACTGCACTGCCCTAAACCCTGAAACACCAGCCCCTGCACGACCCCCTACACTGCCCGAACACCACTGCACTGCCCTAAACCCTGAAACACCACCCCCAGCATGACCCCCTACACTGCCCGAACACCACTGCACTGCCCTAAACCCTGAAACACCACCCCCAGCATGACCCCCTACACTGCCTGAACACCACTGCCCTAAACCCTGAAACACCACCCCCAGCAAGACCCCCTACACTACCCGAACACCACTGCACTGACCTAAACCCTGAAACACCACCTCCAGCACAACCCCCTACACTGCCTGAAAACCATTGCTCTGCCCTAAACCCTGAAACACTGCCCCCAGCAAGACCCCCTACACTGCCCGAACACCACTGCACTGCCCTAAACCCTGAAACATCACCCCCAGCAAGACCCCCTACACTGCCCGAACACCACTTCCCTAAACCCTGAAACACCACCCCCAGCACGACCCCCTACCTTGCCCGAACACCACTGCACTGCCCTAAACCCTAAAACACCACCCCCAGCACGACACCCTACACTGTCCGAACACCACTGCTCTGCCCAAAACACTGAAACACCAGCCCCAGCATGACCCCCTACACTGCCCGAACACCACTGCACTGCCCTAAACCCTGAAACACCAGCCCCAGCACGACCCCCTACACTGCCCGAACACCACTGCACTACCCTAAACCCAGAAACACCACCCCAGCACGACCCCCTACACTGCCCGAGCACCACTGCACTGCCCTAAACCCTGAAAAACTACCCCTAGCAAGACCCCCTACACTGCCCGAACACCACTGCACTGCCCTAAACCCTGAAACATCACCCCCAGCAAGACCCCCTACACTGCCCAAACACCACTGCCCTAAACCCTGAAACACCACCCCCAGCAAGACCCCTATACTGCCCGAACACCACTGCACTGCCCTAAACCCTGAAACACCAGCCCCAGCACGACCCCCTACACTGCCCGAACACCACTGCACTGCCCTAAACCCTGAAACACCACCCGTGCACGACCCCTACACTGCCCGAACACTACTGCACTGCCCTAAACCCTGAAACACCACCCCCAGCATGACCCCCTATATTGCCCGAACACCACTGCACTGCTCTAAACCCTGAAACACCACCCCTGCACGACCCCCTACACTGCCCGAACACTACTGCACTGCCCCAAACCCTGAAACACCACCCCCAGCAAGACCCCCTACACTGCCCGAACACCACTGCACTGCCCTAAACCCTGAAACACCACCTCCAGCACAACCCCCTACACTGCCTGAAAACCATTGCTCTGCCCTAAACCCTGAAACACCAGCCCCAGCACGACCCCCTACACTGCCCGAACACAACTGCACTGCCCTAAACCCTCAAACACTCCCCCCAGCACGACCCCCTACACTACCCGAACACCACTGCACTGCCCTAAACCCTAAAACACTCCCCCCAGCATGACCCCCTACACTACCCGAACACCACTGCCCTAAACCCTGTAACACCACCCCCAGCAAGACCCCCTACACTGCCCGAACACCACTGCACTGCCCTAAACCCTGAAACAACACCCCCAGCATGACCCCCTACACTGCCCGAACACCACTGCACTACCCTAAACCCTAAAACACGACCTCCTACACTACACAAACACCACTGCACTACCCTAAACCCTAAAACACTACCCCCAGCACGACCCCCTACACTACACAAACACCACTGCACTACCCTAAACCACTACACTACACAAACACCACTGCACTACCCTAAACCCTAAAAAACTACCCCCAGCACGAACCCCTACACTACCCAAACACCACTGCACTACCCTAAACCCTAAAACACTACCCCCAGCAGTACCCCTACACTACCCAAACACCAGTGCACTACCCTAAACCCTAAAACACTACCCCCAGCAGTACCCCCTACACTACCCAAACACCACTGCACTACCCTAAACCCTAAAACACTACCCCCAGCACAACCCCCTACACTACCCAAACACCACTGCACTACCCTAAACCACTCCCCCAGCATGACTCCCTACACTACACAAACACCACTGCACTACCCTAAACCCTAAAACACTACCCCCAGCACGACCCCCTTCACTACCTAAACACAACTGCACAATTTGTTACAGGCATTGCAACGCAGGCCTGTGGTGCTTACTGGAAGTACCTGGTGGGCTAGTTGGGCCCCAGGGACCCTCAGGCTTCAAGGTAACCTAATCCCCCAACTTAAAACGCACCACAGGGCGCGTTTGCCCAGTGGTGAAGGGAGGGCGGGGCCTCAGGTGACATGTGCGCAAACACGCCCTGTGGTGCGTTTTAAGTTGGGAATTAATTCCCCTTGAATCCTGAGGGACCCTGGGGGCCAAGTAGCCCACCAGGTACCTTCAGTAAGCACAACAGAGTTGCGTTGCAGAGAGGTGAAAAACGGTGCGTGCCTCGGACGCCTCTCTGCAACTCAGCTCTGTGGTCCTAACTGTAGGTACCTGGGGGGCTAGTTGGGCCCCAGGGACCCTCAGGATTCAAGGGGACTTAATCCCGCAACTTAAAACGCGCCACGGGGCGCGTTTGCCCACGTCACCTCAGGCCCCCCTCCCTTCACCACTGTGCAAACGCGCCCTGTAGCGTGTTTTAAGAGGTAGTTTTAATCCCCCTGCCCTATTATGTACTAGGGACTTACAGAGGAGGTCATGCTAATCACAGGGGTACCCCAACGCATAGTGTTCCCTAGTGTATGTAGGTGTTTTCACTGTATTCTAAGTGTCTTTTAGCATAGCACTGACTCTGGTTAGTCAGAGTCAGTTACCACCAGTACCCGTCTGAAAAAGTTGTGGGCACAGGATGATTTTGCAACAAGGCCTCTTTCTGCTCCTCTGTTGGTTCTTTCTGCACATCTTTTGCTTCTTCCTGCACTTTTCTTCGTCTTTGTGGACTTCTGTTGCTTCTTTCTGCATTTCTTTTGCTTCTTTCTGTGTGTTTTTTTCTTCTTTCTTTACATGTCCTACCTCTGTAGGCATAGTTAGAAACTAGCATTTAAAAAACCTTTGAAATTCACTGAAAAAACCATAGGTTTTAGGGACAGTTATAGTTAGTTGGACATTTCACTCGTACAAAACCATAGAAATTCCCCCGTTATAGTTAGCTGAACTAACTATAACTCGCGCCCCCGGAATGCACTGCTGATGACGTCACATTACATCACTCATGACATGGTCAGTGACATCACTGATGACATCTCAAATGACATCACTGATGACATCATCCATGTGATAATTTCATGCATCTTCTCACACCCTAATATAACTTTTGATACACCCACTCTAAATTACAGACTGCCATTCTCAAAACCATACACACTCCAATACCAATAACTACATACCCACTCACTGATTCTTAGGTCTACACACACACATCTACTCACTCACCCGTACAGTCACTCATACTTCCAGTCACTCAGTACAGGACTATCATATGCACTCATACACCTATATAAACACTCACACACCGCCACTCATCCATAGAGGTACTCACACACCTATTCAGTCATGCAAAAAATTAATCACACACCCATTTACTCACCTACACAGTTATACACACACCAGCTCACTTACTCATGCAAATACTAGCACATTCTTACGCTCTTATACAATAACTGATACAAGCACACACGCATCCATACAGCCACTCACAATCACACACTCTCACTTATAGCCATTTAAATACTCCAACACACATATATACTGCCTTTTACATATGTAGTTACTCGCACATGTACCACTGAGATATACATTCACTCACTAACACACCCATACACACACTCACCCACCCAAGCAGTCCATCACAGATGCACTCTTGAAATCATGCACCCAGTGAATCACCCACTCACACATCTATGTACAGAGTCACACACACCCCCACCCACACAAACACTCAGGCAGCCATACAGAAACTCAGAGAACCAATCAATAACCCATATAGACACTCATGTAGCTATTCGCAAATCCATGCATCCACTTACACACCAACAAACAGACGGATACAGACATTCACACAGTTTAGTCACTAACCCATGCATTCAGTAAGATACGTTTAATCACTCACTTGTAGAGTCAGTCACGCACGTACTAAATCATCCATTCAGACACTTATACACCCACTCAGTCTTCAATGCGCCTTTCCCTATATATATTAAACATATTTAAACTTTACAGAAACACACAGTCACTGGATGATGTCATCAGTGATGTCATGAGTGATGTCACTGACCATGTCATGAGTGATGTAATATGTGACGTCATCAGCAGTGCATTGCGAGGCGCGAGTTATAGTTAGCTGAACTAACTATAACGGGGGAATTTCTATGGTTTTGTACGAGTGAAATGTCCAACTAATTATAACTGTCCCTAAAACCTATGGTTTTTTCAGTGAATTTCAAAGGTTTTTTAAATGCTAATTTCTAACTATAACGTGTCTGAAACCTATGGTTTTTTCAGTGAATTTCAAAGGTTTTTTAAATGCTAATTTCTAACTATAACGTGTCTGAAACCTATGGTTTTTTCAGTGAATTTCAAAGGTTTTTAAATGCTAATTTCTAACTATAACGTGCCTGAAACCTATGATTTTTCAAGTGAATATATATATATATATATATATATTTATATATATGCCAAGGTGTATTGAAGAATGAGTGGGTGTATGAGTATCTGAATGGATGATTTAGTGGGTGTGTGACTGACTATATAAGTGAGTGATTAAACGTGTCTTAGTGAATGCATGGGTGAATGACTAATCTGTGTGAAAGGCTGTATCAGTCTGTCAGTTGGTGTGTAAGTGGCTGCATGGGTTGGTGAGTAGCTAAATGAGTGTCTATATGGGTTAATGATTGGTTGTCTGAGTACCAGTATGGGTGCCTGAGTGACTGTGTGGGTGGGTAGGGGGGTGTGACTCCCTGCATGGATGTGTGAGTGGGTGATTCACTGGATGTATGGGTTCATGAGTGAATCTGCTAGGGGCTGTATGGGTGAGTGAGTATGCATATGGCTGTGTTGGTGAGTGAATGGATATCTCAGTGGTATATGTGTGAGTAACTACATATGTGAAAGGTAGTATATGTGAGTGTTGGAGTATATAATTGTCTATATGAGAGTGAGTGGTGGTGAGAGTGGCTGTATGGATGAGTGTGTGCTTGTGTCAGTGATTGTTTAAGAGAGTAAGTATGTGTTAGTATCTGTATGAATAAGTGAGGTGGTGTGTGTATAACTGTATAGGTCAGTAAATGGCAGTGTGATTGATTATTTGGGTGACTGACTAGGTGTGTGAGTAACTCTATGGGTGAGTAGCGGTTTGTGAGTATCTGTATTGGTGTATGAGAGCATATATCAGTGGCTGTATTGATGAGTGACTGCATGTGTGAGTGAATAGATGTGTGTAGACCTATGAATCAGTGAGTGGGTATTTACTAACTGGTATTGCTGTGTCTATGGTTTCGAGAATGGTAGTCTATATTTTAGAGTGGGTGTATGAAAGGTTATATAAGGGTGTGAGGAGGTGCATCAGATATTAATTGGATGATGTCATCAGTGATGTCATCAGTGATGTCATCAGTGATGTCACTGACCATGCCTTGAGTGATATAATATGTGACGTCATCAGCAGTGAATTGCGGGGGCGCGAGTTATAGTTAGCTCAGCTAACTATAACGGCTGAATTTCTCTGGTTTTGTACAAGTGAAATATCAGACTAACTATAACGTCCCTGAAACCTGTGTTTTTTTCAGTTATTATCTATGGTTTTCTAAATGCTAATTACTAACTATAACGTCTCTGAAAACTCTGTTTTTTTCAGTGAATTTCTAAGGTTTTTTAAATGCTATGTTCTAACTATGCCTACATAGGTAGGACATGTGCAGAAAGAGGAAGAAAGGCGCAGAAAGAAGCAAGAGAAGTGCAGAAAGAGGCAAGAGAGGTGCATAAAGAAGCAGAACTGAGAAGATTTGACCGCCTATAGTAGAAGCTACCCGCTTTTTAAGCTACCATCTTCAGATGTATAACACATGTGAGAATACATGTAGAAGTTGCCATATATCTCAGTCACGAGAGCACGCAGACCTTTAAACTTGACAGCTTACACTTCCCATTTGAGTACAGAAAGAGGCAAGAGAATTCCAGAAAGAGGCAAGAGAAGTGCAGAAAAAAACAAGAGAGGTGCAGAGGGAGTAAGAAATGTGCAGAAAGAGGCAAGAGAAGTGCAGAAAGAGGCAAGAGAAGTGCAGAAAGACACAAGAGAAGTGATGTGGTAGAAACTTTTGACACAGGGCGTGCGTCTTTAGTATGTCCCATACCCTACCCCCCCACTAATAGAATTATGGTACAGAAAACCAGGGGAAATCTACCCCTGCTCTAAAATCATCTTGTGGAGTATTGCAGGATTCCGTTCTAAGATAGGGAATGAGTAGTGTCTAGGGTATTTCAGAGGCTTTGACCACATTTGCCTCCAGGAAACCTGCTCTATAGAAGATATATTCTTGGATGTCTATCGCTTCTTCTGCATTCTTGCATTACCTTCTGCCACAGGAAGGGCTAAGGGTGGATTGCGGTTTTTATATCAGTAAAAATATGGATCTTTAAAAGTCATCAGTATAAGCTCATCACCCTGGCATCAACTAATTATGATCCATAATTTAAAATACTCCTGGTGAATTGGTATCTCAATATCTTTGATCCAAATAATTGTAATGCCATCGAGACCCTACATCATGAGATCAAGCAAATTACTGGGAAGTGGCAGCCTCTATGCATCATCTGGGTAGGGGAATTTAATTGTACAATTTGTAAGCATATCTCTCAACATGTGTGTGGGCTAGAAGACACAGAGGGACAGCCCCAGCCCCATTTTATTCACTCATCCCAGGGAGGCGCCCTAAATTCTGTTTTAATATGGAACGATTTAGGCCTTATAAATTGTTGGGCCAAGGATCTTTCACTGCAGTGTCCCACTTATATTGGCTGTGGCAGGGCTAGTTCCATTGATTTTATGCTAATATAGAGACATTTCTTTAAGCTCGTTCTCGTAATGCAGGGCGAGGTTCTTACGTCAAGTGCTGGCACAAAATTAAGAACTCACCCAGGAACACATTGAACCACCAGCTCTGGCAAGAACTGTGCAGCACACCCACCTCTCCGGCCCAAAAATACTTGGAGGAATCCTTGGTTATTACTGGATTAGCTGACCTGTGGGAAACTCCAACCACTCACTTGCACTTCAAGCACGTAGCAAATAAGGTCACTAAGAAGCTGTCTCTTATAGAAGACAAAGCAGCTTTTGCACGTAGGAGCCATGCATGGATGACACTGAGCAGTTATAAATCCCTTGGGCCGCAGGCATATTTTACACTAGGGTATTCAAGGAAAACCAAAGAAACCTTTTTAAAATATAGGTTAGGTATCCTCCCAGCTATCCCGCATCTCCCACCCTGGCAGAGAGGGAACCATGGGACCTTGTGCAGGCTATGTGGGGACGGGACTGAGGACATAGAAAATCTCATTTGCTCCTGTATTAAGTTAAACAAGGAAAGGGTAGGCCAACTAAAACCTCACTTCAATGAACGAGGGATACAATCCCGGAGACAGGCGGTACTTGCTTGCTTCGACCCTAAGGACCCGCAACTAAACGGGAAGTTTGTAAAGTTCCTATCACTAGCAGCCACAAAGCAAGGACCGGTGGCAACCTGAGCAAGCACAAAAACTATACAAGGCTTAGCCTTTTGAACTTCAAACTGTGTATAGACCCGGGTTTGCTCTAAGCATAATGCAAGCAAATGGCCACTCTTACACAGGAGATTCATCTACTTTTAGAAATGTACTTTTACTTTTTTTAACATACAAAATCTTTTATTAACAATGTGCATTATTGTAATGGTTTTAATTAATCAAAAACAATAAAAAATTTACGTACTACTTACTACCCTTATCGTCTCCCCCAATTTAAAGACCCAGGTAGGGGAGGGCGATGATCGCCTGATCCAGTACCACCGGAACAGGGGAGTCAGGCTGAATTGGGGTAAGATTGATCCCCTCAAATTTGAGGGAGATATTATCAAAGGCTACTCCCACTTAATTACGGGGTGTTTGAAGTAAGACTCTCCTCCAGAGGATGTTGTTCGGGAGTTTGGGTCACTGTGCGCTGAGGTAGCCATGAGTATTAAGCATGGAGAACCTCAGGAGGCCCGGTGGTTTAATTCCGATTGTTCTTGGGCCCATAAAGATTTTAAAAGGGTGCTTCATGTTATTCCCCATAACAGAGATCTAGTTAAAGCAGCAAGGCACAAATGTAAAACAATAACTGAGGGTAGAAAAGTAGAACTGAGAAGTCTAGCATGGGAAGATCTTCAGAGAGTAGGAGTCATAAGAGACACACAAAAAGTTTGGGAAATTATAGATCGCCCATTATTTACTGAAGAAGCTAGGCAGATGGATTCACTGATCCTGGGATTCGCTTGGGTAGCCCATTTTACTGGCATCTTTAACCCCCAAAATAAAAGGGTCAAGGAAAACATAAGGGATTTGCCCATAGATTATTTGCAGCTACCCAACTCAGTCTATCTATTAGAGTAACTGAGTTTGAGGAGGCGTTAGGCCAGGGGTCCCGCCTGAAAGCACCAGGTCCTAATGGGGTCCCCCTTGACCTTTTTAAAAATAATCCAAACTTGTGGGCTCCCCTGTTGACGAATGTATTGAAGGCAGTAATTACTAGCCCAATGCCCGCATCCTGGAAGGAGGCAATAGTGGTCTCCGTTTTTAAAAAGGGTAATAGAAGTGACCCGGCTTGTTACAGGCCAATTTCGCTTATTGATTCCACAGCTAAAGTATTGGGTAGAGTTCTCCTCGCCCATTTGGAGACCTGGGCAACCACCACAGGAGTGATATCCAACACGCAATATGGTTTCAGGAGGGGGCTTGGCACGACTGAGCAATGCCTTGATTTGTCCTTAATTATCAACAAATACGTGAAGGCCAGGAAGGGCTCGATCTACCTGGCCTTCCTGGATTTGTCTAGTGCTTTTGACACTGTTAACCGGGAGAAACTATGGGATATGCTGGAAAGTTTGTGTGTGGAACAAGCACTGGTGTCACTCATCCGTAGGCTACATTTTAATACTTCAATCTCCATAAGATATGGCACTCAACGGGAAAAAACTGAGCAAATAGTTTCAACAGAGGGTGCCCGTCAAGGGTGCATCCTAGCCCCTTTCTGTTTTTAATATACACAAATGGTCAGGGGGCTTCCCTATGAAGTAGGAAACTTGATTTTCCCAAAATTGGCAGCAAATCTGTCCCCTTGCTATCTTATGCTGACGACACAGTGCTAATGGCCACGACTGCGAATGGCCTTCAGAATTCCCTGGATACTTTTATGTCGTCACTTGATCTTAAAGTAAATTTTATTAAATCATATATTATGGTATGCGGCCCAAAGAGTACAAAAACATAAGATTTTCGTAGCACGGGACAAGAGAATAGAAAAGGTTGAGAACTTTATGTACCTGGGGAACTTATTTAACAATAAGCTCAGTTGGGACCCACTTGTGACAGCCCAATTAGGCCATAAGTCTGTTAGGGAAATAATCACCCTTTACAAAGCCAAATGCCTTTCTATTGCAACATATGGCGCAAAGGTGTGGGGGCATCACAATATCCGCCAGCTACAAATAGTGGAAAATAAATTCACTAAAAGGCTTATGATGACTCCTAATAGTGCCCCTAACCGCCTATGTCATGACGAATTGGGACTAGAGCATATAGAAGATCGCATATCTTGTGCCCCTCTACTCCTATGTGCCCTTCTACTCCTATGGGCGAAATATTAAAGATTGTCAAAACTTGGCCAACTCTCTAAAAATACCATGGATTCATTTCGTGAAAGATAAATATTATGAAAGATGATTGGGGCATTTCTATGATAGTCCTGAAAGCATCCCACTGAATGCCAAAGTCATTATCAAAGAGGCGTTACATTAAAGGAGAAACATGCGTTATCCTCACCAAGATCAGATTGGTCCCTTGCAATTGTCCCCTGCCCCATTGCAATAATATTTAACATTCACCACTAATCTGCAGATTAGATTTTATTTAACTATATCTTGGTTAGGTACCGTGCATTTTTTGCAGGCGTTTCCACACCAGAGTGGTTGGGTGGATGATCTCTCACCTTGTCCATTTGATAATCTTACAAGTCAAAGCACTTTGCATTTTATCTTATTCTGTACTTTATATAAAATGGCAAGGAGTACATTTTTTATCCCACTGTTAAAGAACATTTGCCCTTGTAAATATGTTGATGGCTTTAAATTCTTGCACTCACTGGCTATCCCTGATATTTGTATTGCAGTAGCCAATTATATAAAAGTATCTTTGGCTATTAGGAAACGTTATGAGTAAGAATTCCCTGAGTTGTCTCACCGTAACTATCGTATTCAAACAGTCACATGTCCCTGGTATTTTATTAATTGTTTTTAACATATTGTTTAGAACTGTTTGTATGCTGTGATAATGTTTTGTAAATCCTAATGGTGTTATGAATTGATACAAGGTTGTTTTTATTGAATTTTAAGTAATATGCACTTTTGAAGGTTATGGATTTTAATCAACTTGGAAATTTGGGAGGCCTACTCAGCTGCCATAAAGGCCACTAGAAAAGCACCTTAACTTAGGAATTGACATGGCTCATAGTTTCCCTTCGTGATGTTTTTAAGTGTCTGTTTAATTATTGTATGTTGGCAATGGAAGCCATCACGTTTGACCCAGCGTATGAATTTTAGTGAAGTATGTAACGTTACTGTATGGTGATTTGTCCTAGGCTTGACATCGATGCTGCTGTTGTTGATGCACTGAATGCCCTTTTTTGTACTCTTTTATGGCTGGTTAAGCCGAATAAAGATTTATTGAAGACGACAAAAGAGAAGTGCAGAAAGAGGCAAGAGAAGTGCAGAAAGAAGCAAGAGAGGTGCAGAAAGAAGCAAGAGTAGCAACAGAAGTGCAGAAAAAGGCAAGAGGTGTTCAGAAAGAGGGAAAAGGAATGCAGAAAGAGGCAAGAAAAGTGGAGAAAGATGCAGGAGAGGTACAGAAACAGGCAAGAGAGGTACAGAAAGAGGGAAGAGGGGTGCAGAAAGAGGCAAGAGAGGTGCACAAAGAGACAAGAAAGGTGCAGAAAGAGGGAAGACTAGTGCAGAAAGCGGCAAGAGGGGTTCAGAAAGAAGCGAAAGATGTGCAGAAAGAAGCAACAGAAGTGCAGAAAGAAGCAACAGAAGTGCAGAAAGAGGCAAGAGAAGTGCAGAAAGAGGCAAGAGAAGTACAGAAAGAAACAAGAGGTATAGAAAGAAGCAAGAGAAGTGCAGAAAGAGGCAAGAGAAGTGCAGAAAGAAGCAACAGAGGTGCAGAAAGAGGCAAGAGAGGTGCAGAAAGAGGGAAGGTTAGTGCAGAAAGTGGCAAGAGGGGTGCAGAAAGAAGCAAAAGAGGTATAGAAAGAAGAAATAGAAGTGCAGAAAGAACCAACAGAAGTGCAGAAAGAGGCAAGAGAAGTGCAAAAAGAGACAAGAGAAGTGTAGAAAGAGGCAAAAGAGGTGCAAAAAGAGGCAGTAGCGGTACAGAAAGAGGCAAGAAGGGTGCAGAAAGAGGCAAGAGGGGTGTAGAAAGAGGCAAGAGGGGTGCAGAAAGAAGCAAGAGAGGTGCAGAAAGAGGCAAGAGAGGTGCAGAAAGAGGTAAGAGAGGTGCATAAAGAAGCAAGAGAGGTGCATAAAGAAGCAAGAGAGGTGCATAAAGAAGCAAGAGAGGTGCATAAAGAAGCAAGAGAGGTGCATAAAGAAGCAAGAGAGGTGCATAAAGAAGCAAGAGAGGTGCATAAAGAAGCAAGAGAGGTGCATAAAGAAGCAAGAGAGGTGCAGAAAGAGGCAAGAGAGGTGCAGAAAGAAGCAAGAGAACTGCAGAAAGAGGAAGAAAGGTACAGAAAGAGGCAAGAGAGGTGCCAAAAGAAGCAAGAGAGGCGCAGAAAGAAGAAGAAAGGTGTGGAAAGAAGCAAGAGAGCAGAAATAGGCAAGAGAAGTGCAAAAAAGCAAGAGGTGCAGAGAGAGGCAAGAGAAGTGCAGAAAGAAGCAGGAGAACTGGAGAAAAGGAAGAAAGGTGCAGAAAGAGGAAGAAAGGCATACAAAGAAGCAAGAAAAGTGTAGAAAGAAGCAAGAGAAGTGCAGAAAGAGGCAAGTGAGGTGCAGAAAGAAGCAAGAGAGGTGCAGAAAGAAGCAAGAGAGGTGCAGAAAGAAGCAAGAGAAGTGCAGAAAGAACCAACAGAGGTGCAGAAAGAGGCAAGAGGGGTGCAGAAAGAGGGAAGAGAAGTGCAGAAAGAAGCCAGAGAAGTGCAGAAATAGGCAAAAGAGGTGCATAAAGAAGCAAGAGAACTGCAGAAAGAGGACGAAAGGTGCAGAAAGAGGCAAGAGAGGTGCTGAAAGAAGCGAGAGCGGTGCAGAAAGAGGAAGAAAGGTGCGAAAAGAAGCAAGAGAAGTGCAGAAATAAGCAAGGGAGGTGCAGAAAGAGGCAAGAGAGGTGCAGAAAGAGGCAAGAAAGATGCAGAAAGAGGCAAGAGAAGTACAGAAAGAAGCAGGAGAACTGGAGAAAAGGAAGAAAGGTGCAGAAAGAGGAAGAAAGGCATACAAAGAAGCAAGAAAAGTATAGAAAGAAGCAAGAGAAGTGCAGAAAGAGGCAAGTGAGGTACAGAAAGAACCAACAGAGGTGCCAAAAGAGGCAAGAGAAGTGCAGAAAGCGGCAATAGATGAACAAAAATAGACAGGAGAGTGCAGAAAGAGGGAAGAAGGGTGCCAAATGAGGCATGAGGTGTGTAGAAAGAAGAAAGAGAGGTGCAGAAAGAAGCAAGAGAAGTGCAGAAAGAACAAACAGAGGTGCAGAAATAAGCAAGAGGGGTGCAGAAAGAGGGAAGAGAAGTGATGAAAGAGGTAACAGAGGTGCAGAAAGAAGCAAGAGGGATGCGGAGAGAAGCAACAGAAGTGATGAAAGAGGCAACAGAGGTGCAGAAAGAGGCACAAGACACGTGTAGAAAGAGGCAAGAGAAGTGTAGAGAGAGGCAAGAGAGGTGCTGAAAGAGGCAAGAGAGGTACAGAAAGAGAGAAAAGGGTACAGAAAGAAGCAGCAGGGGTGCAGAAAGAAGCAATAGAGGTGCAGAAAGAAGCAAGAGAAGTGCAGAAAGAAGCTTCAGAGGTAGAGAAAGAGGCAAGAGGGGTACAGAAAGAGGCAAGATTAGTGCAGAAAGAAGCAACAGAGGTACAGAAAGAGGCAAGAGAGGTACAGAAAGAGGGAAAAGGTATACAGAAAGAGTGAAAGGAGTGCAGAAAGATGCAAGAGAAGTGCAGAAAGAGGCAAGAGGGGTGCAGAAAGAAGCAAGAGAGGTGCAGAAAGAGGCAAGAGTGGTGCAGAAATAGGCAAGAGAGCTGCGGGAAGAGGGGTGCAGAAAGAGGGAATAGAGGTGTAGAAAGAAGCAAGAGAAGAACAGAAAGAAGCGACAGAGGTAGAGAAAGAGGCAAGAGGGGTACAGAAAGAGGCAAGATAAGTGCAGAAAGAAGCAACAGAGGTACAGAAAGAGGCAAGAGAGGTACAGAAAGAGGGAAAAGGTATACAGAAAGAGTGAAAGGAGTGCAGAAAGATGCAAGAGAGGTGCAGAAAGAGGGAAGAGGGGGGCAGAAAGAAGCAAGAGAGGTGCAGAAAGAGGCAAGAGTGGTGCAGAAATAGGCAAGAGAGCTGCGGGAAGAGGGGTGCAGAAAGAGGGAAGAAGGGTACAGAAAGAGGACGATACATGCAGAAAGAAGCAAGAGAAGTGCAGAAAGAAGCATCAGAGGTGCCAAAAGAGGCAAGAGAAGTGCTGAAAGAGGCAAGAGAGGTACAGAAATAGGCAGGGGAGGTGCAGAAAGAGGGAAGAAGGGTGCCGAAAGTGGCTTGAGGTGTGCAGAAAGAAGAAAGAGAGGTGCAGGAAAAAGCAAGAGAAATGCAGAAAGAACCAAAAGAGGTGCATAAAAAAGCAAGAGGGGTGTAGAAGGAGGGAAGAGAAGTGCAGAAAGAAGCAAGAGAAGTGATGAAAGAGGCAACAAATGTGCAGAAAGAGCCAAGAGAGGTGCAGAAGCAGGCAAGATAAGTGCAAAAAGAGGCAAGAGAAGTGCAGAAAGAAGCAACAGAGGTGCAGAAAGAGGCAAGAGAGGTACAGAAAGAGGGAACGGGAATACAGAAAGAGCGAAAAGGAGTGCAGAAAGAGGCAAGAGAAGTTCAGAAAAAAGAAACAGAGCTGCAGAAAGAGGCAAGAGGGGTGCATCAATAGGGACGAGAAGTGCAGAAAGAAGCAAGAGTGGTGCAGAAAGAGGCAAGAGAGGTGCAGAAAGAGGAAGAGGCGCAGAAAGAGGCAAGAGAGGTACAGAAAGAGGCAAGAGAAGTGCAGAAAGAAGCAACAGAGTTGCAGAAAGAGGCAAGAGAAGTACTGAAAGAGGCAATAGAGGTGCAGAAAGAGGGGTGCAGAAAGAGGGAAGAGGGATTCAGAAAGAGGCAAGAGAGGTGCAGAAAGAAGGAAGAGGAGTACAGAAAGAACCAACGGAGGTGCAGAAAGAGGCAAGAGGGGTGCAGAAAGAGGCAAGAGAGCTGCAGACAGAGGGAAGAGGGGTGCAGAAAGAGGGAAGAGGGGTGCAGAAAGAGGCAAGAGGTGTACAGAAAGAAGCAAGAGAGGTGCAGAAATAAGCAAGAGAAGTGTAGAAAGAACCAACAGAGGTGCAGAATGATGGCAAGAGAAGTACAGAAAGAGGCAAAAGAGGTACACAAAGAGACAAGAAAGGTACAGAAAGAGGGAAGACAAGTGCAGAAAGAGGCAAGAGGGGTGCAGAAAGAAGCAGGAGAGGTGCAGAAAGAAGAAAGATAGGTACAGAAAGAAACAACAGAAGTGCAGAAAGAGGCAAGAGAAGTACAGAAAGAAGCAAGAGGTGGGCAGAAAGAGGCAAGAGAAGAGCAGAAAGAGGCAAAAGGTGTGCTGAAAGAGGCAACAGGGGTGCAGAAAGAAGCAATACAGGTGCAGAAAGAGGCAAGAGAGGTGCAGAAAGAGGGAAAAGGGGTGCAGAAAGAGGGAAAAGGAGTGCAGAAAGAGGCAAGAGGGGTACAAAAAGAAAGAAGAGAAGTTCATAAAGAAGCAAAAGAGGTGCAGAAAGAGGCAAGAGGGGTGCAGAAAGAGAGAAGAGAAGTTCAGAAAGAAGCAAGAAAGTGCAGAAAGAGGCAAGTGAGGTACAGAAAGAGGCAAGTATGGTGCAGAAAGAGGCAAGAGAGGTGCAGGAAGAAAGGTGCAGAAAGAGGATGAAAGGTGCAGAAAGAGGATGAAAGGTGCAGAAAGAGGCAAGAGAGGTGCAGAAAGAGGCAAGGGGGTGCGGAAAGAAGCAAGAGAAGTGATGAAAGAGGCAAGAGAGGTGCATAAAGAGGCAAGAGAGGTGCAGAAACAGGGGCAAGATAACTGCAGAAAGAGGGAAGAGAAGTGCAGAAAGAAGCAATAGAGGTGCAGGAAGAGGCAAGAGAAGTCAATCAATCAATCAGGGGTTTGTTAAAGCGCGACTACTCACCCATAAGGGTCTCAAGGTGCTAGGGGTGGGGGAGGTGTAGGTTCCATCCATCAAGGAGGGGGACTGTCAAAGAGCCAGGTTTTGAGGTTTCTTGCGAAGATGGGGAGCGATGTCTGTCTGAGGTGGAGCAGAAGGGCGTTCCATCCTTTGTCCGTGAGGAAGGAGACGGAGCGGCCTCCCGATCTGGTCTTTCTGGTGCGGGGGACGACGGTGTAGGAGAGCTGGGCTGATAGTAGGGTCCTTTGGGGTGCGTGGAATTTGAGTCGGCTGTTCAGGTATGCTGGTCTGGTGCCGTGGAGGGCCTTGTGTGCGTGGGTGAGCATCTTGAAGGTGATTCTCTCCTCGACAGGGAGCCAGTGGAGTGTGCGCCGGTGCTGGGAGATGTGGCAGTGTTTTGGTAGGTTGAGGACCAGTCTTGTGGCGGCGTTCTGGATGTTCTGTAGCTTGCGGGTGAGGTTTTTGTTTATTCCGGCGTAGAGTGCGTTGCCGTAGTCGAGTCTGCTGGTGACCAGGGTGTGAGTGACGGTCTTTCGGTGTTCGAGGGGGATCCATTTGAAGGTCTTACGAAGGAGGCGGAGGGTGTGGAAGCAGGAAGACGAGACAGAGTTGATCTGGCGGTCCATTTTGAGCTTGGAGTCCAGGATGATTCCCAGGTTGCGTGCGTGGTCCATGGGGGTTGGCGGGTTTCCGAGGGCGGGGGGCCACCAGGTGTCGCTCCAGGCATCGGGGTTTGGGCCCATGATGAGTACTTCTGTTTTGTTGGTGTTTAGTTGTAGGCAGCTGTTTTTCATCCATTTGGCGACGGCTTCCATGCCTTCTCGAAAGTTGCGTCTGGCGGTGTTGGGCTCGTTGGATAGGGAGAGGATGAGCTGGGTGTCGTCTGCGTATGACACGATGTTGAGTCCGTAGGTTCTGACGATGGGGGCGAGTGGAGCCATGTAGACGTTGAAGAGCGTCGGGCTGAGGGAGGAGCCCTGGGGGACTCCGCAGGTGGTAGGTGTGGGATCCGAGAGGAAAGGGGGGAGTCTGACCCGCTGCGTCCTGCCGGAGAGGAAGGAGCGGATCCAGTCGAGGGCCTTGTCCTGGATTCCTGCGTCGTGGAGTCTGCATATTAGGGTGCAGTGGGAGACTGTGTCGAACGCCGCTGATAGGTCGAGGAGGATGAGGGCTACTGTTTCTCCTTTGTCCAGTAGGGTGCGGATGTCGTCTGTTGCAGTGAGGAGGGCGGTTTCCGTACTGTGTTTTTTTTCTGAAGCCGGATTGGGAGGAGTCGAGGATGTTGTGTTTTTCAATGAATGTGGCGAGTTGGCTGTTGATGGCTTTCTCGATGACTTTCGCTGGGAACGGGAGCAGGGAGAAGTGCATAAAGAGGCAATAGAGGTGAAGAAAGAGGCAAGAGAGGTGCTGAAAAAGGCAAGAGAGGTGCAGAAAGAGGGAAGAGGGGTGCAGAAAGAGGCAACAGGGGTGTAGAAAGAAGCAACAGAGTTGCAGAAAAAGGGAAGAGGGGTACAGAAAGAGGCAAGAGAAGTGCAACAAAAAGCAACAGAGGTACAGAAAGAGGCAAGAGAGGTGCAGAAAGAGGGAAAAGTAGTGCAGAAAGAAGGAAAAGGAGTGCAGAAAGAGGCAAGAGTGGTAAAGGATGAAGCAAGAGTTGTTCAGAAAAAAGCAACAGAGGTGCAGAAAAAGGTAAGAGAGCTGCCGAAAGAGGGAAGAGGGGTGCAGAAAGAGGGAAGAGGGGTGCTGAAAGAGGCAAGAGAGGTACAGAAAGAAGCAAGAGAGCTGCAGAAATAAGCAAGAGAAGTGTAGAAATAACCAACAGAGGTGCAGAATGATGGCAAGAGAAGTACAGAAAGAGGCAAAAGTGGTACACAAAGAGACAAGAAAGGTACAGAAAGAGGGAAGACAAGTGCAGAAAGAGGCAAGAGGGGTGCAGAAAGAAGCAGGAGAGGTGCAGAAAGAAGAAAGAGGTACAGAAAGAAGAAACAGAAGTGCAGAAAGAGGGAAGAGAAGTACAGAAAGAAGCCACAGGTGGCAGAAAGAGGCAAGAGAAGAGCAGAAAGAGGCAAAGGTGTGCTGAAAGAGGCAACAGGGGTGCAGAAAGAAGCAATAGAGGTGCATAAAGAGGCAATAGGGGTACAGAAAGAGGCAATATAAGTGCAGAATGAAGCAATACAGGTGCAGAAAGAGGCAAGAGAGGTGCAGAAAGAGGGAAAAGGGGTGCAGCAAGAGGGAAAAGGAGTGCAGAAAGATGCAAGAGGGGTGCAAAAAGAAACAAGAGAAGTTCATAAAGAAGCAACAGAGGTGCAGAAAGAGGCAAGAGGGGTGCAGAAAGAGAGAAGAGAAGTTCAGAAAGAAGCAAGAAAGTGCAGAAAGAGGCAAGTGAGGTACAGAAAGAGGGAAGTGTGGTGCAGAAAGAGGCAAGAGAGGTGCAGAAAGAGGAAGAAAGGTGCAGAAAGAGGATGAAAGGTGCAGAAGAGGCAAGATAAGTGATGAAAGAGGCAAGAGAGATGCAGAAAGAGGCAAGAGAGGTGCAGAAACAGGGGCAAGATAACTGGAGAAAGAGGCAAGAGAAGTGCAGAAAGAAGCAAAAGAGGTGCAGGAAGAGGCAAGAGAAGTGCATAAAGAGGCAAGAGAAGTGCAGAAGAGGCAAGAGAGGTGCTGAAAAAGGCAAGAGAGGTGCAGAAAGAGGGAAGAGGTGTGCAGAAAGAGGCAACAGGGGTGTAGAAAGAAGCAATAGAGGTGCAGAAAAAGGCAAGAGGGGTGCAAAAAGAGGGAAAAGCAGTGCAGAAAGAGGGAAAAGGAGTGCAGAAAGAGGCAAGAGTGGTAAAGGATGAAGCAAGAGAAGTTCAGAAAAAAGCAACAGAGGTGCAGAAATAGGCAAGAGAGCTGCCGAAAGAGGGAAGAGGGGTGCAGAAAGAGGCAAGAGAGGTCCAGAAAGAGGAAGAAAGGTGCAGAAAGAGGATGAAAGGTGCAGAAGAGGCAAGATAAGTGATGAAAGAGGCAAGAGAGATGCAGAAAGAGGCAAGAGAGGTGCAGAAACAGGGGCAAGATAACTGGAGAAAGAGGCAAGAGAAGTGCAGAAAGAAGCAAGAGAAGTGCAGAAGAGGCAAGAGGTGCTGAAAAAGGCAAGAGAGGTGCAGAAAGAGGGAAGAGGTGTGCAGAAAGAGGCAACAGGGGTGTAGAAAGAAGCAATAGAGGTGCAGAAAAAGGCAAGAGGGGTACAGAAAGAGGCAAGAGAAGTACAAAAAAAAGCAACAGAGGTACAGAAAGAGGCAAGAGAGGTGCAAAAAGAGGGAAAAGCAGTGCAGAAAGAGGGAAAAGGAGTGCAGAAAGAGGCAAGAGTGGTAAAGGATGAAGCAAGAGAAGTTCAGAAAAAAGCAACAGAGGTGCAGAAAGAGGCAAGAGAGCTGCCGAAAGAGGGAAGAGGGGTGCTGAAAGAGGCAAGAAGGGTACAGAAAGAAACAAGAGAGGTACAGAAATAAGCAAGAGAAGTGTAGAAAGAACCAACAGATGTGCAGAATGATGGCATGAGAAGTACAGAAAGAGGCGAAAGAGGTACACAAAGAGACAAGAAAGGTACAGAAAGAGGGAAGACAAGTGCAGAAAGAGGCAAGAGGGGTGCAGAAAGAAGCAGGAGAGGTGCAGAAAGAAGAAAGAGTGGTACAGAAAGAAGAAACAGAAGTGCAGAAAGAGGCAAGAGAAGTACAGAAACAAGCAACAGGTGGGCAGAAAGAGGCAAGAGAAGAGCAGAAAGAGGCAAAAGGTGTGCTGAAAGAGGCAACAGGGGTGCAGAAAGAAGCAATAGAGGTGCATAAAGAGGCAAGAGGGGTACGGAAAGAGGCAATAGAAGTGCAGAATGAAGCAACACAGGTGCAGAAAGAGGCAAGAGAGGTGCAGAAAAAGGGAAAAGGGGTGCAGAAAGAGGGAAAAGGAGTGCAGAAAGAGGCAGGAAGGGTGCAAAAAGAAACAAGAGAAGTTCATAAAGAAGCAACAGAGGTGCGGCAAGAGGGGTGCAGAAAGAGAGAAGAGAAGTTCAGAAAGAAGCAAGAAAGTGCAGAAAGAGGCAAGTGAGGTACAGAAAGAGGCAAGTGTGGTGCAGAAAGAGGCAAGAGAGGTGCAGAAAGAGGAAGAAAGGTGAAGAAAGAGGATGAAGGGTGCAGAAAGAGGCAAGAGAAGTGATGAAAGAGGCAAGAGATGCAGAAAGAGGCAAGAGAGGTGCAGAAACAGGGGCAAGATAACTGGAGAAAGAGGCAAGATAAGTGCAGAAAGAAGCAAAAGAGGTGTAGAAAGAGGCAAGAGAAGTGCAGAAGAGGCAAGAGAGGTGCTGAAAAAGGCAAGAGGTGCAGAAAGCGGGAAGAGGGGTGCAGAAAGAGGCAACAGGGGTGTAGGAAGAAGCAATAGAGGTGCAGAAAAAGGCAAGAGGGGTACAGAAAGAGGCAAGAGAAGTGCAAAAAAAAGCAAGAGAGGTGCAAAAAGAGGGAAAACAAGTGCAGAAAGAGGGAAAAGGAGTGCAGAAAGAGGCAAGAGTGGTAATGGATGAAGCAAGAGACGTTCAGAAAAACCAACAGATTTGCAGAAAGAGGCAAGAGAGCTGCCGAAAGAGGCAAGAGAGCTGCCGAAAGAGGCAAGAGAGCTGCCGAAAGAGGGAAGAGGGGTGCAGAAAGAGGGAAGAGGGGTGCTGAAAGAGGCAAGAGGGGTACAGAAAGAGACAAGAGAGGTACAGAAGTAAGCAAGAGAAGTGTAGAAAGAACCAACAGAGGTGCAGAATGATGGCAAGAGAAGTACAGAAAGAGGCAAAAGAGGTACACAAAGAGACAAGAAAGGTACAGAAAGAGGGAAGACAAGTGCAGAAAGAGGCAAGAGGGGTGCAGAAAGAGGCAAGAGAAGTGCATAAATAAGCAACAGAGGTGCAGAAAGAGGGAAAAGGAGTGCAGAAAGAGGCAAGAGTGGTAAAGGATGAAGCAAGGGAAGTTCAGAAAAAAGCAACAGAGGTGCAGAAAGAGGCAAGAGGGGGCAGAAAGAGGGAAGAGAAGTGCAGAACGAAGCAAGAGAAGTGCAGAAAAAGTCAAGTGAGGTGCAGAAAGAGGCAAGAGTAGTGCAGAAAGAGGCAAGTGAGGTGCAGAAAGAGGAATAAAGGTGCAGAAAGAGGCAAAAGAGGTACATAAAGAGGGAAGAGAGGTGCAAAAATAGGTAGGAGAGGTGCAGAAAGAGGGAAGAGGGATGCCCGAAGAGGAAAGAGGGATAAAGAAAGAAGAAAGAGAGGTGCCTAAAGATGCAATAGAAATGCAGAAAGAACCAACGGAGGTGCAGAAGAAGGCAAGAGGGGTGCAGAAAGAGGGTAGAAAAGTGCAGAAAGAATCAAGAGAGGTGCAGAAAGAAGCAAGAGAAGTGATGAAAGAGGCAACAGAGGTGCAGAAAGAAGCAAGAGAAGTGTGAAAAGAAGCAAGAGAAGTGAATAAAGAGGCAAGAGAGGTGCAGAAAGAAGCAAAAGAGGTGCAGAAACAGGCAAGATAAGTGCATAAAGAGGCAAGAGAAGTGCAGAAGAGGCAAGAGAGGTGCTGAAAAAGGCAAGAGAGGTGCAGAAAGAGGGAAGAGGTGTGCAGAAAGAGGCAACAGGGGTGTAGAAAGAAGCAATAGAGGTGCAGAAAAAGGCAAGAGGGGTACAGAAAGAGGCAAGAGAAGTACAAAAAAAAGCAACAGAGGTACAGAAAGAGGCAAGAGAGGTGCAAAAAGAGGGAAAAGGAGTGCAGAAAGAGGCAAGAGTGGTAATGGATGAAGCAAGAGACGTTCAGAAAAACCAACAGATTTGCAGAAAGAGGCAAGAGAGCTGCCGAAAGAGGCAAGAGAGCTGCCGAAAGAGGCAAGAGAGCTGCCGAAAGAGGGAAGAGGGGTGCAGAAAGAGGGAAGAGGGGTGCTGAAAGAGGCAAGAGGGGTACAGAAAGAGGCAAGAGGGGTACAGAAAGAAACAAGAGAGGTACAGAAATAAGCAAGAGAAGTGTAGAAAGAACCAACAGAGGTGCAGAATGATGGCAAGAGAAGTACAGAAAGAGGCAAAAGAGGTACACAAAGAGACAAAGGTACAGAAAGAGGGAAGACAAGTGCAGAAAGAGGCAAGAGGGGTGCAGAAAGAAGCAGGAGAGGTGCAGAAAGAAGAAAGAGTGGTACAGAAAGAAGCAACAGAAGTGCAGAAAGAGGCAAGAGAGGTACAGAAAGAAGCAACAGATGGGCAGAAAGAGGCAAGAGAAGAGCAGAAAGAGGCAAATGTTGTGCAGAAAGAGGCAACAGGGGTGCAGAAAGAAGCAACAGAGGTGCAGAAAGAGGCAAGAGGGGTACAGAAAGAGGCAAGAGAAGTGCATAAATAAGCAACAGAGGTGCAGAAAGAGGGAAAAGGAGTGCAGAAAGAGGCAAGAGTGGTAAAGGATGAAGCAAGGGAAGTTCAGAAAAAAGCAACAGAGGTGCAGAAAGAGGCAAGAGGGGGCAGAAAGAGGGAAGAGAAGAGCAGAAAGAGGCAAAAGGTGTGCTGAAAGAGGCAACAGGGGTGCAGAAAGAAGCAATAGAGGTGCATAAAGAGGCAAGTGAGGTGCAGAAAGAGGAATAAAGGTGCAGAAAGAGGCAAAAGAGGTACATAAAGAGGGAAGAGAGGTGCAAAAATAGGTAGGAGAGGTGCAGAAAGAGGGAAGAGGGATGCCCGAAGAGGCAAGAGGGATAAAGAAAGAAGAAAGAGAGGTGCCTAAAGATGCAATAGAAATGCAGAAAGAACCAACGGAGGTGCAGAAGAAGGCAAGAGGGGTGCAGAAAGAGGGTAGAAAAGTGCAGAAAGAATCAAGAGAGGTGCAGAAAGAAGCAAGAGAAGTGATGAAAGAGGCAACAGAGGTGCAGAAAGAAGCAAGAGAAGTGTGAAAAGAAGCAAGAGAAGTGAATAAAGAGGCAAGAGAGGTGCAGAAAGAAGCAAAAGAGGTGCAGAAACAGGCAAGATAAGTGCATAAAGAGGCAAGAGAAGTGCAGAAGAGGCAAGAGAGGTGCTGAAAAAGGCAAGAGAGGTGCAGAAAGAGGGAAGAGGTGTGCAGAAAGAGGCAACAGGGGTGTAGAAAGAAGCAATAGAGGTGCAGAAAAAGGCAAGAGGGGTACAGAAAGAGGCAAGAGAAGTACAAAAAAAAGCAACAGAGGTACAGAAAGAGGCAAGAGAGGTGCAAAAAGAGGGAAAAGCAGTGCAGAAAGAGGGAAAAGGAGTGCAGAAAGAGGCAAGAGTGGTAAAGGATGAAGCAAGAGAAGTTCAGAAAAAAGCAACAGAGGTGCAGAAAGAGGCAAGAGAGCTGCCGAAAGAGGGAAGAGGGGTGCTGAAAGAGGCAAGAAGGGTACAGAAAGAAACAAGAGAGGTACATAAATAAGCAAGAGAAGTGTAGAAAGAACCAACAGAGGTGCAGAATGATGGCATGAGAAGTACAGAAAGAGGCGAAAGAGGTACACAAAGAGACAAGAAAGGTACAGAAAGAGGGAAGACAAGTGCAGAAAGAGGCAAGAGGGGTGCAGAAAGAAGCAGGAGAGGTGCAGAAAGAAGAAAGAGTGGTACAGAAAGAAGAAACAGAAGTGCAGAAAGAGGCAAGAGAAGTACAGAAACAAGCAACAGGTGGGCAGAAAGAGGCAAGAGAAGAGCAGAAAGAGGCAAAAGGTGTGCTGAAAGAGGCAACAGGGGTGCAGAAAGAAGCAATAGAGGTGCATAAAGAGGCAAGAGGGGTACGGAAAGAGGCAATAGAAGTGCAGAATGAAGCAACACCGGTGCAGAAAGAGGCAAGAGAGGTGCAGAAAGAGGGAAAAGGGGTGCAGAAAGAGGGAAAAGGAGTGCAGAAAGAGGCAGGAAGGGTGCAAAAAGAAACAAGAGAAGTTCATAAAGAAGCAACAGAGGTGCGGCAAGAGGGGTGCAGAAAGAGAGAAGAGAAGTTCAGAAAGAAGCAAGAAAGTGCAGAAAGAGGCAAGTGAGGTACAGAAAGAGGCAAGTGTGGTGCAGAAAGAGGCAAGAGAGGTGCAGAAAGAGGAAGAAAGGTGCAGAAAGAGGATGAAGGGTGCAGAAAGAGGCAAGAGAAGTGATGAAAGAGGCAAGAGATGCAGAAAGAGGCAAGAGAGGTGCAGAAACAGGGGCAAGATAACTGGAGAAAGAGGCAAGATAAGTGCAGAAAGAAGCAAAAGAGGTGCAGGAAGAGGCAAGAGAAGTGCATAAAGAGGCAATAGAGGTGTAGAAAGAGGCAAGAGAAGTGCAGAAGAGGCAAGAGAGGTGCTGAAAAAGGCAAGAGAGGTGCAGAAAGAGGCAAGAGGTGCAGAAACGGGGGCAAGATAACTGGAGAAAGAGGCAAGATAAGTGCAGAAAGAAGCAAAAGAGGTGCAGGAAGAGGCAAGAGAAGTGCATAAAGAGGCAATAGAGGTGTAGAAAGAGGCAAGAGAAGTGCAGAAGAGGCAAGAGAGGTGCTGAAAAAGGCAAGAGGTGCAGAAAGCGGGAAGAGGGGTGCAGAAAGAGGCAACAGGGGTGTAGGAAGAAGCAATAGAGGTGCAGAAAAAGGCAAGAGGGGTACAGAAAGAGGCAAGAGAAGTGCAAAAAAAAGCAACAGAGGTACAGAAAGAGGCAAGAGAGGTGCAAAAAGAGGGAAAACAAGTGCAGAAAGAGGGAAAAGGAGTGCAGAAAGAGGCAAGAGTGGTAATGGATGAAGCAAGAGACGTTCAGAAAAACCAACAGATTTGCCGAAAGAGGCAAGAGAGCTGCCGAAAGAGGCAAGAGAGCTGCCGAAAGAGGCAAGAGAGCTGCCGAAAGAGGGAAGAGGGGTGCAGAAAGAGGGAAGAGGGGTGCTGAAAGAGGCAAGAGGGGTACAGAAAGAAACAAGAGAGGTACAGAAATAAGCAAGAGAAGTGTAGAAAGAACCAACAGAGGTGCAGAATGATGGCAAGAGAAGTACAGAAAGAGGCAAAAGAGGTACACAAAGAGACAAGAAAGGTACAGAAAGAGGGAAGACAAGTGCAGAAAGAGGCAAGAGGGGTGCAGAAAGAAGCGGGAGAGGTGCAGAAAGAAGAAAGAGTGGTACAGAAAGAAGCAACAGAAGTGCAGAAAGAGGCAAGAGAGGTACAGAAAGAAGCAACAGATGGGCAGAAAGAGGCAAGAGAAGAGCAGAAAGAGGCAAATGTTGTGCAGAAAGAGGCAACAGGGGTGCAGAAAGAAGCAATAGAGGTGCAGAAAGAGGCAAGAGGGGTACAGAAAGAGGCAAGAGAAGTGCATAAATAAGCAACAGAGGTGCAGAAAGAGGGAAAAGGAGTGCAGAAAGAGGCAAGAGTGGTAAAGGATGAAGCAAGGGAAGTTCAGAAAAAAGCAACAGAGGTGCAGAAAGAGGCAAGAGGGGGCAGAAAGAGGGAAGAGAAGTGCAGAACGAAGCAAGAGAAGTGCAGAAAAAGTCAAGTGAGGTGCAGAAAGAGGCAAGAGTAGTGCAGAAAGAGGCAAGTGAGGTGCAGAAAGAGGAATAAAGGTGCAGAAAGAGGCAAAAGAGGTACATAAAGAGGGAAGAGAAGTGCAAAAATAGGTAGGAGAGGTGCAGAAAGAGGGAAGAGGGATGCCCGAAGAGGCAAGAGGGATAAAGAAAGAAGAAAGAGAGGTGCCTAAAGATGCAATAGAAATGCTGAAAGAACCAACGGAGGTGCAGAAGAAGGCAAGAGGGTGCAGAAAGAGGGTAGAAAAGTGCAGAAAGAATCAAGAGAGGTGCAGAAAGAAGCAAGAGAAGTGATGAAAGAGGCAACAGAGGTGCAGAAAGAAGCAAGAGAAGTGTGAAAAGAAGCAAGAGAAGTGAATAAAGAGGCAAGAGAGGTGCAGAAAGAAGCAAAAGAGGTGCAGAAACAGGCAAGATAAGTGCAGAAAGAGGCAGGAGAAGTGCAGAAAGCAGCAACAGGGGTGCAGAAAGAAGCAATAGAGGTGCAGAAAGAAGCAAGAGAAATGCAGAAAGAAGCAACAGAGGTGCAGAAAGAGGGGTACAGAAAGAGGCAAGAGAAGTGCAGAAAGAAGCAACAGATGTGCAAAAATAGGCAAGAGAGGTGCAGAAAGAGGGAAAATGAATACAGAAAGAAGGAAAAGGAGTGCAGAAAGAGGCAAGAGAGGTGCGGAAAGAAGCAACAGAAGTTCAGAAAGAAGCAACAGAGGTTCAGAAAGAAGCAACAGAGGTGCAGAAAGAGGCAGGAGGGATGCAGAAAGAGGGAAGAGAAGTGCAGAAAGAAGCAAGAGAGGTGCAGAAAGAGGCAAGACAGGTGCATACAGAAGCAAGAGAACTGCAGAAATAAGTAACAGATGCGTAGAAAAAGGCAAGAGAAGTACAGAAAGAAGCAGGAGAGGTGCTGAAAGAGGAAGAAAGGTGTGTAAAGATGCAAAAGAAGTGCAGAAAGAGGCAAGAGAGGTGTAGAAAGAGGCAAGAGATGTGAAGAAAGAGGCAAGAAAGGTGCAGAAAGAGGCAAGAGGGGTACAGAAAGAAGCAGGAGAGCTACATAAAGTAGCAAGAGAAGTGCAGAAAAGCAACAAAAGTGCAGAAGGAGGCAAGAGAAGTGCATATAGAGGCAAGAGAAGTGCAAACAGCAGTAACAGAGGTGCAGAAAAAGGCAAGAGAAGTGCAGAAATAGGCAAGAGAGGTGCAAAAAGATGCAAGAATGGTATAGAAAGATGGAAGAAGGGTGCAGAAAGAGGCCAGAGGGGTGCAGAAAGAAGCAAGAGAAGTGCAGAAAGGACCAACAGAGGTGCAGAAAGAGGCAAGAAGGGTGCAGAAAGAAGGAAGAGAAGTGTAGAAAGAAGCAAGAGAGGTGCAGAAAGAGGCAAGAGAGGTGCAGAAAGAAGCAAGAGAACTGCAGAATGTAGAAAAAAGGTACAGAAAGAGGCAAGAGAGGTGCAGAAAAAATCAAGAGAGGTGCAGAAAGAGGAAGAAATGTGCGGAAAGAAGCAAGATAAGTGTAGAAAGAGCAATGAGAAATACAGAAAGAGGCAAGAGAAGTGCAGAAATAGGCAAGAGAGGTGCAAAAAGATGCAAGAATGGTATAGAAAGATGGAAGAAGGGTGCAGAAAGAAGCAAGAGAAGTGCAGAAAGGACCAACAGAGGTGCAGAAACAGGCAAGAAGGGTGCAGAAAGAAGGAAGAGAAGTGTAGAAAGAAGCAAGAGAGGTGCCGAAAGAGGCAAGAGAGGTGCAGAAAGAAGCAAAAGAACTGCAGAATGTAGAAAAAAGGTGCAGAAAGAGGCAAGAGAGGTGCAGAAAAAATCAAGAGAGGTGCAGAAAGAGGAAGAAATGTGCGGAAAGAAGCAAGAGAAGTATAGAAAGAGCAATGAGAAGTACAGAAAGAGGCAAGAGAGGTGCAGAAAGAGGCAAGAAAGGTGCAGAAAGAGGCAAGAGAAGTGCAGAAAGTAGCAAGAGAGGTGCATAAAGAAGCAAGAGAACTGCAGAAAGAGGAAAGAGGAAGAAAGGTGCAGAAAGAGGAAGAAAGTCACAGAAAGAAGCAGGAGAAATGCAGAAAGAAGCAAGAGAAGTGCAGACAGAGGCAAGTAAGGTATAGAAAGAGGCAAGAGAAGTATAGACAGAGGGAAGAATGGCACAGAATCAGGGAAGTGGGGTGCAGAAAGAGGCAAGGGGGTGCACAAAGAAGCAAGAGAGGTGCAGAATGAGGAAAAAAGGTGCGGACAGAAGCAAGAGAAGTGCAGAAAGAGGCAAGAGAGGTACAGAAAGAGGCAAGCAAGGTGCAGAAAGAGGCAAGAGAAGTGCAGAAAGAAGCAAGAGGTTCAGAAAGAGGCAAGAGAAGTACAGAAAGTAGCAAGAGAACTGCAGAAAGAGGAATAAATGTGGGAAAGAGGAAGAAAGAAACAAGAGAAGTGCAAAATGAAGCAAGAGAAGTACAGAAAAAGGGAAAGTGAGGTACAGAAAGAGGCAAGAGAGGTGCAGAAATAGGCAAAAGAAGTTCAGAATGAAGCAACCGAGTTGCAGAAAGAGGCAAGAGAAGTGCTGAAAGAGGTAAGATAAGTACAGAAAGAGGCAAGATAGGTGTAGAAAGAGGGAAGAGATGTGCAGGAAGAGGGGTGCAGAAAGATGCAAGAGGGGTGCAGAAAGAAGTAAGAGAAGTGCAGAAAGAAGCAACAGAGGTGCAGAAAGGGGCAAGAGAGGTGATGAAAGAGGGAAGAGAAGTACAGAAAGAACCAAGAGAGGTGCAGAAAGAGGCAAGAGAGGTGCAGATAGAAGCAAGAGAACTGCAGAATGAGGAAGAAAGTTGCAGAAAGAGGCAAGAAAGGTGCATAAAGAAGCTAGAGATGTGCAGAAAGAGAAAGAAAGGTGCTGACAGAAGCAAGAGAAGTGCAGAAAGAGGCAAGAGAGGTGCAGAAAGAGGCAAGAGAGGTGCAGAAAGAGGCAAGAGAAGTGCAGAAAATATCAAGAGAACTGCAGAAAGAGGAAGAAAGGTGCAGAAAGAAGCAAGAGAAAAACAGAAAGAGGCAAGAGAGGTGCAGAAACAAGCAAGAGAGGTTTGTGCACCATTAGTACCAATTTAGCACCCACATTTAGCAATAATTAACACATGACCAATCCAGCTTTGCAAAGGGCCTTCCATCGCACTGTAACACATGCTGCTACATTTTTGGTAGCATTTGAGCAGTTTCAGCTAGAAACAAGTTTTTTTTGTTAAAATCTGCAGATTATGCGGCAGATGATGGAATATGTGGCAAATGTAGAAAATGTAGAATTATGTGAAAATCGGATTGGCGAAACAGTCGCATAATTCCAGTGTCCCTCCTCATACCTCTGACTAGGTCCACAAGTGCTCCTCTGTGGTTGCTTCTTTTTTTGTGACTTTTTGAATTTATAGTTTAGCTTCTATGGAAACGAGGAAGACTAAACCTAAGGTTACCACTCCACAACACAGACTACCATACTACATAATTACTCTCCATAACACATAATCCCACTCCACATAATTCCTATACACTGAATACCACATACTTTCTATCCACATAATTTCACTGTACAACATACCACATAATTCCACTACACACAGCGTACATCCGCTCCACTCCCAAAAACATTTCTAAAAAACCTGTACATTTACAACACCAATAACTCTAACTCTTGCAAATGCAAGACCTATTGCATTGCAAATGCTTGTTTAACTAGTAGTCACGTTTGCAGAGTGGTGGAGAAAGGGGGCTGGGCCTCCAACCAGTGCTCAGGAATTCCGCTACATAGGACTTACCGGAGGTACCAGGAGTGCTTCTTGGCCCCCAAAGTCCCTCAGGAGTAAAGTGGACTTCATACCCCAACCAGTAGTATGCCAGGAGGCACGTTTGCAGAGTGGTGGAGAAAGGGGGGCATGGCCTTTGAAGACTTCTTAGCATTCCCACTGTGTGGAACTTACTGGAGGTAACAGAAGGGGTAGTTGGCACGCAAGGATGTCCTTGGGGGCTAACTACCCCTCCTATTTCCTCCAGTAAGTCCCACACAGCAGGATTGCTAAGTTCTCATAGCAGGCCACGCCCCTTTGCCCACCACTCTGCAAACACGCTCCCTGGTGCGCTTTTGGATGGGGATTGAAGTCCCCTTCCCTGCTGGGGGTCCTTAGGGGCCACCTAGCCCACCTGATACCTCCAGTAAGCCCCACACTATGGGATTGCTGAGAGGTGGACACAGGCCACACCCCCTTTCTACACCACTCTGCAAATACGCTTTGTGTTGCATTTCTGCTTGGGGGATGAAGTCCACTTTAGTCCTCAGGACACAAGGGGACCTCATCGCCCCACTAGCAGTGCACCAAGAGGTGCATTTGCAGAGTGGAGTAAAAAGGGGCATGGCCTCCTACCACCTTTCAGCAATCCCTCTGTGTGAAGCTTACTGGAGGTGCCTGGTGGGCTAGTTGGACCCTAAGCACCCTCACCAGTGAAGGGGACTTCATCCCCCAACCCAGAGCACGCCAGGAGGTGCATTTGCAGAGTCGTGCAGGGAGGGGTCGTGGCCTCAGCAAGTTACTAGTTTATTTTTTTTATTTCATTATAAGAAGGGGGGCTGTATGGCCCCCCTTCCCTTGACCCATTTGGGCCCCGGGGACCCCATTCAATGGGCCTGAGCCCTTTTTTAAAAAAAAATGAAAAGGGAGGGGGCCATGCTGCCCCCCTCCCCAGGCCGATTTTGCCCCAGGGACCACATACCCTGGGGTATGGCCATTCCTATTTTTTTTTAACTATATTTAAAGGAGGGGGGCTGCGCGACCCCATACCCTGGGGCTTGGCCATTTAAAAAAAATATGTTTTCTAAAGGAGGGGTCCACGCAGCCCCCCTCCCCAGGCCGATTTTAGCCCCTGGGGACCCCATCACCCGGGACCAGGCCATTTTTTTTTAATTAAGAAAAGGGAGGGGGCCTAGTGGCCCCCCCCTCCCGGGTCATTTTTGGCTCCGGGGACCCCATCCCCGGGGCTTAGCCTCTTGGTTGGGGACCTCAAGGGGAGGCCCAATGCCCCCGCGGTCCCTGCTGGCTCCCCGCCTCCTTCGGGAGCCAGCATTGCTTTTGGGCCGAAAAGCAATTCTGCTTCGCTTCATGGCAGCAAGAGCAATTTTCCTGCTCTCGCTTCCATGAAGCGAAGCAGAAGTTTGCTATGGCATGGCGGGAGCACTGCTCCTGCCATGCCATAGCAAACTGCAATGTCCTGGGGCAGGGTACCCCGGGACATTGCTGGAGCCAGCCCTGGGGGGTGGCAGTCCCCAGGGCCAAGGAGGGATCCTGGAGGGGGACTGTTTGGCCCCTCTCCCATCTTGTGTGCAGCCCCGGGGAGGTGGTGGTCCCCAGGGCCAGGGGTCTGCAACAGAACCGTGCACTTAATTGATGTATACCCTAGGGAGGTGGTTGTCCCCGCGGCAGTGTGGTGGGGCTCGAGCCCCCCACGCTCTTTTAAAAATAAAGCCCTGGAGCGGTGGTGGTCCCCAGGGCTTGAGGGGCCCTCGAGGCCCCTGCCCATTAATTAATAATGCCCCAGGGAGGTGGAGGTCCCTGGGGCAGCATGGGGGGGGCAGGCGCCCCACAAGCAATTAAAAAAAAAATACTTGGGTAGGTGGTGGCACCCACGGCTGCGGGGGCCCCCACAGGCCGCCGCATTATAATTAACCATTGCCCCGGGACCTGGCCCATCCGGGGGCTTCAAGAAAACGAAGCGCGGGAGACCACACTTCATTTTTGTTTACATTTTTGGCAGGATTCCCAGACCCTATGCGACTCCCGCTGAACTTTTTTAATAAAATGCTTTTTTGGGCCCTCTGGGTCAGGGTGTTTCTATCATGCCCCCTTTTCTTGTTTTTTTTTTACCTTTTTCCTTGTGACTCCGTTTAACCAAGTCACAAGATGGCTGCCAACACTTCTTGGTTGGAACTGTTGGCAGCCAATCAGATTGCAAAGCTCAAGATCGGGTGGGTTTGCGGATCCTTCACGTCCATATATAGATATTTGTAAATATTTAATTTTTTCAAAAACTACTGAACAGATTTACACCATTTAACAAAAAGAGTGCACTCTGGACCAAGAGCTACCTTTTTGCCAAATTTGGTGTAATTCCGTTCAGCAGTTTGGGCTGTAGCTGAGACAACAGTTTCCTATGGAAATTAACATGGAGAAAACGCGTTTTGGGACCCCCTTTTTTCTCGGCCCCCGCTTGACAAATCACCCCAAAACTTTCAAGACACTAGCTCACCTGAGCGCTACATTAGTTTTGAAAATGTTGCGAAGATTCGTCAAACGGAGCCAAAGATATTGGCAAAAGAAAAAACATTTTTGAATAGGAATAAGGTCCTCAACGTATCTAGATTCCAGAATCCTAAGTCTTTTTTCTCTGTCCCCCCTCTTTCATCTATCTTTATATCATCAATCACACTGTACTTGATGTCCTTTGTATCACCGTCATGAAAGGTATGACAGTGCTGTGCTAGGGCATTACTGTGGTCATTGTTCTTAACAACTCTAAAGTGTTGCAGGATACAGCTGTGTACCTGCAGGGTGGTACTGCCTACATACAGTTTATCACATCCATATTTCAACACATATACTACGTATTCACTTTTACAAGTATAGTGCCCTTTGATTTTCTGGGTTCTGTTGTTTATGGGGAACTCTTTCAGATTTTTCCCGTTTTTGCAAGCTTTGCATTTGCTGCAATGGAAAAAACCATCTAGTGGTCATAACCAAGTTTCTTTTTCCACTCTCACATCACTGTGGACCAGCCGGTCACGGATCGAGTCTGCTCTTTTGAATGTGATCAATGGGTTTTTCGGTATACCCACTTTTTAGTAGATGCCAATTCTTCTGCAGTATAGTTCTAAGTTTATGTGCTGTGTTGTAAGTTGTAATGAAACGGTGTTCCACTTTGTTCTCTATTCTGCACTTTTTTCTATACAGGAGAGTTTCTCTAGGTGTTCTCTCTACACTCTCACTCGCTTTTGTTAGGGTGTGCTTGTTGTATCCTCTGAGTCATTTCTTCTTTCGCTTTTCTAAAGCTCTCATCTGATTTACAGATTCTTCTGGCTCCTAGGTACTCGCCATAGGGAATACCTTGTATCTGGCTGCTGGGGTGAAAGCTCTGTGCATGCAACAAACTATTCCCTGCGCTCGGTTTTCTGAATAGGGAAGTTACAATTTCATTGTCTACCACTACGATTTTAACATGTAGGAACTCTGCCACAGTCTTACTTATCTGGCTAGTGAATTTGAGATTCAGTGTATTCTCATTGATTTCACCAACAAATTTTTCCACAGTATCAGTGTCACCTCGCCAGATGATAAAAATGTCATCAATGAAAGGAAGCCATGTCGCAATGTTATTGCTCCATTTCTCTAGTGGAGAATTATTCAAGACCTGATCTTCCCACCATCCCATGTGCAGGTTTGCAAAGATAGTGGCAAAGCACGTACCCATGGCTGTCCCTTGCTGTTGCTCAAAGATGTCATTGTTAAAAAAGAAAATGTTGTGCCTAAGACATCAACTCATCATTTCTGTCAACATCACATTATGTTTGTAAAATCTGATATGTCTCTCCTTGAGAAAATATTCTGTATCTCTGATGCCCTCTTCATGTTTGATGCTGGTATATAGTGACTGGACATCTAGTGTCATGAGTAGAAATTCCTCCTCCCATAGTGTGTCATGTAGATGCCTCAGGAAGTCTGTGGTGTCTCTATTATAAGATGGTAGCCCCTCTACATTTGGTCTGAGGAAGGTGTCTATATACCCTGTGCTGCAATGATAGGCCTACCTGGTGGTCTAGAAGCATCTTTGTGTATTTTGTGGAAGAGGTAGAAAACTGGAAGTTTGGGTTTATCAACTTTCAAGAAGCTATATTCATCACTGCTAATAAGCTCTTTATTTCTCCAGTGCAATAATCTTTCACTGAAACGTTTTTCCACTTCCTTGCAATATGCAATGGTAACCTTTTTGCAGCATGTTTGGTCCCTCAGATGGTTATAAGCTTCAATCATATAAGCCTTTTTAGACCACAGGACCATATTGCCCCCTTTGTCAGCATTCCTGACTACTACATCACGATTCTCAGATATTTTCTTAATGGTTTCCCTGAGGCTGGGATTTATATCGTATTTCACTGCTTTGCTGGAATCCCTCATTTCTTTGATTTCAACTGTGACCCTTTCAGAAAATGTGTCTATGTCATTGTTAAGGGTAGGTGGTAGAGCTTTCGATCATAATGCTGGGCCTCCTTCTTCAGATACCCAGATACCCTCATTCTCTAGTCTTTCCGCTGTCTTGTCATGCTCAGTGGGGCCATGATCAGTACCTTCTAGTTCCCACAACTCCTGCATAACCTCAATATCTCCTACTACCAGATTCTGCTCTGGGATATTCACGGCGGCAGGGGTTACATTTTTGGGGGTATTCATTTTGTATTGTTTCGCTAGTTTAAGTTTCCTAACGAATTTAAAAAGCTCAGTTCTGGTATCTGCATAGTCACATTTTTTTTGTTCACAATATGATAGTCCCAATGTCAAGTTTTTTTGGTCTTCATCTATAAGTGTCATGTCTGAAAGGTTTCTTACCGTCATAGTTTTGTTATTCAATACCTCCTGTTGCTCCTCGTCACTGTGCCACTGCTGTCTTTGGCGTTTTATTTTTCCTTGGTCACCTCTTCTGTTCTTCCTCTTCCTTTGCCTCTTTGTCTTGTGTTTCCTCACCAGGGTCTGTTGTTTGTTCTCCTGACCATCTTTAAAAAATCAAATTCATCTTGAAGTGAAGTGTGGCCGCCCATTCTTCTGCCTTTCTCATGATCCGTGTCAGATGTACTTGCATCACTTGGTGGGGGCTCTTGCTGTGTTCTTACCTCCCCCTTCAATCTTTGCCTCCTCAGATTATAGAAGCGCTTCGCAAAGGTTGTATATTTGGCCGGTTTGATAATCAATTCTGTCTCTATTAAATTTTTGTGCATTTTTTTTGCACAATTCCATCCTCTACTGCAATTATCCTGTCATTCATGGCTTTCATTAGAGAGTGGACTAATTCCTGATTGGTATGTTTGTCGATCTTCTCCTCCATCTCTTTGATCTCGCCTAAGATCTTTTCTCTATCAATCTCGGCGTAGTTTATCAAAATTCTAATCATACCAGCTGAACTGTTAGCATTGTGCTCTGCCCACTCTCTCAACATTTCAGGGTTCAGATTTTCATGGCTAGGCATTGTTAGGATTCTCAGTTCTCTTGGCACTCTCCCCACATGCAGATATTTTTGCAGGGACTCACATTCCCACCATTTGGTAAGTTCTGTCATTTTTAATTTCTCTAGCATTTTGAACTGTATGTAAATGTTGTCGTTATTACCAAGTGCTCCTCCAGAAGTGTTACTGGCACTCTGTCCTGTTGTGCTTGAGAAAATAGTGGCTGACCCTAGCTGCCTCGCAGCAAACAACGAAGTTGTGTTTTTATTCATAGCTTCCCCGGGGCTCAATATCCCAGCACTCGCGGCGTTAGTGTCAAAATCCAACAATCTCTGGCCGCGCTTCACTCCGCAGTCCAGTGTCAACACAGCACACTGGGCCCACTCACCTCTGAGCAGTGGTGCTCCGTAACGGCCGTCCTCCGACTGCCTTTGCCGGTCCTCCTGCCTTCAGTGCTGGCTCACTTCGTGCTGTGTTCTGATTTGCTGTGCAGGGGCTGTCAGGCAGCTTTCTGCTTCCTCTGCAATGTGGCTCTGCCTGACTGCGCCTGATCGTGGGTGGTGCCTCTCAACGGGTCTCGCCGCCGACGCCAAACATTACCATCGCTCCTGCCACTCGATAAATGAAGGTGGGGCACTCAATGCTTTCAGGTATTTTATTCACGGGTAGGAAAACAACAACAACAACGGTCTCTCCGGGCGCGTTTCGGCTTCTGCCTTCATCAACATGTTTATCGCCATTTTGCTAAATACTTTTATACCCTCATACATGTTGCAGGGCATCAGTAAAGCATAGACAGGGAAAGGTTTTCACAATACTGCCCTAGTGGGCTCAGGGGTTATACAGAACGATAAATTCTAAACCTGTTTTTCCCACAGGTGTGAGAATGCTTGTTATTAAGAATGCAGCATAATACTATAAAGTAAACAGAATAAAATAAACAATATAAAATAAACAATGTTGCAATTGGGCCAAGATGTAACCTTGACCATCTCATCATTATAAATAGCATTCTCCAAGGCTCGTACAAAATTATAAACTATTACTATACCCATGTAAATATGGGGTAACTTCATGCCCCAGTGGGCTAGTAGTCTTAATTGCTGCTCTTTGAACGCCGATGACTACTCTGAGTACAAAAGCATTCACTCTAACCTAAATAGAACAAATAAAATAAGACATTAGCTGTCAAGTCACAAAATAACAAAATTTAAAAAACATACTGACTACAAAAAATATATATATATATATAATATAATATAATATATATTAGGGTCTTCACCCACAGGTACCACCTGTGGCTTGCTTCATAATCGGACCCTCACTCATGCACCTAAGATGCTTGAGTGGGCTCAGCACGTATGTAAGCAAGGCTCTTATAAATATGAGTGCAGGGAGTGAAAGTGAGTTAAAATTACCTCTAGATCCTCTAATGATGGGTTTTATTCTATAGGGTCTAGGGCAAGATTAAAAACAATCCGATGTCATTTGGATGTAGTGTTCCAGGACATCTAAAAGGTCGACATGTTTCAGCCGTGTGTCTGCCCATGTAGGGTCAATCAGCTTTCTTCAGGACCTGCTATAACCCTGCATTTAATGGTCATACAATCAATGTTTAGTGCAAAGTAAATATTCAAGCATGCACGCAAAGTACCGACCATGCACTTAGGACTTTTTCCTGGTATGGTCTTTTTCAGAGACGCAGGGAAGCACAACAGGTGCGAGCGGACTCGCTCCCTTGATGAATGTGTGACTACAGGGAGAGTCCTTCCCTGCAGTACCTTATGGGGTTTGTTGAGTGAACAAATCATAAAAAAGACCATACCAGGAAAAAGTCCTAAGTGCATGGTCGGTATTTCGCGTGCATGCTTAAATATTTACGTTTCCAAACTTTTAATTACAATGAACCGTGGCCTGTGGGCTACTTAGGGCCTCCCTTAGGGGTGACTTGTATGCAATAAAAGGGGAGTTTAAGGCTTGGTAAGGGAGTTATATTGCAAAGTCAAACTGGCAGTTTAAAACTGAATTCATGCTGCAATGGCAGCCATGGGACACGTTGTAAGGGGTTCTTTAAGTGAGTGGCACAATAAGTGCTGCAGGCCCACTAGTACCATTGAATTTACAGGCCAGTGTATATGGTATACCATTCTACCAGGGAGTTATTAGTAAATTAAATGAGCCAATCAGGTGTAAGCTAATTTTACCATGTTTAAAGGGGAGAGTATAAGCACTTTAGCACTGATTAGCAGTGGTAGGGTGCACCGAGTTCTAGAGCCAACAAAAACTAATTTCAGCAAAAAGTGGAGGGTGAAGGTAAAAAATTTGGGAGGAGACCACCATAAGGCTAACAGGTCTAACAATCAGCACATCAACCAGAATATTAAACACAGAAATTGGTGGGTGGCAACGGCTCTGGCAACCACCACACTATTCATCCTCCACAATTGGAGAAACCTGGTGGTGCCAAGAACTGGCAAAAATTGTAGATTGAGTGCAAATCAGTTATAAAATGAATGATCAAATTGGCATTTTGTGCCCAGATATAGGAACCTTTCTAACACTCTCATGCCAGATTTACAAAGGTTTTTTGTTGGGTTTGCGTTACTTTTTTAATGCAGACCTGGCTTCAATCCTTTTTGGGATTTACAAACCAACGCAAACTTGTAATAAAAATGAACACAAACCAGTGCATGTCTCTGCTTTGCATTACTCTGCTTCAAGGGAGGTCCTAGGGATGGTACATTGGCGATCCCGTGCAACCGCCAATGGTTTTAGAAGGAAAACCCTATCTACTAAAAATAGTAGACAGGGTTTTCCACCAGAAAATAACACCACTTGCAAGTTGCAACCTTGCATGTTTTCTGCACTGTACACCATATCTACAACTTGAGTAAAGTTTAAGCTTGTCTGGGCATAGTATTTTGTAATGGAATGGTACCCTTCCAGTATAAAATGTATGCTAGACTCACGCAACACCATTGCATCAAGGTGCAAAGGTGTGTGCGTGGCACTTGGCAGCCTGATTTTGTGCTGGCACTAAGGATCGGGAGGAGAGTGCCATATGTCTGTAGATGTGGCACTTTCTGCTCTCTCACGCAGATCAGCAACTTTGGGTGCTGTACTGCACTGCATTTTGAGAGACATAGGTAAATTTGGGCCTCAGCGTGGAGAGACAAAGATCATGGGGTAATTAAGATATAGTAATATACACTACTATTACATGACCTGGGTGAGTGTGGGAATTATACTCATTTCCTCACATTTCTATTTTCTTGATGTGGCCTTCCTTCCTACATATATATCTGCTGGAGCACTGGGATGGTGTACTGGGGATTGCATCTACCCCAGACCCTGGACATTACTGCTCATCTCCTATCGAGCATTGAATGCAACACCTGGACACTTTGACATACTAATAACTTTGAGATTGTTGTTCTACCTCCGTCATATAAGACTGAGAAATACCTAGGGAGTAATGATGACTCAGAATCTTGCTGGGATGTTGGTGGAAAGGGCAGAGGGGATGGAACTAGGTGACAGGAAGCATAACTCTACTGTAGGATCATTCTTAGAAAGGCTCATCTGATTTAACTTCCTAAGGGACCATGGATGCCAGGAAGAATAAATGGCTGCACCGGGATGACCAGGAGGACCAGGACCAATAATACCAGACTCAAAAACGTTCAAGTAAAGAGAACCAAAAGAACCAGGACCAGTGAATGCAGTGCCAGAAGGACTGCGAGCACAAGTCATAGAGCAAGATGGACTAGGATGATCCAAACCTGGGGGACAAGGGCTAAGAGGGCCAGAACACAAGAGGGTAGGTGGACCAAGGATATCACAGGAACTGGTGTCCTAGAAATCAGATGAAAAGGGTAAGGAGGATCAGAAGGGTCAGGTCAAAGGCACAAGGGTCAAGAGAACCAGGAAACAGCAGGAAGGGCTAGGAAGAGGTGCCTTGGAAGGACCAGGATCGCCAGGAGGAACAGGACCAAGAGGGCTAGGCATACAAAGACCTGAACAAGGAGGACCAGAAGAAACAGGGTCAAATTTATTAGGCACAAAGGTAGGAAGAGAACCAGGAACAGGTACACCATGACTATGCAAACCAGAACCAGAGTGGGGAAGGGTAGGAGTGCAGTAACTGGGGAAGGGGGACAGGGGCAGATTCTCAGGCAACCAGAATGAGTTGTTAGCCCCTCGAAGCTCCCACCTTTTCAGACCAAATATAGAACTGATGGTACATATTTGCTGAAACTCAGAGCATGCAGGACGAGTACACTCTGAACTCTGATTGAAAGCAGATTCTGTTGATGCTGGCAGAGAGACTGACACTTGCCAGAGAAGCCTACAGGTGGGTATGTAAAAAGGATTGCGGCTGGGTAGGATGGCAAAATGGGTTTGAGGAATTCAGAAGGCTGAAGTCAGGAGAAAATGCTATGGGCTAACAAAGGGAGCCAAAGGGCTACGGCATTCAACAAAAGGAGGACTCAGGATCATAAGATGGTCTAACAAGCAGAAGATGGCATCAGGGAATCTGCAGATAGATGAGTTCAGATGGCCAACAGAACTCTAAGTAGCAAATGGCTCAGATTGTCAGCTGTGTTAGCGCTGAGAAAAAAGGTAAGCAGTGACAGCATCAGCTATAGACAAGAGGTCTGTGAAAGTCTTAGAGCAACTTCAACAGTGATGGAGGTTAGTATCCAGCAGAAGTTTTTGGAGGGCCAGCAATGAGGCTTTGACTGTCAAGACTAGTGGAGTAGTTTTCCAAACCATTGGCTGTTAGAGGAATTTAAAGATGAATGGTCTGGTTTCAGGCTAAAAGGGTTGAAAGGGCTACACGGCCAGGAGAGATCATGCATAAAGGGTGTGGGCACTGGCAAGTTGCCTCCTAAAACCAATAGAAAAATCAGAAAGTCAAACAAGGTATTCTGAATACAACAGTGAGGTTGTGAGAACTATATTTGGGGGTTATGTGACTATCAACAGGCAACAAATGGGTTCATAAGCCTGCGGGGCCTGACAAAGGGTTAAAAATAGTCTTCACAGGCAACAAGGCTGTGATTAGTGGAGATAGTGGAGAATGAACACAAGCAAAACTGAGTACTTGAGGGCCTGCCGGGCAATGTGAAGCCTGACAGGCTGTTGGAGGATGGTGCCAGGCTGCTGGAGGAAGGTGACAGGCTGCTGGAGGAAGATCTGAATGCCAAGATCAGCAAAAACTGAGCAAAGGATAGTTTAACACAGATATTTTCAGAGAGTCATCTGAGAGCCTCCGAAGGCCAGAAGAGGTGGCATTAAACTATAACAGTAGAGTTGGTGGTCCGCACACTAGTATAGAGTCTCTGATTGCTGACAAAAAGAAGGTGCCATATGGTTTGAGGCTCATATATAAATAGAAGTGTAATTAGCATTCTTAAAAATTGCCATATGCATTGTTAAGGAGGGAGGCTGGGCGAAATGAACTGAAGACTTGCAGAAAGATCTGAACAAGGCTGTAAAATCTAATAGAGAGAGCCATATGAGTCCGATGAGCTTTTAGAACTGGCATAGGGGAGGGCTTGGGGGATTCAGATGGCCCCTGTGGACCAGCAAGGGGATTCTGAGATCTAGTGGCACTGATTTAGAGTATGTGGAGCAGCAAGCGGATTCCAAGAGCCAGTGTCAAAGGAATAGCTGCAGGGTTGCTATTAATGTGACGTCCACATCAAGAATATTTTTTGCCAGTCCTGTTAATCTGGAGGTCACATCACATGGTTCTTGAATGCCTGTTCTTCCTGAGCTTTGACTTTCTTGCTTACTTGTTTTCGTGTTTCAGGTTTCTGGTTTATTTGCACAGAACTTCCCCATTGAATATCTTTTCTTTAAGTGTGCAGAGGCAAAAAGGCTGTTAAGAACCATAAACTTTATGTGTATGAACTCATATTGGCATGAACTGTTGAACAAACTTGCACATTAACCAGCCATTCAATGACTCCCCTCATACTTCATTTGAGGGACAATAGACATTAGGAAAGGGTGACGTCATTGGCAATGTTTCTGAAGTTTCATTTACAAATTGATAATGGAACGGCTTGCCTTCATTGCAGGACATCTTGTTATCTTTTGCCATAGTTATGTTAGACAAATAAAAAAAAGTCCTGATGCGACCCGATGTTAGAAATTAAGTTATTGGTTGACTGACGTGTGCGCCATGATCAAGCAGCAACCATAATCGTAGTCAGCAAAAGGCACACACAAACCCCAAATTAACCTGTGCTCAACCTCTTGGTAGCTTGGCACACAGCGGTCAGGCTTAATTTAGTGGCAATTTGTAAAGTATATGTGCAACACTTCAAACAATAAAACAGTGAAAACACCACACTAAAAGAACAGGTTAGAAAAATCGAGCTTAGTTTAATAAATAAAACAAGACCAAAACAAAAAATATCCAATCAGCAGAACCGGAAATTTGGAATTTTCAACTTTTCAGACAAAATAGCATCAAAAGGCGTAAAGCGCTAAACGTGGATATCTGGTCGTGCCGGACCGGTTCAAAGTCACAAGTTCAGGCCATCCGCGATGCAGCACAAACTGGCTACAGTACCCAGTTAGGCCTGCTAAACAGAGTACCTTAATTCCTGGGTGCGGAGCATTTCAGGGATCCGTGCCGAAGATGCGTCATGCAGCAGAGGCAATGCTCCAGTTCCTGAGGTGCTGTGAGTCTGCAGTGCAAGGTCCAATCAGGTCGAAATTGAGAATCCCAACGCTGAGGGCTTGCAATGCGAAGTCCAGATTCAGGGATGCGTTGTGGGGTTGTGGCTATGCATCAGTACTGAGGACCGGCAAAACTGCGATGCGAAGTCCATCGTCATCGTTGAGGCTGCCATCGACAAGGGATGAGAGGGCCTGCAGCGGTAATGCATCGTGCAGTGGTGGTTGCAATGCAGCGTTGGGTTGCTATGCGGAGCTTTTGCAGTGGTTCTGATCCACGCAGTATGGCGATACCTCGGTTCTGGCCGGTTTCATGCCACACAGCAGATGAGATACTTCACTTCCATTGGATCCCCAGAGGCTGGCAGAGCACCTTAGGTCCACTTCTAAGGGTCCAGGCCTGGGGTGGCAGCACTTAGCAGGAACGACACACAGATGGCAGAGACCAGGTGCAGATGAAAGCTTGTTGGAAACCTATTATGTCTGTGAGGCTTTATATCAGGAGGCCAGCCTACTAGCTCTTGATGTCATTCTGGGTTCAAGTGATTCAGGTCCAGTCTTTTTCACCCAGGCAAGAGGGCAGCAGACAGAAGGTCAGCACAGCAGGGCAGCAGTTCCTTCAGTGCAGCAGTCCAGCAGAGCAGCAGTCCTTGTAGCAGCAGAGCAGTCATTCTTCCTGGCAGAGTATCCACAGCTCCAGAAGTGTACTGAAGTGGTGATATCTGAGGTCCTCCTTTTATACACAGTTGAGCCTCTAAAGTGTAGATAAGCTTCTAAGGGCAGGCCTCTGAAGTGCACAGATGCCCTGGCTTCCCTGCCCTGGTTCCAGACGAAATACAGGGGGAATGCAGCTCTTTGTGTGGAGACAGGGCACAGCCTATACAGGTGTAACTGATGCTGGGCCCTGCTCCTCCCTTCCATCCTGCCGGTAATGGTCTAGTCACACCAAAGTTACCATTGTGCTTCAATTGCAATTTCAGCATTGGCTGTCTAGGAGGAATATATATAGCCCAACTGCCAACTCCACTCAGTCATGTGACCTGAGACAGGCTGCAGGCACCAAATGGCTAAGGAAAGAACATGCCAACTTTCTCAAAACACCTTTTTCAGAATTGTAATTTAAAATCTGACTGCATCATAAGTTAGGATTTTAAAGTAGGATTCCAGAGACACCAAACATGAACCAGTTATCTCTTCCTTTTGCACATTACACCTATATATTGTAGTAAGGCAACTCCAATGTTATCCTGTGGCAGAGATAAGCCTTTCAGTAGTGGAAAACTAATTTAAATGTTTTTCACTACCAGAACATGTGAAACTTAAAAGTACATGTCCAACCTTTTAAATATACCTTGGGACTGTCCAGGGCCAACCTTAGCGGTAATTTATATCTACTAAAAAGGAAGGATTGGGCCTGCCAAAAGGTTTATTTTGCCAGGTCTAACTGGCAGTTTATACTGCTCACACCGGCTCTGTAATGGAAGGCCTGAGAAATGCTTAAAGTGCTGCTACCAATGCTGACATATCTTTTTAACTGTGTTCCCCTTACATTTCCTAAACACATTCAAGGAAAGATAATAACTTTTATTTGGGCCTCTAAGGCTATCAGACTCTCTTGAGTTAAGGCAGAGATTAGGAAAAGGAGGCTTAGCACTGCCTGGTCAAAGGATATATTGTGAAGCTTTCCAACTTAAGAATTGCTGGATACTTTTGACCTTCCCCGATACCTCGACCTGGGGCATGTTGTTGAATTCAATGACTAGCAACATGGGAACAGCCTGTCTCCTTTACAAGTTTTGGGCTTCGAATTACTTTTAAAAAGTCAGGTTAAAGGTTTTAAGAGTGCCCCTCAAAATCGGGTTTAGAATTAGGCAGGCCTTGGGTATTAAATATTTCTCAGATTTTGCCCCATCTTGGATTACCTAGGATCCCTGGAATGCTTATTAGATAGTTTTAGTTCTCCATTAATAGACATTAGCATTATAGTTTGAGGGCAACTTATGACAGTTCAGGGGCTGTTATCATGGAAGGCGTTAGTTTTGATGGCTGAGGGTAATCTCTCCAGATTCAAATATGTTAAACTGGCGTCTCGGTACGTGACAGAAAGGCAGGATGTTGGGACTTTGAGATGAGAATGCAGGATATGCAGCCCATAAAAAATGAGTATCCATCTGGTACTGGGAGTTCCTTGAAGCTGAGGAGGAAAAGTTGAAGGCTTGCACCAGATTTGGGAGGGATCGATGTCGGAGACAGAGTTGCAGTACTTATGGCAAGTATCTTTGAAACCTCTATAGAGTACTATTAAATCTGCCACATTAAAGAGAATCCATTTCTAAACCTCCACATGATTTATTTATTGGAACCTAAGAAGATCACAAGGTTTGCAAAAAACCAGGCTCTCTGTTGTAGGTGTTGCTGTCTCGAGGCCAAAGACGAGCATATGTTTGTATTCTGCCTGTCGCTCTCTGTCTTTTGGGATACCGTGAGTACTAGTACATCAGAAGTGCTGTCTGTTACAATAGAGGTAAGCCTGACTCTTATCTTATTTGGCTCGCATATGCCATCACATAATTTCCTTGACCACTCCCAGAGGAGTCTGTTATTTTACCTGATGCAACTCGCCAGAAGGGAGATCTGAAAAACTGGCTAAACCATACACCAACCTCCCCTCGGTCATGGTTTAAATCTGTACAATGCACTGGATGCTGAAGGTTCTCCTAGTAGAAGAACGGATGCAGTATGGGCCCAATTTTTAAGCTGGGGAACTATGTTGATCCCTCAAAAGTGAAATACAGTGATTACACCACAGTGGCCAAAGTAGCCCGGGTTGCATCACCCCCTCTACATCCAGACTTGGCAAATTGTATGCATAAGGCTTGTGGTTGCGCCCTTTGCATGGTGATATGAGGGCAAAAAAGGGCTATTTAAGTGGGTGGCACAATCAGGGTTGCAGGCCCACTAGTAGCATTTAATTTACAGGCCCTGAGCACATGTAGTGCACTTTTCTAGAGACCTATAAGTAAATTAAATATGCCATATGGGTATAAGCCAATGTTACCATGTTTTAAGGAAACAGCACAAACACTTAAGCCCTGGTTAGCGGTGGTAAAGTGCACAGAGTCCTAAGGCCAGCATAAACAAAGTCATCAAAAATAGGTCTGCAGGCAAAAGCTTAGGAGGAAACCACACCAAGGATACAAGGTTTAACATCGACTAATAGAGACAAGTTAAAACATCGAAACTTCCTCCCTTGAATGTTTAGCACTTTGGATTTCACTAAGAGACATTGTATACAAACAAATACTTTCTCAATCCTTAACTGTTTTGAATTATTTTTCCACTTTGGGCTTTCTACAGTGTCTTGTTGCATGGTTTTGCAAATATTTTCACTGTCTGAGCACTGAGCCATCTGCACTATTATTGTATCGAATACATTTTACACTGAAAAGAGAGGCAATAACCAAACATGTATATATAAACAAACAGTCCAAGATACGACTAGTAAATCCTTTTCATATGTGTTTAATCTTTTAATTCAGGTTCTTTATCCAAAAAGATACAGCACAGCCAACGCATTTCACCTTAATAAATACTTCTTCAGGACTGCAAACATGTAAAAGACATGCATGTAACAAATCACATATACAAAAAACCATCACATTTAAACATTTAAAAACACATGCATCTTGAACAAACATTAAAAACCACTATCTAGGCCAATACCTTAGTCCTAATCAAGAAGTCCTAGTCGAACCTCTTCCAATAGAGAACATATATATAATTCAACAACAAACATACACATCAGTCTCCAAAAGATATTTGCAATACGGTATTGTTGGTCTTGAGACATAAGCATACATGTTCAGATCAGAACAACGTTCTACAAAAAAAACAGAATCATACAGTAAAAAATCTTTTTAAATGTGAAATCAGATTTACAAAAGACAATTGGTCCATCATCCCCAAGAAGGCATCTGACAGAAAGAACAAGACAAATGATCAAGAAAAATTCCCAAAGAAATCCACCAGCACACCCTAATAGTGAATAAAGGCCATATCAACAGTGCAACATCAAAACACCATAACCCCTAAAATTCCACATCAAAACAAAAGGACAGAAAACAACACATAAGCAACAAAGTGATGAAAGAGGCTTGCCTCCTACCTCACGTTTCACTAAAATGCAGTGTGACCATAAACTCCTAAAAGGGAAAACCTCAGATGAGGTCTTACCAATTTCATCCAGCCACTTGTATCTTTTACAAATTCACAATGTATAATCAAGAAAACAATGTCCATTCTAGTACACATATAAAAATCATGATTTAAAACAACGGCCAATTAGAGTACATATCATTACCCAATCCATTAGTCCTGTGGTTTCAAGTACCCAAAAATTAAGAAATTGGAAGCAGGCGCTCCACTCACAAAAAATGCCAGGCCCAGGCTCATTTTCTCTAAAGTGCCCCAACCTGCAAGCAATACACACGCAGTACCTTAAGGCAGAATTCTAAACTGACTTCCAATGACAATCTTAACCCTTATAAGGTCAGGCGATTCATTCAAAGTTGTACGATTAGCCATTCCAACCAAAACTGTACCTAAGGGTAAGAAGAAGCAAAGAGCAATCAAAGGCATGCAGATTTTCAGCATCACATGTGCAGCCAAGGTAAAACCCCTTTGCGATAGCCACAATACAGTCAATCCCCCAAAATTTCCCAGTTCTACATTATAGGAATCAAAAGCAGTCCCAAGTGCCCCCGGATAAACATCATAGTCTGTTACAGGCCTTTCCCTTATTTTACATTTTGTGCAGACTGACTCACTAATGTGTAAGTGTTGTACTTCATTTCCATTCTATGTAAGTTGCATCGAGGAGATCCTTGCCAATGATGTAGCTCGTATTGAAGTCGGGAGGCGACTTGCTTCAAGGCTTAAGTAGTTATATATACCCGCTATCATTGTGCATGTAGGGACAACAAACAAACATTCAGATTCCGCACATGTTTCAAGTGTGAACACAGTCAATAAAGTCAATACAGGTCCAAATAGGTGTTCAGAATGCATGTCCCAACCATCATAAAAACTTGAATTAACCGGCCCAAGTATTGAACAGCAGATTGAAAACGGGGCAGACAAGTCAGCCCCAACGGGGCACTTGTCCAAAAGCGAGTACTCCACCACAGGAAATACATACAGTGAGTGCCCCTGCCTCTAACAGTGTCTGGTGATGACATAGAAAAGCCATTCACTACTCCCCTGTAGAGTTTGCATGCAGTTAGAACCCCAGACCCCGAAATTGTACAGACCCACAGACAAGCACTCCACCGCAGAGTTTTATGTGGTGAACTTCCCTGCTTCCACTGGTGTCCAGACATAAATCCAGAAAAAAACAGGCACTGCTCCTCCGCAGAGTAACATGCAATTAGTGTCTCTGTCTTCACTGGTGCCTGTACGTGAATTTAGATCAATCATTCACTAAGACAAAACATTCTCACACAAATTCCTCCATTAGCCTTGACTTCCATTTGAAGTTTTAAATATGTTGCATACTAAGAATTTGTGGAAAAAAAGAGAAAAAGTGTCCTGCATTGACTGAATTAAAATATGTACCTCAAGACCGTATGAGAAGTATTGATAAATGAGTCCCATGGGGCAATTGTGCTATTATATTATTCATTTCATATTTAATTTTGTAATTAATTAATTTCATATTTATACTAATCATTTCATATTTAATTTTGTAATGATTTAGTTTCATATTTAATCACAACCACAGGTTTTACATTGAATGATTGGAGCACATTTCCAACACTCACTCGTGATACCCAATATTTTCTACTTACAGCACACACTATCAGCCATGTACAACAAACATGGTTGCCTTCTAGCTGATGACCCAGAAGTGTTCTGGGCCTTATTTGAGGCAGAAAGCACTATCCAAAATTTGCAATACAATGTTGGACGGTCCTGGAGAAGTACTTTTTAATTTTATAGTCTAACATTTGCTCGATTAGGAAGCCAAGAATTACTGGTGAGACTAGTATGGACTAGTCAAGATTATTTTTGTTGATTCCAGGCCAGATAGCCCTCTCCATTAATTCTTATTCCATTGGAGACTAATATCAATATGCAAAGTGGGGGATAAGTGGGTTTCGCTAGAGCAGAAGAAAACCTAATGTCAGAAAGGAAATATGTTGGCAGCTTTCTCCTCATTTACCAACTACAACTTGTTTCAGGGAAAAAGGCTTAGGAAGCAGTATGTGCAGACTAGCATGCTCCCCATGAAGTGTTGTACGATTCCTACTATTTCTGTAAGACTGTGCATTTGGGCAACATAAGCGTCAAAACTATGAGGGACTGAGTCCACCCATACCATCGGAACATGTTGACCTAATTCTGGGCTAGTTCACAGTGCAGCATTTGGACCTCTAAAACTTACAAGGTGCTTGATGGTATCTGAAAACTCAGAACATGATAACCCTGATTCCTCAAGGAAATCGTAGAAGCAGACCTTACCCTTTTGTTAGTTATGTTATGTTATTGCCACTTTTATAGCGCACAAATCACCCGGGGGCATCTCGGCACTGTAGAGGAACATCTGAGCAGGGGGATCACCAAAGTAATTAATACAAATAAGCTTTCAGTTTTTTCCTAAAAATATTATAGTTGGAGATCTCACGAAGAGTGATGGGTAATTTATTCCAGTGTCCTGGGGCCAGGTAAGAGAAAGCCTTGCCCCCGGAGCGCGTTTCACGTATACGAGGCACACACAGAAGAGCCTGCGAGCTGGATCTGAGATTTCGGGATGGTCTATAAACTGGTAGAGTGGACCTTTGCCTCTCAGGGCATTATATGAGAGGCAACAGATTTTGAAAAAGGACAGTTTCTTTACCGGTAGCCAGTGCAGTTCCTTCAACAATGGGGCAGAGGGAGTACCTGCAGGACGATTCAGAGTGAGTCTGGCCACGGTGTTCTGGACCACCTGTAACTTGGAGATCAATGTCTCACCCACTTCAGCCAGCAGGGCATTCCCGTAGTCCAGTCTACTAATCACCATGGCCTGCACAATGGTCCTGTGAGAATTCGTGGGCAGAAAGGGAAAAATTCTGCGTAGAAGGCGAAGATTATAGTAGCATATAGTAACTCAGGCATGCCCAAAGGGAGACACAAGAAGTACAGAAATTGGCATTTCAAACATTTATTGAAGCAATTGTATTCTTGGGTAAAAAATGTGTACTGCAATGATTAATAGAATGGAGCAAAACAATGTTACCAGCATTACAAGAATGGTGAATAGAATGAATAATTCAACCATTGTGAATCTGCATTGGATTATCTGAATACATATAATTGTACTCCTACCTAGTGCTGTCTATCCTATAAAGCATATGATGTGCAGGTCTGCCCGAATACCTCAGAGGACTCTAACTCCCCATTACGTGTGGGTTTGTGTCATCTGGTAGCCTGTCTTGGTAGAACAGGCCGCTGTCCTTCCCAGCATAGTAATATGATTCAGCTGGGATAGAATTCCGTCATGGGGCGACCTCAACAACCCATCGAAATGCTCCTCTTTCGAAATAAAGGCTTGGTCCACTATATATAATGTACTGGACCTAGTTGTGCTGTGCCTGTGCTCAGGTACAGCTGTCATTGTTGATTCTTCCCACCCATGCAGTCGCCGAACAGACACCAAACAACAACATTTTATGCAATATACCTAGTCCTTGTACAAAATGTGCCGAAGCCTGACATTGTGCCTACGAAGAAGTGTAAGTGTAAGCAAACGATTTTCTGAGAACATTATCCCATATGGGTATTGTAGGAGAGTAGGATCTGCTTCACATGGGTACCCCCACTTTTTGCTGATGCTTCACTGTTTTTCGACTTTAGTCTGGCTGGGGCCCTGCTAATCAGGACCCCAGCGTAGCTGCTTCCTCTCTAAAATGGTTTCCATGTGCCTTAGGCACATCTCTGATTGGAATCTGGAGTGCCCTCGTAAGTCCCTAGTATATGGTATACTATGTACCCACGGCATAGGTACCTCAGAGGCCTGCCAGGGGCTGAAGCATGTATTATGCCACCCCTGGAAGGCCAGCCAAAAGGACACCACAGGTCTGATACTGCAGCCTGGGTAAGGTGGTGCATGCACCTCTTACTGTGATATAGGTTACCTATATCACTACATACATACACACATATAAACCTATAAGTCACTCCTATGGCAGGCCTTGTCAATCCTGAAGGCAGAGTGCTTGGTTCCTATGTGAGAGGGTGCCCCTGCATGAGCAGAGCCCCTCTACAGCGTTCAGAGACCCTTCTCTGATGCTGTTTGTAGTGCAGCCTGACCATATACTCTTAAGCGCATTATAACCTCGCGTTAAATGCTAACTTTGGGATGGCTGCACGGAAACATGTCGTGTTTGGTGTCAAACATCTTGGAATACTATCTCTACAGGCCCGAGCACACACACTATATTACTTAATAAGTTTCAATGAAGTGATACAATGCACAAGATGATATACAATAGTTTGTGTTATTTATTTTCTTTCTTCCGTTGGTCCAGCCAACATGTGTTTCGTCATCCGGGATTAACCCACGACTTCCTCAGGGCTAATTGATATGAAGGTAAGCGGTCACCCTTTGAACCGGTTATAATTCCGTCCCGGCCAGAAAGGCAAGGAAAATAGGTATCAGTTCACGTCAAAAGATAGTTTCTCCAGTAAATGTTCAAACAATATGCGTAGCCGTGGTAATTTGTCCGAGTCTGTTCTGACTTCGGAGTTAGATAGGGTACGCACTATTCGTGCTGAGACGTGTTTCCGCGTCTCTCACCGGCACCCAGTATGGCCGCCAGTTCTGGTGGCGGGGGTAGCATTCCACCCTTCTAGAGGGAGAGACATGTACAAACCGGCCTGCCCGGTAACTTCTTTCTAAGCCCTGGCATCACAAAATGGATGCCGCTGCCACAGACACGGGACTGGCCTCCTGCTGCTGACTGGGGACAGGGGAGGCCTGGACAATAGGTTTCCTGTCCCAGGGAGGTGTAACCACCTCCCCAGACAGGATAATGTGTATTGGGGCTGGGCGGGAGCACTCTCTGGTGCTTTGAAGTCCTGCGCTTGGGGCACATTTGGTGTCCCTGTGCATACCCCAGTTCAAACTGGTTCAGGGGCTTCCAGCCCCTGCTCTGACACAAAACTGGACAAAGGGAATGGGTGTAACCACCCCTCTTCCCTGACCCTCCCATAGGTGGGTCCCCAGAGTATGTCCAACCCCCTAACTTAGTATAAGTATGGGACCCCAGTCCTTAGGACTTTAGATTTACCTGGATGAAACTCTGATACAGAATCCTGGACCTTCGACGCTCTACTTTAAGATTAGAGGACTGAAGAATCTCCCTTGGGGTAAAGGAGTGACTCCCCTGCTTGGCAGGCACCAACGAAGCAATTGTCCGGTCTGCATCGCTGAAGCTCCCGCCGGACGCCGAAGTCTTTGCATCACCAGAGGTGGATTTCCAGACTTCCCCGAGGCTGCCCTGAGTCCCCAGCAAAGCTGAGGCCCGTAGCTGTCGTGGGTAACGTGGAACCGTGACCCCTGGACACCGATCGCATTTGCAAGTGCATCCTCTTCCTGGTCTCCCACGAAGTTGTGCTTTGGGCTCCGAGTAGGCCCCGCCTCCAGCACCGAATGCACCGAAGATGACTGGCCTCCACTCCACGAGTGTCCCGTGAGCCAGCTCTAAGTGCGTCCACTTGAGGCTCCTTCGCGGTCGCTAGTCTGTTGGCTAGCGGGACAGAATTGTCCCTCACTTTCACTGGCCCCACATGTCTGAAGACACCAAGGAGTTTTGTCACTCCTGTGTAACCTGCCAGGCCAGTGGCAAGGCAGGTGGCACTACAAAGGCCCCCCTGATACCACTACCTGTGGTGGTGGTTCCCTTTGAAAGGGTGGGGATTGACATTGTTGGTCCCATGGATCCCCAAACAGCATCTGGGCACAGGTTTATCCTGGTGGTAGTGGATCATGCCACCAGGTACCCAGAAGCTATTCCCCTTAGGACCACTACAGCACCTATAGTGGCAAGGGCCCTCCTGGGAATTTTCTCAAGAGTGGGCTTCCCTAAGGAGGTTGTATCAGACAGGGGTGCTAACTTTATGTCTGGATACTTGAAAGCAATGTGGAAGGAGTGTGGAGCGACTTACAAGTTCACCACACCCTATCACCCACAATGCAATGGTTTAGTTGAGAGATTCAACAAAACCTTGAAGGGCATGATTAAAGGGCTCCCAGAGAAGCTTAGGCGAAGATGGGACATACTCTTGCCCTGCCTTTTATTTGCATACAGGGAGGTGCCTCAAAAGGGGTTGGCTACAGCCCTTTTGAACTTTTGTTTGGTCACCCTGTCAGGGGTCCATTGTGCTTGGTGAAGGAAGGATGGGAGTTACCTCTCAAGCCCCCAAAGCAAGACATAGTGGACTATGTACTTGGTCTCCGCTCCAGGATGGCTGAGTACATGAAAAAGGCAACTAAAAACCTTGAGGCTAGCCAGGAACTTCAAGAAGCCTGGCATGACCAAGAGGCTGTACTGACTGTTTACCAGCCAGGACAGAAGGTGTGGGTGTTGGAGCCAGTGGCCCCAGCAGCTCTCCAAGACAAATGGAGTGGACCCCATACCATTGTTGAACAGAAGGGTGAGGTTACCTACTTAGTAGACCTAGGAACACCCAGGAGTCCCCACAGGGTTCTCCATGTCAACAGATTGAAACCATATGTGGACAGGGCAGACATGGGCTTGCTCATGGCTACTGATGAGGGACAGGAGGAAGAGAGTGACCCACTCCCTGACCTGCTCTCACAGAACCCTGATGATGGGTCAGTGGATGGTGTAGCCTTGGCAGGCAGCCTCACTGCTCAGCAGCAAACTGATAAGTGCTCAATCAGTACAGACATATGTTCTCTCTGACTCCAAGTCAGACCACCTGGTGCACTCATGAAGTGGACACTGGGGACAGTCTGCCTATTAAAAATAAGATTTATAGGCAACCTGACCATGTCAGGGACTGTATCCGGACAGAAGTCCAGAAGATGTTGGATTTGGGAGTTATTGAACCCTCAGATAGCCCTTGGGCTAGTCCAGTGGTCCTTGTGCCAAAACCTCACACCAGTGGTGGGAAAAGAAAGATGAGGTTTTGTGTGGACTACAGGGGTCTCAATGCAGTCACTAGGACTGATGCCCATCCAATACCAAGGGCAGATGAGCTAATAGACACTTTGGCCTCAGCCAAGTATCTAAGCACATTTGACCTGACAGCTGGCTACTGGCAGATCAGACTAGCTGATGATGCAAAGCCAAAAACAGCATTCTCAACCCCTAGTGGGCATTATCAATTTGTGATAATGCCCTTTGGTCTGAAGAATGCACCTGCCACTTTTCAGAGGTTGGTGAATACAGTCCTTACAGGTCTGAAGCCTATAGTGCAGCATATCTAGATGATATTGCTGTCTTTAGCTCCCACCTGGGAGGATCACCTGGTCCACCTCAGAAATGTTTTGCAGGCCCTGCAGAAAGCAGGCCTGACTATCAAGGCCACAAAGTGCCAGATAGGGCAGAGTCAGGTTGTGTACCTGGGCCACCTTGTGGGTGGAGGCCAGGTTCAACCACTGCAGAGCAAGATCCAGACCATCATGGACTGGACTGCTCCAACTACCCAGACTCAGGTGAGAGCCTTTTAGGCCTGACTGGGTACTATAGGAGATTTGTCAAGGGGTATGGATCAATAGTGACACCCCTGAATGACTTGACTTCCAAGAAAATGCCCAAAAGGTTCAGTGGACAGTTAGCTGTCAAAAGGCATTTGATGACCTAAAGCAGGCCATGTGCACTGCTCCCATTCTACAGAGTCCTGATTACTCCAAGAAGTTCATTGTCCAAACAGATGCATCTGAATTGGGGGTAGGGGCTGTACTGTCACAATTGAATGATGAAGGTCAGGATCAGCCAGTAGCTTTTATTAGCAGAAGGCTGACCCCTAGAGAGAAACGTTGGTCAGCCATTGAGAGGGAGGCCTTTGCTGTGGTCTGGGCTCTGAAGAAGTTGAGGCCATACTTGTTTGGTACTCACTTCCTTGTTCAAACAGACTATAAGCCCCTCTTATGGCTAAAACAAATGAAGGGTGAAAACCCCAAACTGCTTAGGTGGTCCATTTCCTACAGGGGATGGACTTCACAGTGGAACATAGACCTGGGAGTAACCATGCCAATGCAGATGGACTCTCTAGGTACTTCCACTTAGAACATGAAGACTTAACTGGACAAGGTTAGTTTAATGTCCCTACGTTTGGGGGTTGTGTAGAGAGTAGTATCTCCTTCACATGGGTACCCCCACTTTTTGCTGATGCTTCACTGTTTTTCGACTTTAGTCTGGCTGGGGCCCTGCTAATCAGGACCCCAGCCTAGCTGCTTCCTCTCTAAAATGGTTTCCATGTGCCTTAGGCACATCTCTGATTGGAATCTGGAGTGCCCTTGTAAGTCCCTAGTATATGGTATACTATGTACCCAGGGCATAGGTACCTCAGAGAGCCTGCCAGGGGCTGAAGCATGTATTATGCCACCCCTGGAAGGCCAGCCAAAAGGACACCACAGGTCTGCTACTGCAGCCTGGGTAAGGTGGTGCATGCACCCCTTACTGTGATATAGGTTACCTATATCACTACATACATACACACATATAAACCTATAAGTCACTCCTATGGCAGGCCTTGTCAATCCTGAAGGCAGAGTGCTTGGTTCCTATGTGAGAGGGTGCCCATGCATGAGCAGAGCCCCTCTACAGCGTTCGAAGACCCTTCTCTGATGCTGTTTGTAGTGCAGCCTGACCATATACCCTTAAGCGCATTATAACCTCGCGTTAAATGCTTACTTTGGGATGGCTGCACGGAAACATGTCGTGTTTGGTGTCAAACATCTTGGAATACTACCCCCACGCCAGTTCTGGCGGCGGGGAGTAGCATTCCACCCCTTCTAGAGGGAGAGACATGTACAAACCGGCCTGCCCGGTAACTTCTTTCCAAGCCCTGGCATCACAAAATGGATGCCTCTGCCACAGACACGGGTCTGGCCTCCTGCTGCTGACTGAAACTCTGGCAGGGGAGGCCTGGACAATAGGTTTCCTGTCCCAGGGAGGTGTAACCACCTCCCCAGACAGGATAATGTGTATTGGGGCTGGGCGGGAGCACTCGCTGGTGCTTTGAAGTCCTGCACTGGGGGCACATTTGGTGTCCCTGTGCATACCCCAGTTCAAACTGGTTCAGGGGCTTCCAGCCCCTACTCTGGCACGAAACTGGACAAAGGGAATGGGTGTAACCACCCCTCTTCCCTGACCCTCCCATAGGTGGGTCCCCAGAGTATGTCCAACCCCTAACTTAGTATAAGTATGGGACCCCAGTCCTTAGGACTTTAGATTTACCTGGATGAAACTCTGATACAGAATCCTGGACCTTCGACACTCTACTTTAAGATTAGAGGACTGAAGAATCTCCCTTGGGGTCAAGGAGTGACTCCCTGCTTGGCAGGCACCAATGAAGCAATTGTCCGGTCTGCATCGCTGAAGCTCCTGCCGGACGCTGAAGTCTTTGCATCACCAGATGTGGATTTCCAGACTTCCCCGAGGCTGCCCTGAGTCCCCAGCAAAGCTGAGGCCCGTAGCTGTCGTGGGTAATGTGGAACCGTGACCCCTGGACACAGAGTGCATTTGCAAGTGCATCCTCTTCCTGGTCTCCCACGAAGTTGTGCTTTAGGCTCCGAGTAGCCCCCGCCTCCAGCACCGACTGCACCGAAGATCACTGGCCTCCACTCCACGAGTGTCCCGTGAACCAGCTCTAAGTGCGTCCACTTGAGGCTCCTTTGCAGTCGCTACTCCGTTGGCTAGTGGGCCCTCCCGAAGGCCAATCTTCTTCTGCTTGGGCTTCTCTGATTGCTCCAGGTGTGCCCTAACTTACCCTCGCTGGGTGAGTCCCTCAGACCTTGCTGGTCTGCACCACCATCCTTCTTCTATTTCTACAAGACTTGCCGTTGCCAAGGCTTGTTGGGTCCAATCCGGTCACTGACACCCCTGCAATCGACAGACGTCATGGTATAGCTCGAATCCAGCTCCTGGTCAACGTCGACGCCTCCTGGACCTCGTGGCTGAAGAGTCAAGATGACCGTCAACCTACCTGAAGCACCCGACATCGGTGGGCATCCGCTCATCGCCTTCCTGGTCACTGGCTAGTGACCCAGACTCTGTCCCCTCTGCTTTCAGGTTCTTCAGATCTTCGATCCACCTTTGGATCCACCCGAACACTTTCGACTTGGTCGCCAGCAGCACTTTGCAGCAGATCGCCATTGAAAACGATGACGAAACCCGACCCCGAAAGACACCTATGCACCCGGCTTCCCTGGGTGAGGTAACTCGAGTACTCCGGTGCTCCCGTGGGTATAGACTCTAGAACACCCCAGTTCTAAAGGGGTTTGCTCCAAGTCCTCCTCTAAGTGTCCCTTTTCTTTAAAATTCCAACCGCGACTTTCCCCATAGAAGTCAACGGCGATTCGCGGCTGTGTTCTCACACTGCACGCGCCCCCCGTGGGTCCCCTGTGTCACTACCTTGGGTGGTTCCTTGTGGTCCAAGCACTTCTACAGGCTCTAGGCCTTGTGTCTAGCTCAGTCGTGTTTCTTATACCACTTTATTGGTATATGGTTTGGTACGCCCCTAGGGCTCAAACGTGTATTTGTGCTATTACTGTTGATAACTAACTTATAACTTATGTACTTCGAACTCTAGCCTCATAAAGAGACTAGAGGGGTGTGTCTAGCAATAAAAACATATATTTTGAATATATACCTGGTGTGGTCCTCTTTCATTTGGTCACTCAAGAGATTATAGACTGGTAAAACAAGCTGCTTTACATTCCTTCAAGACTTAGCCTGAAGGCTGCTCTCCATAGCTACCGGGAAACATCCTTTACCACAAAACCATTACAACGCAGTATGGTTACATCGTGGTTTTTATAACGCAAGTCGTTACATCGACTTGCACTGGAGGGCGCTCTAGACTAAGGAATAGTGTGAATTACTATTCCAACACCTTCCCTACTGTACGTAGACTGGAGTTGGAATAGTTATTCACACTATTCCTAAGTCCAGCGCCCTCCAGCACAAGTCGATGTAACGACTTGCGTTATCAACACCACAATGTAACATACCGCGTTGTGATGGTACGCGTTGTATCATCATACATCCTAGCTACCACTAGGATAGCTTTCAATAAAGGTTGTCTTTAACCTATCTCCAATAAGGCGTTGTTTGGACTGGTGCAAGGTGCCCACTATAAGTAGTGGACAGCATATACCAGGCCAACTTCTCACAGGTATGCAATCAAATGTGTGTTAAAAGTAATTCATTAAAAAGATGTCAACTTTAAACATGAGCATGTAAAATATTAGTGCTTGTGCCTGGGCCTATGTAGCCTCACGACAGAACTAAGGCAGTCTGCTGCGGGAGGGCTATTAACTTGTGCAGCACTCTCCCAGTCCTCATGTCCCCCACCATGTACCCAGCATCAGAACACTATACATAGGGAGCTTCCGTACATAGAAGGCAAGATATGACAGGTGATGAATCTTGCCAGTCAATAGCCAATGTCTTCACAGCAGTGCAGTTTAAAAGTCTTGTGCTCATGCAGTATTCATCTGATGCCACTAGGACCTTTCACTGTATAACCTGGGTTGATGCGCCTGTAGCCAATCTCACTCAGAATAGGTACCATTTGGGCATCCCCCAGCCATCAGAGCCCACCCAAATAAAAAAAGGAAGAGGAATTCAGCGCTTAATTTGAGCCATTGGTTTCCGGTGCTCAGCAGCCGGTACTTAAGCATCAACACCGGCGCTTTTCATGAGCACCAGTTAAGGACACATTCATTTATGGGAAGAGTAAGTGATTTTCCCAGATTTACAGGGTGTTGAGCTGAGGCTAGAACCTGGTTCCCTAGCTCCAAAGTTGGCAGATCTGGCCATTATGCCACATCCTCTCCCCACTTTCATGGTTAGTATTTGGTTCTGTTTAAGACAGTGCTAACAGAAGCAGCTTGTCAAGAGGCTGCTGGACAAGCTGCCTCCTGAAGAGAGCCCCTGCACTTATTTGTGCAGGGGCTCTCTTTAGATGGCCGCAGGTGGAAGAGGAGCTTAAGGAAGGAGCTCCGGGCTAAGGATAGCTTTTTAGCATTAATCCCCGCTAAGCCCACACTCACCCCTGTGACCGACACATACAGATGCCAGCAAATAAAGGATTACAAGAGAAACGGTAACTCACCGGCATTAACACCCCGGCAACCACTGGATCTGCAACGCCGCTGCACCCCACTATTCCACTGAGGGCTGCCTTCCAGGCAAGTGGGGGTCGGCTGCCCGACAACGGAGAAGAAGAGGGGTCGGACTGAGCACCCCATGATCGGCGAGGGAAGGGAGGGGTACCAGCGTCGGAGACAGAGTGACCGCTGTGGCAGCGCCTGGGAGAGAGAACACCGGGAGCCAGCAACAAGAGAGGCAGCGTCCACTCCTAAGGTTAGGAGAGAACAAGGGCTGCGAGAACGACGACTGCGAGAGCCGCTTCCGGTGTAATTGACCTGGGGACGACGTCGGACATGCGCGGAATGCAGGAAACGGCAGTCTAGCCGGTTGCTGCATCTGAAATCACTGGCCAGAGGGGTACTCCCCGCTCTATGAGGGAAAGTCAGAGAGAATCTATCGGGGCTCATCCTAAGGTCAGGAGAGAACAAGGGCTGCGAGAGCGACAACTGGGAGAGCCGCTCCTGCTGTAATTGACTCGGGGACGACGTCGGTCATGCGCTGAATGCCGTAAACGGCAGTCTAGCCGATTGTCGCATCTGAGTCACTGCCAGAGGGGTACTCCTCGCTCTTTGAGGGAAAGACAGAGAGAAACTGTCGGGGCCCATCCTGGAGGCAGTGGAGGCATCTGAGAGAGACAGGGGAAGGGCACTGAGGATTGCCCAAATGAATGACATTTCCATGGTTTAAGCATGAGGTAATGGATACCTGAATGGGCAGACAACGAGGGGTGGTCATAGAACGAATCGAGCCGCCCAGTCACCATACCCTGACACTATCCATACCCTGACACTATTGTCCCGACATTTTGTGGAGCTACTCGGTATTAGCAAAATGGCTGAGCTCTAGGATACCCTCTCACACAGCAAACATAGAAAGTGGACTAAGGAGATAGGATCAAAACTCCCATAACATCCATAGAAAGAGGACTCAGAGAATGGATCTAAAATCCCCAGAAACCAAGAAAGGACTACGACTTCATAGTCACTCTTACATCCATCAAAGGAGGATGCATTCAGCTCTGCCCCACATCAATCATAGAAAGAGGCCCTTGCCACTGAATCAGAAAAAGGACAATTAAGGGTCTCAGGAATTAGAAGAAGGTTATTAGACCCCTCTTCTCTATGTAAACTGACTTATGAACAATATAAAAATCCGATAAATAGGTTAATTAAATAATCAGGGAAGACTATCATGCACAATTTAAATAACGGAAAATATTTATAGAGAGAAAAAAAAAGAAAAAAGAAACCTCCATTCTTTGCAAGATACTCACAGTCATAATTAAGCACATACCCCATGCCTAAGTCATTATCGCGGACAAATAGCTTGAAATAGCACCAGCGAGAATTATACTTACTTCTCCCACTCCACTCTAATTGAAAGGAGCAAACATGATTCCTACAGGTAATGACTCCTGAATGATAGCATACCCTGCCAACCTCTCTAAAAATGCATTCAAAACCTTTAAATACCACCTGCTCAGAAAAAACCCTGAAGCACTTATCTCAGATCCCTCATTCAACTCGAAAAACGGAGTGATTATCAATGATTTAATTTTCTTCACTAGATCACCGGCTAAATGGCGCACCACGATGACTAAATTACTAAATATCAAAGAGGCAAGAAACATCCCTTACGGAACTAAGCTGCTTATAACACCTTCAAGAAACTTGAGGGCCACACTAAATATAACTTACTACAAAAACGGCACAGTACTCATCCAAGCGGCCAACAAAGACCTTGAGCTGTTTGATGACTACTTCCCCACTCTAAAAGAACAGGTTCATAACTCCCCTCCCTCAGCTCACCGACCAGGCTGCACCGCTGACAACATCACAAATTCACTTCTGAGGGTAACGGCTAAGATAGATAACGGGACAGTTCAGAAGAGTCAGCACCCCAATGCCCCCCGTACAAGACACAATACTAAGGGGCCGATTCCGATTCGGGTCGGAAATCTCTCCGACCGAGCCGGACCCGGGGAGATTTCCCACCGAATCGGACCCTAGCAGCCCGACCGAACGAGTACGATGTGCACGTATGCCATCGGACTCGAGTTGGTCGGACTCCCATTGAAGTCAATGGGAGCCTGTTGTACAACGCGTACGCGGGCTCCCATTGACTCAATGGGTGCGAGGCGAACAAGGGCGCCCCCTACAGCGTGTACGCGGTGAAGCAGCTCGCGCCGTACACGCACAGGTAGGGGGGACCAATGGGTCCCCCCTGTGTGCGACTCGCGCGGCTACGCATACAGGGGGGTCCGACACGGACCCCCAAAGTACGGCTCCGACTGCTTCTTCGAGCCGGACGGCGCGAGTCAGTCGGACTGCTCACGGCGCGCATCGTACTTTCCCGGCCGGGGAACGTCTCCATTGCGAGGTGCGCAGCGCATCCGTGCGAGTCAGTCGGTGCGGTTGGGACGGGCGTACGGGTCGGTCGGCGAATTTGCACGCACTCGCATCGGTCGGGAAAAAGGGCTCCGAATCAGATCCGGTTCAGCCGACTCCGATTCGGTGCCCTACCGGCCGAGATCGGAATCGGCCCCTAAGTCTCGCTTTGTAGCCAACAATTCATGTCAGGACGTACACAAAGGAGTTACTCACGAAATCCCGGTAACAAACCAATTATACTCTAACTGGCCGTCAAATCTGCACATGTCTGGAGCTAATACCCCCACTGATTTACAAACAGATGATATCTCGGTCTCAGCACCCATCAGTCAGTCCCCCGGGCAGTTTATTCACAAGATTGACAATAATACAGAGCAGGCCCCTAAGTCTACAAAAATAACTTCAGAAGGCACTAAAGATAGCCACAAGCCTGCTGAAGCGGAACCATCCTTCATACCGTTCCACAGTCCTACAGGCGCGTTTCAAAAACAGCAACTTTCCCCTCCTTCAAGAAGGGAATTAGAAATTCGTAATACCCAGACAGATAGGATAGCTACGGTCATGCAAAACACTATCAGGAACATGAAGAACATTCTACTTCTTTCAGAAAGCTATCTCTTCAAAACTACCCAGAGCCAAAAATCATTACACACTCTCCACAATAAACTTACCACCACACCACTGCCGCTGTCTAACAGGATTTACCATCCACGTATTTTCCTTAGATACCTGACAGACATCGAAACCCAAACCCTACTACTATCCTACGATACGTCACCAAGACTACCGGCTAAGGTAAATGAACAGAAAATACAAGTGGTCCCAATAAAAAAAAATAGAATCACACAAACTAAGCACAGAGAGCTAAACCCCAACAACCTGAAGGAAATAACGCTAATTCCCTCAGGGCAGGACTCTAACTCAGATAAGCATACAAAAAAGATCACATGTCTACTTATCAACTGCCGCTCAGCAATAAAACATGCCACTGACATTGCCGACCTAATCCGGAATCAAGACATTGACATATCTATCCTAATGGAATCATGGCTATCTGAATCAACCTCCCCATGCCTAGACCTACTGTTGCCACCAAACTACAACATCATAAGACTAGACAGGTCAAACAAAAGTGGTGGAGGAGTAGCCTGTATCCACAAATCTGACATCATCTTCTCCAAAGTTATCACAGACCCCATTGAATCATGTGAATACTTGGGGCTTTCTGTACGATTTACAGACAACCAACTTTACAAATTTCAAGCATTCTACCACTCCCCAGGTAAAAACTTGATGTTCATAGACCAGCTAATGGAGATTATTACAGCAAACTCAGAACCGCATGCCAATTATATTTTCCTAGGAGACCTCAACCTTCACTGGAACGACAGTAATGATAATCAGGTCAATATTCTTAAAGAATTCCTAACCGACCACGCACTAGTCAAAGCCTGTACCATGCCAACCCATTCCAAAGGGGCTACTTTAGACTGGATCATATCCAAAGAAAACACAGTCCACTCTGTCTCAATCGTCCCTTGTGACTGGTCTGATCACCACATCATCACGTTCCAAGTACCATCCACTAAAAATAAATCAAGCTCACAACCAGTCAAACCCAAGCATTGGGTTAGAGACACCAAAGGTCTGAACCCTGACAGTTTACCTCTACACTGCGAGAATGAACTTCAACCCCCTCTGAACTGACGGATGTCAGCGAGCTGACGAATCATTACAATCATACGATCGCTAAAATATTGGACAATATAGCCCCTCTTAAACTGAAACGAATTCAGGTCAAGGATAAAAACCCATGGTTCAACAGTTCACTTAATGAAGAAAGACAGAAACTCAGACTTACGGAACGGATCTGAAGACAAAGTCCATCATCCCTCCACCTGAAACAATTAAGAAAGTCCCGAAAAACCTACAATAAAAGTGTACTTACATCAAAAAAATTATTTTTTAGAAAGGAACTTGATAACGCAAAGAACAGGCCAAGAAAACTTTTCGATCTACTAAAAGATCAATCGAACAAATTACCAAATCTTCCCTACTAACTTCTAAATCAGAACTGAACTGTGAAGACTTCTCAACATTCTTTACCAACAAAGCCAGCTTACTGGAGATAGAACTCAAGAATACAGCTGACAAAGCCTTGAATATAAGGAGTAATCAAGAGGAGAATACAGACACACCAGCACAAGCAGCACCCAAAAACAATGCTCATTGGTCAGACTTCAAACTATACGACCAACACGACATTACCAAAACCTTACTATCCCTGAAACCCATTAACCACTACAATGACCCTTTCCTGCTAAATGCTGGTCCTAATTCAACCACATGGTCATCCCCTATTGGACTAAGATAATTAATGAATCACTAGCCCAAGGATCTTTCCCCGATTGTCTAAAACAGGACAAGTCATCCCTCTTTTAAAAAAACCTACGGGGAACCCTTCGGATCCAAACAACTTTAGGCCGGTTACAACCATCCCCTTACTAGCCAAAGTACTAGAAAAATGTGCTCAACAACAACTGAATCAACATATTACCGAATTTAAGCTACTGAACGACTACCAATCAGGGTTCATATCAGAACACAGTACGGAAACAGCAATCCTACACATAGTAGATGACGCTCTGCTTGCTCTAGACCGCAATGAAACCTGTCTCTTGGTCCTTCTTGACCTATCATCCGCATTCGACACCGTAAACCATCCCAAACTATTAGACCATCTCGAAAATAGGATGGGATTATCAGGAACAGTCTTGAAATGGTTCTACTCCTTCCTAGAGAACAGATCGCAAAGATTCCTAGTGAACAATGAGCTATCCCTTCCATCTCCAATTCAGATTGTGGTTCCACAAGGATCAACTCTATCCCCGTCACTATTCAACCTGTACATTGAACCATTAACAGATGTATTACAGCAGGCTAACATTGCCTTCCACATGTATGCAGATGACACCCAACTATATATGAAGTTTACATCACCAGAAGAGATCGACATAATGAAGCAAGCACTACTGAGAACCGTTGAATGGCTAGATGACAATCATCTTAAGCTCAATGCAAAAAAAAACGAATTCCTCCTGATCTCCCCTCCTAAAAGCGCAGCCAGGATCAAGGAATGGACCAAGATGATCACTGTGCTAAACGGTTCCCCGATTCTCGTAGACTTAACCAAATCTTTTGGAATCACTCTGGATAAAGAGCTAAACATGCGAACCCACATCAACACAATGGCAAAAACCGCTCGTTTCCATCTGAGTTACCTCAAAAAACTGAAGCCGTTCATCGAATCTGATGATCTCAAAACGGCAGTCCAGGCACTGGTCATATCAAGAATTGAGTACGGATGCGCGACCCTCTCAGGGCTTCCTAAGATCTCTACAGCCCCCCTAAAAGCATGTCTCAATACAGCAGCCAGACTTATAACGGGATCAATTTTTTTTTACCACATATCTCCACATCTGAAAGCGCTCAATTGGCTACCGTACGAGGCAAGAATACAGTTCAAGATTGCATGTATCACACACAAGGCAATACACCACAAAACTCCATGCTATCTGGCCCAGAAAATCACGCTATCGGGAGCCAGTAGACCCTCCAAGGGGATCTAAAGATTTCTTGCTAAAACCATCATTCTTCCTTAAGAAGAGATCATACGATAGAGCGTTCACGGGAGCTGCACCAAGGATCTGGAATTCGCTCCCACCGAATATTAGGAGAATCACGTATGGTCCATGATTCAAAAAGGAGACTAAGGCCTTTCTGATGAGTACATTTCTCCCATAACAAACACCAGGCTACATTAAGACTATTCTGAGTTCGGCAGACAACCCATGTCTACAGTCAAGTAACTCGAGCAATGTATATTTGTTTTAAAGTAGCAATATTATAACCAACATAGACACCTAGGATATCAGGAATGGACCTATTCGGGGTCAGAAGATTGTTTATGGCATGCTTTACTTTTATCCAATGTTTTCCTCATTCTTCAATATGTTTCAGGTTGGACTTAGGTTAGCATCTGCCAATACTATTGAACACGTTTTTACGCTTGTGGTTAAAGAAATGAATATCCTCTGATTGTAAAGGGGTGATGATGTAAAGCGCTCTAACACCCAATTTCCTGGGTCTTATTCGCACTATGGAAAACACTGAATAAATAAAAACATTAAAAAAAGAAAATATTTACAAATTAACCAGTGAAAAGAGCAGAAGAATTTGTGGAATAGGTGACAGCTCCATAATGGGACTCCTAAGTCTTAGCCCTTGGTATAGCGAAGTGGCATTATGTTGCATATCTCCTAAACTAATTTGGAAACATTCAAACATTCTCTTCAGCGACCTTTAGATTTTCCTGTTAGTGCTGTTAAGGTGTAAATTACCTTTGAGCCAGTTTTAACACTAGCTTGCACAGCAAGATGGATGCTAATTGTGTTAAGTGACTGTTGAAATCTGTGCTAGGCAAAATAATACCAAATGTCAGCTATCACGAGAGCAAGTTGGGTAAGCAGTGACGTGTGGCTGCTATCTGTATGGCTACTGGGCAAAGTGTGCATACTGTCTGCTGTCTAGCCAACCATCAGGTGAATACTTTTCTTCGCTATTTACAAGGCTGCTTTAATTTACCACATATTTTCTGCTATTTACCCAGCAGGGCGATAAACAGTGGCATTTCTTTATTGTTTGGAAGGCTACTGGCCATATAGTGCATAATTTCCACTATTTAGTCAGTAGGCAAATAAATAATGATGTTCATTTGCTATTTGCATGCCAGCTGTCTAAATTGTTACTAATTCCTACTATTTTGCCAGCAGCTGGGTAAATAGTGAATTTGTATTGCTATTTACAAAAGTATTGGCCAAACAGTGAAAATATGTGCTATTTAGCCAGAGAACAGGTACACAATGAAGTTGCTCTGCTATTTGTAAGGCCACTGACCAACTAGTAAATAATATCTATTATTTAGCCAGCAGTCAAGTAATTATTCACCTCCGTTGTGAGAAAGCTCATTTTGAGTTGGGTTAATAGTTCATGCAACCTATACATTAAAAAAGTAAGACACAACACCCAATAAAAATCAAACTCCAATTTATAAAAATAGATTATATTTGTATGAACAAATAGACTTCAACATGACAAAAATCTAATTTAGGGAACTGGAGATATGGATTTATAAAGAATAAATACTTTCTAGTGCTTAAAAACATATAGCACCACTTTGGAATATCTGGTCTTGCTTGACCAGGACAAAGTCAAAATTTGAAGCTGACTGCGATGGAGCCCTGGTCGGCTACATAAGCAAGAGGCCTCAGTCAAAATGTTATCTTCTCTTATGTGGGCCGATTACAATATCGGTCGGAAAGCCTCTGAAAGGCAGTTGGATTCCCCTAATCTGTTTCGGAACCTATCCGCCCGACTCGGTCTGACACAATTTTGACCGACCAATTACAATGGAAAGGTAACCATTCGGTCAGTTCGAATTGGTTCCGACCGGCATTTGGAAAATCTGAGTCGGTTGAAGCCGAATCGTTCAGCTCTCCAGAACACATTTCCGACCGACGGATTACAATGTCAGATTAGGACAGCCTTTCTGAATCGGTCTATCCGACATGAAAAGGCTGTCTGAAACTGACTTTGGGGCCCCTAGCAGGCCCCCTTTCATCCTGAGTCCTCCGGTTTGGGGTTGAGGGGGTACCCAAGGGACCTCCCTTTAAAACCAAGCGCAGTGTGACAGGCATCATGGGGTGCCTGAGACAGGGCGCAAGGTTTTATGCAGCCACCCTGTTTTTCAATGGGAGCCTGTGTTGTCGGTCGGAGCACAGGCTCCCATTGTAGTCAATTGGAGACTTTCCGAAAGGTGTTCGGAAGCATCGTAATCGGTCGTGCAGACAAGCCAAATACGAGTTAGTTGGAACCGATTCCGACAAGGATTCGGGCGGTTTGCTTTCCAACTGACATTGTAATTGGCCCCTTAGCCATTTTTTTTTAGCTTTTTCCCTTGACGTTTATCAAGGCACTTCGTCAGGCCAGATTTGGTGTGGGTTCAGTGGTTTGGCTTTCTGTGAAGCCCTGGTCAAATCTTGGAAGTCTGGAGCTTTCAGCAAGATGAACCTGAAAACCAGACTGGGACACGGTTAAAGATAGCCAGCTTGACTCGGCGTCAAGTCGGCCACCTTATGGAACGTTTTCCAAAAGTTGCTCCAAACTTCAGGAGGTCCTTCCAGAAGGTCCCCTTGAAGGTCCAAAGTGTCCAAAACACCAACTCAAAGGTCTGGAATCTCCTATATGGTCTCTGGGATGTCTGAACTACAATTCTCACAATGCACCTGGCCAAATCCTTAAAAGTCCACTGGACACACTCCAGGACTCTTGGTAGAGATGATGTAGGTGGGTTGTGTTCATCTGTAGCTTGCATGGAGTCCACTCCTTAAAGTTTCAGAGTCAGGCAAAATCCTTCTGGCGCTGAGTCCCACAGTGAACCTCTTGGTGCAGGCCAGGGAGTCAGCAGAGCCGTCCTTCTTCTTATTATTTCCCCAGGCAGCAGATCTGAGGAGCCATGCAGCTCTTCCATATTTATCCATGGTTTCTGGGCATCAAGCAGGGGGGCACCCCTGACCAATGACTTGCAGGGTGCCACTGAGGTGTATGACCACTTCCTCCAAAGTGTGGCATATTCTTATCCCAGAAAGCATCATTCTTTTAAAATCCAGCATGGTGGAATTCTCTCCAGAGGAGCTGGATCAGGCGAACCTCACCTACTGATGTGTCTAATTTTCCTAAACAGTCCCTTTCCAACCCTCTCCCTAATCTCATTACAGTGGCTCCTGTGTGGCTGAAAAAGCAGGATGTGGGGTTAGGCCTGTGTTGTCCTAAAGTGACATTCTCCCTTTGAAGGCCACTTTGGCTACCCATAACCCTGTCTTGTCATCAGCTCTGCAGCTTGCACTTCTCCGCTCACAAAAACATATTGTGTCCTCTGACAGGACACGTCACACCTCATCAGGCAGCAATGGCACACCATGGGAGCAGGCTAGCCAGTGAGGAGAGACCAGCTGGAAAGCTGGAATTTGGCTCACAGATAAGAAAGTTTAATAACTTATTTTCTTTAATAGTTATGATAAATCTAACAGTGGCCAGTTGTTGGATTTATCTCAACTATTAACTTGATACATTGAAGTGTATTTTTATGTGGCTCCTACCAATATTAATATTTAAATAAAATAGTACTATGTTAGTCTATGGAGCCATTCACTACAATGGGGGGGAAACAAAATTGGCAGTTTTTCCCTCACAAGGAATTATAAAACATCTTTTATAATATCCCTGCTTATAGTTACAAGGACTGTCATATTGTTTTATGTGCGGAGTCTCCACACTTGTAAAGTTACTACTTAGAAATCCTTTTGTGAATAGCAAACAATCATAAACTTACACAAAAGAGCTCATAAATCCCATTGTGAATAGCAAACAAACTTACACAAAAGTGTAAGTTTTCCTTTGCTCTTCACAAAGGGCTTTATGAGCAGTATCTTTACAAATGTGCTTCACTAAGGTAAACTTACACTTTTGTGTAAGTTTACAATTGTTTGCTATTCACAAAGGGATTTAAGAGTGGTATCTTTACAAGTGTGGTTCTCTGCAAAGATCCTTGACAGGGTAAGTGTCGTACACACTAAGGGCCTCATTTATGAGGCCCCTTGCGCCGCAGGAACATCACTTTTTGTGATGTTCCCTGGTGCAGAAGCCTGCGTGATATTTATCAGGCAGCACTAAGCCACTTAGGGGCCTATTACAATGGCGGTCGGATGACCACCGCCCGGCCGGCGGTGGCAACCGCCAGACCTGCAGCGGACATCCGCCCGCGATCGCAAGCCAGAAACCGCCGGCCAGATTAGGATGGCGGTGGTGACTGCGGCGGTGGGAAATTCCGACCACCGCTTTTCCACCGGTTGCCATTTGCACTCCTGCCTGGCGGACGGAGCAGGACCGGGATAATGGTGGCGGTGCAGAGCAGGCTCCGCTGGCAGGATTATGATGCCGGCGGTAGCCAGCCTTTCGTCAGCGGTCAGACCGCCATGGAAAGGCATGCGGTGATTGTCTTCCGGGGGCCCGTTGCGGGCCCCCAATGTTTTGTGGGGGGTTTGGGTGCACTGGGGGGGTACCCATGCCCCCCCTACATTACCCTGTACCAGGTGGCAGGCACTGTGCAGTGCCTGCCACTCAGCGCAGGGAAATGCAGGACATGCTCCTTTTGACATCGCTGCGGTGCTGCGTGCATCAGCAACCGCCGCAATGTTAAAGCCCGCGTTCCAACCGCAGCGGTCGTATTTCGAGCAAGGAACATCGTAGTACGAGCAGCGGTTATGTTGCGGGCCTTGCGGGCGGTCTTCTCCCGTTACCATGGTGGTCGGGGAGGTTTTCCGACCGCCATCGTAATAGGCCCCTAATTTTGGCTTATTGCTGCCTAATAAATATTGTTCCCTTTAACGCAGTTTTCTGAGTTAAAGGGGTGTGCAATGGGTGTTGCCGCACTCATCATGGATTCAGTGGGGGTGAGACCTTGCTCTCCCCGATAACTACCGCCTGGTTTAATTGGACCCCTGAACCGCTCGCACCTGCTGCCCTGGACGGGCTACTGTTCCTCGCGTCGTGACTTGCATTGGCAGTTTACCCGGCAATTTCTAGGACACACTGAACCTTCAGCCTGGGTTGGGACACTGTTCCCCTCTTTAGATTCCTTGCATTATTAGCAACTTCCCAGGCATTTATTGATTGTTTAGTCCTGATGATGATCCCATAACCGTTGTTGGGGATCGAAACGTCGTCGACAGCCACGTCTTAACGCCAATCTTTATTTGAGATTTATGTGGAGCACAAGATGTTTTTGTTATCGTTACAGTTGTTATTTCCTATTTTACCTATAAGTCACTTTTAAGTTTTATGCCTTAGGTAAGGAAATCTGTCGATTTCCAGAAACCCCATCACGTCCTGCTCACTTTATGTTTTTGTAATGTTTATGCTTTCATTTTTGATAATAAATCCTAAATATTATCCATTCAGACACGAGTAGACCGAATCCTGATTGGAGTATTGTGGTTATATGTATGGATTTTTCTTGAAAGGGACCACTGTCTCTGATAACTTACTACTACCCTTGGTCCCTTCTGACTATAAGGGTCCCCTTGTTCTGTGTTGATAATGGTCATAGTGTCAGCAAGATTATCGTTGTCAAGAATATCAAATTTAAGGTAAGTAATATCGTTTTTTAAATTATCGAAGTCATTATTATCATTTACAAAAATATAGTTGGTTATAATTTCATTTTTAATTATTGTTATGTATTTTAGTATGTATTTTTAATGTATATGATATACATTTTTCTAAAAGTATTGTTTATATTTTTAATATAGTTGTTACATTTTTAGTAGTTATTACATTTAATTTAATTAATTTTTGTGATTTTTAGTACCATAGTGGGTTGTGCGTACAGGGTGAGAAGTAATTTAATTATAATAAATTAATAATTATTTTTAAATTAATATTATTTATTTCATTGATAAATAATGTATGTTAATTGTTCAATAATATTTGTTTAATTTAATTTTTATGTGCGGGTTGTGCGCTTTATAGGGGTTCAGGATGGGAAGAAATTTAATTGTAATTAATTTAGAATTAATTGTTAATTAATATTAATTAATTCATTGATAATTAATTATGTTAATTGTGTCATTTGGTTTTTTAGGTTCAGGTTGTGGGGTTAATAGGGGTACATGGTGGGGAGTAAATTAATTCAAATGAATTAATAATTATATTTGTAATTAATAATAATTATTTAATTGATAATGAATTTTGTTAATTGTGCCCATATACTTTTTTAATTTAAATTTTAAGTGTGGGTTGTGGGTATTGTAGGGGTATATGGTGGGAGAAAAATTAATTTTGATTATGTAATAATACATATTTTAATTGATATTAATTATTACATTGATAATGAATTTTCTTAATTGCGTTATTAGTTTTTTGTAAATTTGTAGGAGTGTGTGTGTGTTTTGTTGAGATATATTGTGGGACGTGCATTATTTATATTTAATTAATAATTCATTTTTTTAATGATAATTAGTTTTTTGATAAAGATTTATGTTGATAGTGTAAATAGTTTGCTTTTTAAAGTTCGTTTTGGATGTGGGTTGTGATTTTTGTAGTGGTATATGGTGGGTTGACTAAATTGAAATTATTTAAGATTTTTTTTTGTTAATAAATAATTTATAAATGAAGATATTTATTTACATGAAAAATATTTTTGTATTTTAATTATAATAATATTTGTAGTTTATGATATAAATTTAACATTATAGTATGTTTTTATTTTATTTATAAAACATATAGGTATTTTTTTCCATATTTATATTTTTATTTGTTTACTATGTTTTTTAAATTATTTTATTTTGTTGAAGAGAATTTGTTTGTTTCTAATTTTGCATTGACTGCAATGGGAATAGTAAAGTTTACCCCTCCGCAATCCAACACTTTCCCTAATGTTGAAACTGACTGTAGTGGGAATGGTAAATGTTACCCCTCCGCAATCCAACACTTTCCCTACTGTTGCACTGACTGGAGTGGGAATAGTACATTTTACTCCTCCGCAATCCAACACTTTCCCTACCGTTGAACTGACTAGACTGGGAATAGCAAATTTTACCCCTCCGCAATCCAACACTTTCCCTACTGTTGACCTCAATTGGAATAGGAATAGTACATTTTACTCCTCCGCAATCCAACATTTTCCCTACTGTGTTACTGAGTGGAGTGGGAGTAGTTCATTTTGCCTCCCCGCAATCCAACACTTTCTCTACTGTTGTATTGAGTGTAGTGGGACTTGTAAATTTTACACCTCCTGAGTACCACACTTTGGAACTCATTACGAGGTTCCACCAAGATCTATATCTACGGTCCGACCAAAACATTACTATGCGGTCGGTTGGATCGCATTGCTCCAGGGACTGACCAACAGCTTCTGACGGGATAAAGGAGCCCGTCGGGCAGTCAGTCGGATTGCATTCCCCACAATGGAGCCAGTGCCTTTTCAGGCACCGGCGAGGGGATTACGATCCACCTTTCCGCCAGCCATTTCATATTGGTTCTTCTGACGTGAAAAGGCTGGTGGAAAGGCTTTTTTGGGGCACCTAGCAGGGCCCCTGTCCCCTGTAGCCCTCTGCTATGGGCCCTGAGGGGCACCTGTGGTGTCCTTCTAAACATCCTTGCATTGTGTGGCAGACACCGCATGGTGCCTGCCACAGGGTGCAGGCATGTTTAAAAACATGCCTTTTAGCATTGGGGCTTGTGCTGTGGCCCTTTTCCGGGCAGCAGTACAAGCCTCAATGCAACGAGGTATGTTTCTGACCACCTCCATGGCGGTTGGATCCTAACTTGGAGGTCGGAACTGTGACTACCTGTCGGTCGGTCCCTTTCCCGCAATGATGCCGTTCGGACACTCGTCCAACCGGCATCGTAATTGGGCCCTTTGTCTACTCTTGTATAAATTGTAGTGCGAATAGTATATGTATTAAATATTAAATGTTGTAGTTTACTTACAATTGTTAACATTTATATGAATATGCTTTTGGTTATTTAAAATTATAATACTTATAATTATTCATGATTTTAATAAAATTAAAAATATTAATTTAATAATATTATTAAATTAGATATATGTAAATTATTATATATATATATATACTTTCAAGGGAAAAGGAATTGCAGTGATTTACAAAAGAAATTGAGACTGCACTTTCAAGGTGTATTCTTGGAATTGCAGTATGTCAAGACTGCGTTGAGATTTAGTAGTCTGTCATGGGCGTATAAAGTTACGTTGTTACGCCGCAAATTCAAAGATGGCTTACCTGTGAACAAGGCTATTAAAGTAGCTGAAACGCATTAGGTTGAAATAAGCAAGCTGTCACTTTGCTGATTAAAGCGCCTGATGTTCTTGAAGTCCGGTGTGCGGCTCTCTTCTTTCCTATGGATCAGAAGGTTGTTTGGGATTCATATGGGGTGTCTGCCCCCATGCGCCGAGGCCGGCCTGGTGACGTCCGGGCTCCCTGCGGATGAAATGTACTGGATATATATATATATATATATACCTGTATGCTTCTTTTCACTATGGTGTATATCAATTGGTAGAATGTTTGCCACGCCCATACCAGTGATCAAGGAGACGCCGTTCTCCGAAACGCGTTGGGACCGATGTACTTTTCGTGTTGCATTTCTTGAATAAACCGTATTTTGGAATTATGCTTTGAGGAGACCTGTGGATTCTTTTTGGGGCGCGACGTGGCACCAAAAATTGCGATTGAATTATTTTTCGGCATCACACACCGTACTAAAGGTCACCGTTCAATGCGGCTGGAAGAAGTATGAAAATGGCGAATGGAATATATATATATATATATATATATATATATATATATATATATATATATATTATCTACTGGCGGTCGCCAGTAGATAGTTATAGTAACAACCTATTTTCCATAGGAAATTCACAACATTCTATTTCCAATAACTTTGGCGCCGGTTGATGAATCTTCGCGAAAGTTTCAAAACTTATGGCCGGTCCGGTCCGCTCCTATCCTGAATGTTTTGGGGTGATTCGTCAAGTGGGGGCTGAGAAAAAAGGGGGGTCCCAAAACGTGTTTTCCCCATGCAATTTTCCATAGGAACCTTTCATCGCAGCTACAGCCCGAACTGCTGAACGGAATTACACCAAATTTGGCAAAAAGGTAGCCCTTGTTTCAGAGTCGTGCCTTTTGCTTAAATGGTGTAAATCCGTTCAGTAGTTCCTGAGAAAATCAAAGTAAAATCACATATATATCTGGGCGGAGCCTAACCACACATGTCATTGTGAGATCTGATTGGCTGTCAGCACTTCATCCTGGAATTGCTGGCAGCCATCTTGGGACCAATATACATGATAGTACCCCATTGAAATGCATTGTAGTGAATCAAAGATTTTGAGGGTTACTTTAGTTACATTAGAATTCATTTGTTGATGGTACCATACTAATTTCAGGAATTGTGGTGTGTTCTAAGGTGATTTTACCCTGTGAAAAACCTTCTGCTATTTTCACATGCTTGTCCCATAGAGTTTTGGAAGGTGCTCCAGAAGCTAAAATGAGAGCATATTTTCTGTAAATTCACATTATCTTTCTCAGTCATTGTAGGAGAGTAGGATCTGCTTCACAGGGGTACCCCCACTTTTTGCTGATACTTCACTGGTTTTCGACATTAGTCTGGCTGGGGCCCTGCTATTCAGAACCCCAGCCTAGCTGTTTCCTCTTTAAAGGGTCTCCATGTGCCTTAGGCACATCACTGATTGGGATCTGGAGTGCCCTTGTAAGTCCCTAGTATATGGTATACTATGTACCAAGGGCATAGGTACCTCAGAGGCCTGCCAGGGGCTGCAGCATGTATTATGCCACCCCTGGTAGGCCATCCAAACTGACACCACAGGTCTGCTACTGCAGCCTGGGTAAGGTGGTGCATGCACCCCTTGCTGTGGTATAGGTTACCTATATCACTAAAAGCATACACACATATAAACCTATAAGTCACTCCTAAGGCAGGCCTTATCAATCCTAAAGGCAGAGTGCATGGTTCCTATGTGAGAGGGTGCCCCTGCATGAGCAGGGCCCCTCTGCAGCGTTCGGAGACCATCTCTGATGCTGTTTGTAGTGCAGCCTGACCATATACTCTTAAACGCATTATATCCTCGCGGTAAAATGCTAACTATGGAATGGCTGCACCTAAACATGTCGTGTTTGGTGTCAAACATCTTGGAATACTACCCCCCGCCAATCCTGGCGGCGGGGGTAGCATTCCACCCTTCTAGAGGGAAAGGCATGTTAACTCTGACGAGTCCGGTAACTTCTTTCCAGAGCCCTGGCATCACAAAATGGATGCTGCTGCCACAGACACGAGTCTGGCCTCCTGCTGCTGGACGAAACTCCGGCAGGGGAGGCCTGGACAATAGGTTTCCTGTCCCAGGGAGGTGTGACCACCTCCCCAGACAGGACAATGTGTATTGGGGCTGGGCGGGAGCACTTTCGGGTGCTTTGAAGTCCTGCACTGGGGGCACATTTGGTGTCCCTGTGCATACCCCAGTTCAAACCGGATCAGGGGCTTGCAGCCCCTGCTTTGGCGCGAACTGGACAAAGGAAAGGGGTGTAGCCACCCCTCTGCCCTGACCCACCCATAGGTGGGGCCACAGAGTAGTCCATCCCCTATTTTTAGAATAAAGGTAGGAACCCAGTCCTTAGGACTTTAGATTATACCTGGACGAAACTCTGAAACTGAATCCTGGACCTTCGACGCTCTACTCACGATTAGAGGACTGAAGAATCTCCTTGGGGTCAAGGAGTGACTCCCCTGCTTGGCAGGCACCAAAGAAGCATCTGTCCGGTTCGCATCACTGAAGCTCCCGTCGGACGCCGAAGTCATCGCATCACCAGAGGTAGATTCTCAGACTTCCCGAGGCTACCCTGAGTCCCCAGCAAAGCTGAGGCCCGTGGCTATCGTGGGTGACTTGAGACCGTGACCCCTGGACACCGAGCACATTTGCAAGTGCACCATCTTCTGGGTCTCCCAAGAAGTCGTGCTTTGGGCTCCGAGTAGCCCTAGCCTCCAGCACCACCTGCACCGAAGATCACTGGCCCCCACTCCATGAGTGTCCTGTAAGCCAGCTCCACGTGCGGCGTCACAAGGCTCCTTCGCGGTCGCTAGCCCGTTGGCTAGTAGCCCTTAACGAAGGCCAATCTTTTCTATACTTGGCAGTCTGGTTGCTCCAGGCCTGCCCTCACTTACCCTTGCTGGGTGAGTTCCCCAGACCTTGCTGGTCTGCATCATCGACGATCTACATCTTACCCGAGACTTGCCGTTGCCAAGGCTTGTTGGGTCCAATCTGGTCGCCGACACCTCTGCACTCGACAGACATCGAGCAACAGCCAGAATCCTGCTCCTGGTCGCCGACAACGCCTCCCGGACCTCGTGGCTGAAGAGTCAAGACGACCGTCATCGAACCTGAAGCACTCGACATCGGTGGGCATCTGTCCATCACCTCCTGGTCACTGGCTAGTGACCCAGACTCTGTCCCCTCTGCTTTCAGGTTCTTCAGAACTCCGATCCACTCTTGGATCCACCCGGACACTTTTCTCCTGGTCGCCAGCAGCACTTTGCAGCAGATCGCCATAAGAACCGACGACGAAACCCGACCCCGAAAGGCACCTATGCACCCGGCTTCCCTGGGTGAGGTAACACGAGTACTCCGGTGCTCCCGTGGGTAGAGACTCTTCAAAGTCCTAGATCTCAAGGGGTTTTGTCCTAGTCCTCTTTTAAGTGTCCCTTTCCTCTATTTTCCCGATCCCGACTCTCTCCATAGAAGTTAACGGCGTATCGCGGTTGTGTATTTACACTGCACGCGTCTCCCGTGGGTCCCCTGTGTCACTACCTTGGGTGGTTCCTTGTGGTCCAAGCACTTCTAGAGGCTCTAGGCCTAGTGTCTAGTTCAGTTGTGGTTCGCATACCACTTTATTGGTATATGGTTTGGTACGCCCCTAGGGCCCAAACGTGTATTTGTGCTATTACTGTGATTTAAGATCTTATAACCTATGTACTTTGAACTCTAGCCTCATAAAGAGACTAGAGGGGTGTGTTTAGTAATAAATACATATATTTTGAATATATACCTGGTGTGGTGCTCTTCCATTTGGTCACTCAAGAGATTATAGACTGGTAAAACAAGCTGCTTTACATTCCTTCAAGACTTAGCCTGAAGGCTGCTCTCCATAGCTACAACTAGGATAGCTTTCAATAAGGTTGTCTTTAACCTACCTACCATAAGAGTCGCTTTGGACTGGTGCACGGTGCCCACTATAATTAGTGGACAGCATATGCCAGGCCAACTTCTCACAGTCATGTGAGAATGAAGTCTGACATTCTCAGTAAAACATGTACATCCAACAAGGGCAGAGACTGTCAGTTGATTCCTTTGTATTCTACTGCAGCTTCCCAGAGTGTTCTAAAGAACAACTAGAGTGCTAACAGCCTTACTTATGACAAAAGTATGGCACACCTGAGGCCATCTTGATTGGAATAAACTGGTAACACTTAAAACATTTAGGAAACTTCATAACAAAGAAGTCTTCCAAGATGGCCACCAGAGAAAAAAGAGCCCAAATGTAGCACAAATATTACCCAGATGTAGCCCACATATAGCCCAATGACAAAAGTTTGCAAAACACTTTTTATTTTTAGTTTTTTTGCAGTTTTATGTAGTGCAGACTGGTCAGGTATTGGAGAGTTGCATCTTAAAACATGACCCCCTACACTACACAAACACCACTGCACTACCCTAAACCCTAAAACACTACCCCCAGCACGACCCCCTACACTACACAAACACCACTGCACTACCCTAAACCCTAAAACACTATCCCCAGCACGACCCCCTACACTACACAAACACCACTGCACTACCCTAAACCCTAAAACACTACCCCCAGCACGACCCCCTACACTACCCAAGTGTGAGAAGTTGGCCTGGCATATGCTGTCCACTAATTATAGTGGGCACCGTGCACCAGTCCAAATCGACTCTTATGGTAGGTAGGTTAAAGACAACCTTATTGAAAGCTATCCTAGTGGTAGCTATGGAGAGCAGCCTTCAGGCTAAGTCTTGAAGGAATGTAAAGCAGCTTGTTTTACCAGTCTATAATCTCTTGAGTGACCAAATGAAAGAGCACCACACCAGGTATATATTCAAAATATATGTATTTATTACTAAACACACCCCTCTAGTCTCTTTATGAGGCTAGAGTTCAAGTACATAGGTTATAAGATCTTAAATCACAGTAATAGCACAAATACACGTTTGGGCCCTAGGGGCGTACCAAACCATATACCAATAAAGTGGTATGCGAACCACGACTGAACTAGACACTAGGCCTAGAGCCTCTAGAAGTGCTTGGACCACAAGGAACCACCCAAGGTAGTGACACAGGGGACCCACGGAAGACGCGTGCAGTGTAAATACACAACCGCGATACGCCGTTAACTTCTATGGAGAAAGTCGGGATCGGGAAAATAGAGGAAAGGGACACTTAAAAGAGGACTAGGACAAAACCCTTTGAGATCTAGGACTTTGAAGAGTCTCTACCCACGGGAGCACCGGAGTACTCGTGTTACCTCACCCAGGGAAGCCGGGTGCATAGGTGCCTTTCGGGGTCGGGTTTCGTCGTCGGTTCTTATGGCGATCTGCTGCAAAGTGCTGCTGGCGACCAGGAGAAAAGTGTCCGGGTGGATCCAAGAGTGGATCGGAATTCTGAAGAACCTGAAAGCAGAGGGGACAGAGTCTGGGTCACTAGCCAGTGACCAGGGAGGCGATGGACAGATGCCCACCGATGTTGAGTGCTTCAGGTTCGATGACGGTCGTCTTGACTCTTCAGCCACGAGGTCCGGGAGGCGTTGTCGGCAACCAGGAGCAGGATTCGGGCTGTTGCTCGATGTCTGGCGAGTGCAGAGGTGTCGGCGACCAGATTGGACCCAACAAGCCTTGGCAACGGCAAGTCTCGAGTAAGATGTAGATCGTCGATGATGCAGACCAGCAAGGTCTGGGGAACTCACCCAGCAAGGGTAAGTGAGGGCAGGCCTGGAGCAACCAGACTGCCAAGTAAAGAAAAGATTGGCCTTCGTTAAGGGCTACTAGCCAACGGGCTAGCGACCGCGAAGGAGCCTCGTGACGCCGCACGTGGAGCTGGCTTACAGGACACTCGTGGAGTGGGGGCCAGTGATCTTCGGTGCAGGTGGTGCTGGAGGCTAGGGCTACTCGGAGCCCAAAGCACGACTTCTTGGGAGACCCAGAAGATGGTGCACTTGCAAGTGTGCTCGGTGTCCAGGGGTCACGGTCTCAAGTCACCCACGATAGCCACGGGCCTCAGCTTTGCTGGGGACTCAGGGTAGCCTCGGGAAGTCTGAGAATCCACCTCTGGTGATGCGATGACTTCGGCGTCCGACGGGAGCTTCAGTGATGCAAACCGGACAGATGCTTCTTTGGTGCCTGCCAAGCAGGGGAGTCACTCCTTGACCCCAAGGGAGATTCTTCAGTCCTCTAATCGTGAGTAGAGCGTCGAAGGTCCAGGATTCTGTTTCAGAGTTTCGTCCAGGTATAATCTAACCTTGCTGTGGCAAGGGTTCCCCATTTTAACCAGTAAAACAGGGAGGGACTAACTCTATGACCCCACCTATGGGAGGGTCAAGGGAGGGTGTGGCTACACCCACTTCCCTTTGTCCAGTTTCGCGCCAGAGCAGGGGCAGGTAGCCCCTGAGCTGGTTTGAACTGGCATATGCACAGAGGAGCCTTTTGCTCCCCCAGTGCAGGACTTCAAAGCACTCTAAGAGTGCACCCACCCAGCCCCAATACACATTATCCTGTCTGGGGAGGTGGTCACACCTCCCTGCAACAGGAAACCTATTGTCCAGGCCTCCCCTGCCGGAGTTTCGTCCAGCTGCAGGAGGCCAGACTTGTGTCTGTGGCAGCAGCATCCATTTTGTGATGCCAGGGCTTCAGAAAGAAGTTACCGGGTAAGCCAGAGTTAACATGTCTTTCCCTCTAGAAGGGTGGAATGCTACCCCCGCCTCCAGGATTGGAGGGGGGGTAGTATTCCAAGATGTTTGACACCAAACACGGCATGTTTAGGTGCAGCCATTCCAAAGTTAGCATTTTACCGCGAGGATATAATGCGCTTAAGAGTATATGGTCAGGCTGCACTACAAACAGCATCAGAGATGGTCTCCGAACGCTGCAGAGGGGCCCTGCTCATGCAGGGGCACCCTCTCACATAGGAACCATGCACTCTGCCTTTAGGATTGATAAGGCCTGCCTTAGGAGTGACTTATAGGTTTATATGTGTGTATGCATTTAGTGATATAGGTAACCTATATCACAGTAAGGAGTGCATGCACCACCTTACCCAGGCTGCAGTAGCAGACCTGTGGTGTCAGTTTGGATGGCCTTCCAGGGGTGGCATAATACATGCTGCAGCCCCTGGCAGGCCTCTGAGGTACCTATGCCCTTGGTACATAGTATACCATATACTAGGGACTTATAAGGGCACTCCAGATTCCAATCAGAGATGTGCCTAAGGCACATGGAAACCTTTTACAGAGAAAGCAGATAGACTGGGGCCCTGAATAGCAGGATCCCAGTCCAACTAAGTCATAAACCAGCAAAACACCATAAAAAAGTGGGGGCAACCATATAGTCAGATTCCACCTTCCTACACCAAGTACCACTGCACTACCCTAAAACATGACCCCCTACACTACACAAACACAACTGCACTACCCTAAACCCTAAAACACTACCCCCAGCACGACCCCCTACACTGCCCGAACACCACTGCACTGCCCTAAACCCTGAAACACCAGCCCTTGCACGACCCCCTACACTGCCCGAACACCACTGCACTGCCCTAAACCCTGAAACACTACCCCCAGCAAGACCCCCTACACTGCCCGAACACCACTGCACTGCCCTAAACCCTGAAACATCACCCCCAGCAAGACCCCCTACACTGCCCGAACACCACTGCCCTAAACCCTGAAACACCACCCCAGCACAACCCCCTACACTGCCCGAACACCACTGCACTGCCCTAAACCCTGAAACACCACCCCCAGCATGACCCCCTACACTGCCCGAACACCACTGCACTGCCCTAAACCCTGAAACACCACCCCCTGCACGACCCCCAGCACTGCCCGAACACCACTGCACTGCCCTAAACCCTGAAACACCATCCCCAGCACAACCCCCTACACTGCCCGAACACCAGTGCACTGACCTAAACCCTGAAACACTACCCCAGCAAGACCCCTACACTGCCCGAACACCACTGCACTGCCCTAAACCCTGAAACATCACCCCCAGCAAGACCCCCTAAACTGCCTGAACACCACTGCCTGCCTAAACCCTGAAACACCAGCCCCAGCAAGACCCCCTACACTGCCCGAACACCACTGCACTGCCCTAAACCCTGAAACACCACCCCCAGCAAGACCCCCTACACTGCCCGAACACCACTGCACTGCCCTAAACCCTGAAACACCAGCCCCAGCATGACCCCCTACACTGCCCGAACACCACTGCACTGCCCTAAACCCTGAAACACCAGCCCCTGCACGACCCCCTACACTGCCTGAACACCACTGCACTGCCCTAAACCCTGAAACACCAGCCCCAGCACGACCCCCAACACTGCCCGAACACCACTGCACTGCCCTAAACCCTGAAACACCACCCCCTGCACGACCCCCTACACTGCCCGAACACCACTGCACTGCCCTAAACCCTGAAACACCAGCCCCAGCACGACCCCCTACACTGCCCGAACACCACTGCACTGCCCTAAACCCTGAAACACCACCCCCAGCAAGACCCCCTACACTGCCCGAACACCACTGCACTGCCCTAAACCCTGAAACACCACCCCCAGCACGACCCCCTACACTGCCCGAACACCACTGCACTGCCCTAAACCCTGAAACACCACCCCCAGCACGACCCCCTACACTGCCCGAACACCACTGCACTGCCCTAAACCCTGAAACACCACCCCCAGCACGACCCCCTACACTGCCCGAACACCACTGCACCTAAACCCTGAAACACCACCCCTGCACGACCCCCTACACTGCCCGAACACCACTGCACTGCCCTAAACCCTGAAACACCACCCCAGCACCACCCCCTACACTGCCCGAACACCACTGCACTGCCCTAATGTAGGAGAGTAGGATCTGCTTCACATGGGTACCCCCACTTTTTGCTGATGCTTCACTGTTTTTCGACTTTAGTCTGGCTGGGGCCCTGCTAATCAGAACCCCAGCCTAGCTGCTTCCTCTCTAAAATGGTTTCCATGTGCCTTAGGCACATCTCTAGTTGGAATCTGGAGTGCCCTTATAAGTCCCTAGTATATGGTATACTATGTACCCAGGGCATAGGTACCTCAGAGGCCTACCAGGGGCTGCAGCATGTATTGTGCCACCCCTGGAAGGCCATCCAAAATGACACCACAGGTCTGCTACTGCAGCCTGGGTAAGGTGGTGCATGCACCCCTTACTGTGATATAGGTTACCTATATCACTACATACCTACACACATATAAACCTATAAGTCACTCCTATGGCAGGCCTTGTCAATCCTGAAGGCAGAGTGCATGGTTCCTATGTGAGAGGGTGCCCCTGCATGAGCAGGGCCCCTCTGCAGCGTTCGGAGACCCTTCTCTGATGCTGTTTGTAGTGCAGCCTGACCATATACTCTTAAGTGCGTTATAACCTCGCGTTAAATGCTAACTTTGGGATGGCTGCACAGAAACATGTCGTGTTTGGTGTCAAACATCTTGGAATACTACCCCCCCGCCAATTCTGGCGGCGGGGGTAGCATTCCACCCTTCTAGAGGGAGAGACATGTTAACACTGGCTTGCCCGGTAACTTCTTTCCAAAGCCCTGGCATCACAAAATGGATGCTGCTGCCACAGACACAAGTCTGGCCTCCTGCTGCTGACCGAAACTCCGGCAGGGGAGGCCTGGACAATAGGTTTCCTGTCTCAGGGAGGTGTAACCACCTCCCCAGACAGGATAGTGTGTATTGGGGCTGGGCGGGAGCACTCTCTGGTGCTTTGAAGTCCTGCACTGGGGGCACACTTGGTGTCCCTGTGCATACCCCAGTTCAAACCGGATCAGGGGCCTCCAGCCCCTGCTCTGGCGCGAACTGGACAAAGGGAAAGGGGTGTAGCCACCCCTCTGCCCTGACCCACCCATAGGTGGGACCACAGAGTAAGTCCAACCCCCTACCTTAGTATAAGTATGGGACCCCAGTCCTTAGGACTTTAGATTATCCCTGGACGAAACTCTGACACAGAATCCTGGACCTTCGACGCTCTACTTGAAGATTAGAGGACTGAAGAATCTCCCTTGGGGTCAAGGAGTGACTCCCCTGCTTGGCAGGCACCAACAAAGCAATTGTCTGGTCTGCATCTCTGAAGCTCCCGTCGGACGCTGAAGTCTTCGCATCACCAGAGGTGGATTTCCAGACTTCCCCGAGGCTGCCCTAAGTCCCCAGCAAAGCTGAGGCCCGTAGCTGTCGTGGGTAACGTGGAACCGTGACCCCTGGACACCGAGCACACTTGCAAGTGCATCCTCTTCCTGGACTCCCACGAAGTCGTGCTTTGGGCTTCGAGTAGCCCCTACCTCCAGCACCAACTGCACCGAAGATCACTGGCCTCCACTCCACGAGTGTCCTGTGAGCCAGCTCCACGTGCGTGGACTCGAGGCTCCTTCGCGGTTGTTAGTCCGTTGGCTAGTAGCCCCTCACGAAGGCCAATCTTTTCCTGCTTGGGCTTCCCTGGTTGCTCCAGGCTTGCCCTGACTTACCCTTGCTGGGTGAGTCCCTCAGACCTTGCTGGTCTGCACCATCGTCCTTCTTCACTTTCCACGAGACTTGCCGTTGCCAAGGCCTGTTGGGTCCAATCCGGTCGCCGACACCTCAGCAATCGACAGACGTCGTGGGACAGTCCGAATCTCGCTCCTGGTCGCCGACAACGCCTCCTGGACCTCGTGGCTGAAGAGTCAAGACGACCGTCAACCTACCTGAAGCATCCGACAGCGGTGGGCATCTGCTCATCGCCTTCCTGGTCACTGGCTAGTGACCCAGACTCTGTCCCCTCTGCTTACAGGTTCTTCAGATCTCCGATCCACCCTTGGATCCACCCGGACACTTTTCACTTGGTCGCCAGCAGCACTTTGCAGCAGATCGCCATTCAAATCGACGACGAAACCCGACCCCGAAAGGCACCTATGCACCCGGCTTCCCTGGGTGAGGTAACACGAGTACTCCGGTGCTCCCGTGGGTAGAGACTCTAGAACGACCTAGTTCTCAAAGGGTTTGCTCCAAGTCCTCTTTTAAGTGTCCCTTTTCTTTAAATTCCTAACCGCGACTTTCCCCATAGAAGTTAACGGCGATTCGCGGCTGTGTTACTACACTGCACGCGTCCCCCGTGGGTCCCCTGTGTCACTACCTTGGGTGGTTCCTTGTGGTCCAAGCACTTCTACAGGCTCTAGGCCTTGTGTCTAGCTCAGTCGTGGTTCTTATACCACTTTATTGGTATATGGTTTGGTACGCCCCTAGGGCTCAAACGTGTATTTGTGCTATTACTGTGAATAACTGACTTATAATTTATGTACTTCGAACTCTAGCCTCATAAAGAGACTAGAGGGGTGTGTTTAGTAATAAATACATATATTTTGAATATATACCTGGTGTGGTCCTCTTTCATTTGGTCACTCAAGAGATTATAGACTGGTAAAACAAGCTGCTTTACATTCCTTCAAGACTTAGCCTGAAGGCTGCTCTCCATAGCTACCACTAGGATAGCTTTCAATAAAGGTTGTCTTTAACCTATCTCCAATAAGGGGTTGTTTGGACTGGTGCAAGGTGCCCACTATAATTAGTGGACAGCATATACCAGGCCAACTTCTCACATTGGTGTGCAGCGTGTGGGATTCCAGCTTGCTATTGTTTTACCAGATAATCTCAATTGAATTGATCAACTGAAAACCACTAAAGGTACCTAAGGTACATATAAATCAAGCTTAGTATACAGTAAGTTCTACTGAACTTAGAGTTGTGTGTTAAGGGATAGCACACCCTTTCTACAACTCAAGAGAGTTTAGTAGGCCACACTAGAGTAGGTAGTGCATACACCACACCTCACTAGTAATGTCTTCAAAGCCAGGACCCAGAGAGTCCTTGCCAGAAGCCAGTGGGCTTCTTCCCTCCAGGTATGATAAACTCCCATTCTTGGAATTGAGAGCATTATGCAATGTTAGGAAATTGAAGACAGGGCAAAGTGCCAGCACCCAACATCTGAGAGAGATGTTACTGGCTGATGATCTCAGCAGACCCCTAGGGTCTGAGGGGGTATGTGCAGAGGGTGGGGCAGAAGATGAGGAAGGGGCCAGGGGTGGCAACACCCAGGACCCCCCTCTGGAACTGACCAGGAAGGTGACAATGACCTTGACCTGGAAAACCCAATTCCTCCTGTGGAAGAGGAAGAGGAGGATCAGAATGACCTCCACTTTGTCCCCCAGGAAGAATTATGAGTGTGCCCAGAAGGTCTAGATCTCCTTCTCAGGAGTCTAACCACTCTGACACCTCAGTAGGGACCTCTGTCTCCTCTCATAGGAGGGAATCCTCTCATGAGAGGAGAAAGAGACTGATTCAGTATGAGCAAGCCCAGCTTGAACTCAGAAAACAGCAATTGGCTATAGACAGGGAGTCCCTAAATCTCTACAGAGAGAGAAAAAAGTTGGGACTAGAGTCCCATGGTGGCAGCAATTTCCCCAGAGATAGGGAAAGGTCTTATGACCATAGGAACCTGAGCAAGATTGTCCCTCCCTACCAGAGTGGGGATGACATCCACAAATGGATAACTGCTCTAGAGAGGGCCTGTAAAGTACAGAGGGTCCCTCAGGAGCAGTGGGCAGCAATCTTGTGGCTCTCCTTTGCAGACAAAGGTAGAGATAAGCTCCTCACTGTTAGAGAGGAGGATGCTGATAATTACAAAGTCTTGAAGAGTGCTCTAATTGATGGGTTTGGCCTAACAACTGAACAATACAGGTTAAAGTTCAGAGACACCCAAAAAGCACAGACTCAAGACTGGGTAGACTATGTGGATTGTTCTGCTAAGGCTCTGGAAGGCTGGTTGATGGGCAGTAAAGTGTGTGACTTCACAGGATTGTACAATCTGATAATGAGGGAGCAGATTCTTAATAACTGTCAAAATCAGCTGTTGCATCAGTACCTGGTGGACTCTGATCTGACCTCTCCCCAAGAATTGGGAAAGAAGGCAGACAAATGGGTCAGAACCAGGGTGAGGCAGAAGGTACAGAACCAAGGTGGTGACCCAAAGAAGCAAGATTCCAAGAACTCTGATAAGGGTGGGGAGAAGGGTAAAGACCAGAAGTCTTCACAAGGTCCCCAAAAATCTTCTTCAGGTGGGGATTCACAGTCTACCAAAGGGAAAGGCCAAAAGAAACCATGGTGCAAGGTCTGTAAGCAAAAGACCCACTGGACCAGTGATTGCACCAAGTCCAAAGACTCTACTCCAGCCCCCACCAATGCCCCTAAGGCACCTGTTCCCCCTAGTACAGTTACAGTTGGTGGTGGGAGTGCTCCAGCCAAGGGTTTAGTAGGGTTGACCCTGGGTAATGAGATGAGCTCTGACCTAGTCAGAGAACTCACTCAGGCTGTCCTAGTCTGTGATGGAGGCATGGATATGACCTCCTCTGTGAGTCCCAGTAATCTGGGCAAGTACAGACAACAGCCCTTAATCAATGGACGAGAGGCTTTGGCATTTAGGGACACAGGGGCAAGTGTCACAATGGTGACACAAGACCTTGTGAATCCTGGGCAGATTATACTTGGTGAGATGTACCAAGTGACCAATGCTAGCAATGTCAGAACAGACCATACTCTGGCAGTTGTTAACTTCTCCTGGGGAGGGGTAACTGGCCTTAAGAAGGTTGTGGTAAGTGCAGACCTACCAGTGGAATGCTTGCTTGGCAATGACTTAGAAACTTCAGCTTGGGCAGAAGTGGAGCTCAGGACCCATGCAGAAATGCTGGGCATCCCTGCAGATGTGTTTGCTGTGACCAGGTCACAAGCCAAAATGTCTAGCACTGAACAGGCCTTGGATTCTGGAATAATGGACCAAGTGCCCTCCAAGAGGAGGAGTAGTAGGGTAAAGGCAGTGCCTTCCCCCTTGGCTCAGAAGGAAGATCAGTCTCTTGAGGGGGATGATCTCAGTCCTGAGGAAGGAACTGTCCCAGAGGAGCTTGAACCTGACCAGGTTGAGTTCTTAGGGACAGGGGGCCCTTCCAGGGCAGATCTGAGCCAGGAGCAGCAGAGCTGCCCCTCTCTTGAACCCCTCAGACAGCAAGCTGCTGCTGAGGCTGCTGGGAAAGCTAGTGGTCCCCATACAGTGTATTGGGATGATGGACTCTTGTACTCAGAGTGTAGAGACCCCAAGCCTGGTGCCACCAGGAGGTTGGTCATACCTCTGAAGTTCAGGGGCTTCCTATTGACCCTAGCCCATGACATTCCCTTAGCAGGTCACCTGGGCCAGAACAAGACTTGGGACAGAATTGTCCCTCACTTTCACTGGCCCCACATGTCTGAAGACACCAAGGAGTTTTGTCGCTCCTGTGTAACCTGCCAGGCCAGTGGCAAGGCAGGTGGCACTACAAAGGCCCCCCTGATACCACTACCTGTGGTGGGGGTTCCCTTTGAAAGTGTGGGGATTGACATTGTTGGTCCCATGGATCCCCAAACAGCATCTGGGCACAGGTTTATCCTGGTGGTAGTGGATCATGCCACCAGGTACCCAGAGGCTATTCCCCTTAGGACCACTACAGCACCTGTGGTGGCAAGAGCCCTCCTGGGAATTTTCTCAAGAGTGGGCTTCCCTAAGGAGGTAGTATCAGACAGGGGTGCTAACTTTATGTCTGGATACTTAAAAGCAATGTGGAAGGAGTGTGGAGTGACTTACAAGTTCACCACACCCTATCACCCACAATGCAATGGTTTAGTTGAGAGATTCAACAAAACCTTGAAGGGCATGATTAAAGGGCTCCCAGAAAAGCTTAGGCGAAGATGGGACATACTCTTGCCCTGCCTTTTATTTGCATACAGGGAGGTGCCTCAAAAGGGGGTTGGCTACAGCCCTTTTGAACTTTTGTTTGGTCACCCTGTCAGGGGTCCCTTGTGCTTGGTGAAGGAAGGATGGGAGTTACCTCTCAAGCCCCCAAAGCAAGACATAGTGGACTATGTACTTGGTCTCCGCTCCCGGATGGCTGAGTACATGAAAAAGGCAACTAAAAACCTTGAGGCTAGCCAGGAACTTCAAAAGGCCTGGCATGACCAAAGAGCTGTACTGACTGTTTACCAGCCAGGACAGAAGGTGTGGGTGTTGGAGCCAGTGGCCCCAGCAGCTCTCCAAGACAAATGGAGTGGACCCCATACCATTGTTGAACAGAAGGGTGAGGTTACCTACTTAGTAGACCTAGGAACACCCAGGAGTCCCCACAGGGTTCTCCATGTCAACAGGTTAAAACCATATGTGGACAGGGCAGACATGGGCTTGCTCATGGCTACTGATGAGGGACAGGAGGAAGAGAGTGACCCACTCCCTGACCTGCTCTCACAGAACCCTGATGATGGGTCAGTGGATGGTGTAGCCTTGGCAGGCAGCCTCACTACCCAGCAGCAGACTGATTGCAGACAGGTGCTCAATCAGTTCAGACACATATTCTCACTGACACCCAGTCAGACCACCTGGTGCACTCATGAAGTGGACACTGGGGACAGTCTGCCTATTAAAAATAAGATTTATAGGCAACCTGACCATGTCAGGGACTGTATCAGGACAGAAGTCCAGAAAATGTTGGATTTGGGAGTTATTGAACCCTCAGATAGCCCTTGGGCTAGTCCAGTGGTCCTTGTGCCAAAACCTCACACCAGTGGTGGGAAAAGAGAGATGAGGTTTTGTGTGGACTACAGGGGTCTCAATGCAGTCACTAGGACTGATGCCCATCCAATACCTAGGGCAGATGAGCTAATAGACACTTTGGCATCAGCCAAGTATCTAAGCACATTTGACCTGACAGCTGGCTACTGGCAGATCAGACTAGCTGATGATGCAAAGCCAAAAACAGCATTCTCAACCCCTAGTGGGCATTATCAATTTGTGGTGATGCCCTTTGGTCTGAAGAATGCACCTGCCACTTTTCAGAGGTTGGTGAATACAGTCCTTACAGGCCTGGTAGCCTATAGTGCAGCATATCTAGATGATATTGCTGTCTTTAGCTCCACCTGGGAGGATCACCTGGTCCACCTCAGAAATGTTTTACAGGCCCTGCAAAAGGCAGGCCTGACTATCAAGGCCACCAAGTGCCAGATAGGGCAGAGTCAGGTTGTGTACCTGGGCCACCTTGTGGGTGGAGGCCAGGTTCAACCACTGCAGAGCAAGATCCAGACCATCATGGACTGGGCTGCTCCCACTACCCAGACTCAGGTGAGAGCCTTTTTAGGCCTGACTGGGTACTATAGGAGATTTGTCAAAGGGTATGGATCAATAGTGACACCCTTGAATGACTTAACTTCCAAGAAAATGCCCAAAAAGGTTCAGTGGACAGCTAGCTGTCAAAAGGCATTTGATGACCTGAAGCAGGCCATGTGCACTGCTCCCATTCTACAGAGTCCTGATTACTCCAAGAAGTTCATTGTCCAAACAGATGCATCTGAATTGGGGGTAGGGGCTGTACTGTCACAATTGAATGATGAAGGTCAGGATCAGCCAGTAGCTTTTATTAGCAGAAGGCTGACCCCTAGAGAGAAACGTTGGTCAGCCATTGAGAGGGAGGCCTTTGCTGTGGTCTGGGCTCTGAAGAAGTTGAGGCCATACTTGTTTGGTACTCACTTCCTTGTTCAAACAGACCATAAGCCCCTCTTATGGCTAAAACAAATGAAGGGTGAAAACCCCAAACTGCTTAGGTGGTCCATTTCCCTACAGGGGATGGACTTCACAGTGGAACATAGACCTGGGAGTAACCATGCCAATGCAGATGGACTCTCTAGGTACTTCCACTTAGAACATGAAGACTCAACTGGTCAAGGTTAGTTTAATGTCCCTGCGTTTGGGGGGTGTTGTGTAGGAGAGTAGGATCTGCTTCACATGGGTACCCCCACTTTTTGCTGATGCTTCACTGTTTTTCGACTTTAGTCTGGCTGGGGCCCTGCTAATCAGAACCCCAGCCTAGCTGCTTCCTCTCTAAAATGGTTTCCATGTGCCTTAGGCACATCTCTAATTGGAATCTGGAGTGCCCTTATAAGTCCCTAGTATATGGTATACTATGTACCCAGGGCATAGGTACCTCAGAGGCCTACCAGGGGCTGCAGCATGTATTGTGCCACCCCTGGAAGGCCATCCAAAATGACACCACAGGTCTGCTACTGCAGCCTGGGTAAGGTGGTGCATGCACCCCTTACTGTGATATAGGTTACCTATATCACTACATACCTACACACATATAAACCTATAAGTCACTCCTATGGCAGGCCTTGTCAATCCTGAAGGCAGAGTGCATGGTTCCTATGTGAGAGGGTGCCCCTGCATGAGCAGGGCCCCTCTGCAGCGTTCGGAGACCCTTCTCTGATGCTGTTTGTAGTGCAGCCTGACCATATACTCTTAAGTGCATTATAACCTCGCGTTAAATGCTAACTTTGGGATGGCTGCACAGAAACATGTCGTGTTTGGTGTCACACATCTTGGAATACTACCCCCCGCCAATTCTGGCGGCGGGGGTAGCATTCCACCCTTCTAGAGGGAGAGACATGTTAACACTGGCTTGCCCGGTAACTTCTTTCCAAAGCCCTGGCATCACAAAATGGATGCTGCTGCCACAGACACAAGTCTGGCCTCCTGCTGCTGACCGAAACTCCGGCAGGGGAGGCCTGGACAATAGGTTTCCTGTCTCAGGGAGGTGTAACCACCTCCCCAGACAGGATAGTGTGTATTGGGGCTGGGCGGGAGCACTCTCTGGTGCTTTGAAGTCCTGCACTGGGGGCACACTTGGTGTCCCTGTGCATACCCCAGTTCAAACCGGATCAGGGGCCTCCAGCCCCTGCTCTGGCGCGAACTGGACAAAGGGAAAGGGGTGTAGCCACCCCTCTGCCCTGACCCACCCATAGGTGGGACCACAGAGTAAGTCCAACCCCCTACCTTAGTATAAGTATGGGACCCCAGTCCTTAGGACTTTAGATTATCCCTGGACGAAACTCTGACACAGAATCCTGGACCTTCGACGCTCTACTTGAAGATTAGAGGACTGAAGAATCTCCCTTGGGGTCAAGGAGTGACTCCCCTGCTTGGCAGGCACCAATGAAGCAATTGTCCGGTCTGCATCTCTGAAGCTCCCGTCGGACGCCGAAGTCTTCGCATCACCAGAGGTGGATTTCCAGACTTCCCCGAGGCTGCCCTAAGTCCCCAGCAAAGCTGAGGCCCGTAGCTGTCGTGGGTAACGTGGAACCGTGACCCCTGGACACCGAGCACACTTGCAAGTGCATCCTCTTCCTGGACTCCCACGAAGTCGTGCTTTGGGCTCCGAGTAGCCCCTGCCTCCAGCACCAACTGCACCGAAGATCACTGGCCTCCACTCCACGAGTGTCCTGTGAGCCAGCTCCACGTGCGTGGACTCGAGGCTCCTTCGCGGTTGCTAGTCCGTTGGCTAGTAGCCCCTCACGAAGGCCAATCTTTTCCTGCTTGGGCTTCCCTGGTTGCTCCAGGCTTGCCCTGACTTACCCTTGCTGGGTGAGTCCCTCAGACCTTGCTGGTCTGCACCATCGTCCTTCTTCACTTTCCACGAGACTTGCCGTTGCCAAGGCCTGTTGGGTCCAATCCGGTCGCCGACACCTCAGCAATCGACAGACTTTGTGGGACAGTCCGAATCTCGCTCCTGGTTGCCGACAACGCCTCCTGGACCTCGTGGCTGAAGAGTCAAGACGACTGTCAACCTACCTGAAGCATCCGACAGCGGTGGGCATCTGCTCATCGCCTTCCTGGTCACTGGCTAGTGACCCAGACTCTGTCCCCTCTGCTTACAGGTTCTTCAGATCTCCGATCCACCCTTGGATCCACCCGGACACTTTTCACTTGGTCGCCAGCAGCACTTTGCAGCAGATCGCCATTCAAATCGACGACGAAACCCGACCCCGAAAGGCACCTATGCACCCGGCTTCCCTGGGTGAGGTAACACGAGTACTCCGGTGCTCCCGTGGGTAGAGACTCTAGAACGACCTAGTTCTCAAAGGGTTTGCTCCAAGTCCTCTTTTAAGTGTCCCTTTTCTTTAAATTCCTAACCGCGACTTTCCCCATAGAAGTTAACGGCGATTCGCGGCTGTGTTACTACACTGCACGCGTCCCCCGTGGGTCCCCTGTGTCACTACCTTGGGTGGTTCCTTGTGGTCCAAGCACTTCTACAGGCTCTAGGCCTTGTGTCTAGCTCAGTCGTGGTTCTTATACCACTTTATTGGTATATGGTTTGGTACGCCCCTAGGGCTCAAACGTGTATTTGTGCTATTACTGTGAATAACTGACTTATAATTTATGTACTTTGAACTCTAGCCTCATAAAGAGACTAGAGGGGTGTGTTTAGTAATAAATACATATATTTTGAATATATACCTGGTGTGGTCCTCTTTCATTTGGTCACTCAAGAGATTATAGACTGGTAAAACAAGCTGCTTTACATTCCTTCAAGACTTAGCCTGAAGGCTGCTCTCCATAGCTACCACTAGGATAGCTTTCAATAAAGGTTGTCTTTAACCTATCTCCAATAAGGGGTTGTTTGGACTGGTGCAAGGTGCCCACTATAATTAGTGGACAGCATATACCAGGCCAACTTCTCACACCTAAACCCTAAAACACCACCCCCAGCATTACCCCCTACACTGCCCAAACACCACTGCACTGCCCTAAACCCTAGAACACTACCCCCAGCACGACCCCTACACTACCCGAACACGACTGCACTGCCCTAAACCCTCAAACACTCCCCCCAGCATGACCCCCTACACTACCCGAACACCACTGCACTGCCCTAAACCCTAAAACACTCCCCCCAGCAGGACCCCTTATACTACCCAAACACCACTGCACTGCCCTAAACCCTAAAACACTACCCCCCGCATGACCCCCTACACTACCCAAACACCAATGCACTACTCTAATCCCTAAAACACTACCCCCGCATGACCCCCTACACTACCCTAAACCCTAAAACACTACCCCCGCACGACTCCCTACACTACCCAAAGACCACTGCACTACCCTAAACCCTAAAACACGACCTCCTACACTACACAAACACCACTGCACTACCCTAAACCCTAAAACACTACCCCCTACACTACACAAACACCACTGCACTACCCTAAACCCTAAAAAACTACCCCCAGCATGAACCACTACACTACCCAAACACCACTGCACTACCCTAAACCCTAAAAAACTACCCCCAGCAGTACCCCTACACTACCCAAACACCACTGCACTACCCTAAACCCTAAAACACTACCCCCAGCAGTACCCCCTACACTACCCAAACACCACTGCACTACCCTAAATCACTACCCCCAGCACGACTCCCTACACTACCCAAACACCACTGCACTACCCTAAACCCTAAAACACTACCCCCAGCACGACCCCCTACACTACCCAAACACCACTGCACTACCCTAAACCCTAAAACACTCCCCCAGCACGACTCCCTACACTACCCAAACACCACTGCACTACCCTAAACCCTAAATCTACCCCCAGCATGACCCCCTACACTACACAAACACCACTGCACTACCCTAAACCCTAAAACACTACCCCCAGCACGACCATCTTCACTACCTAAACACAACTGCACAATTTGTTACAGGCGTTGCAACGCAGGCCTGTGGTGCTTACTGGAAGTACCTAGTGGGCTAGTTGGGCCCCAGGGACCCTCAGGATTCAAGGTGACCTAATCCCCCAACTTAAAACGCACCACGGGGTGCGTTTGCACAGTGGTGAAGGGAGGAGGCGGGGCCTCAGGTGACATGTGCGCAAACACGCCCTGTGGTGCGTTTTAAGTTGGGGAATTAATTCCCTTTGAATCCTGAGGGACCCTGGGGGCCAACTAGCCCACCAGGTACCTTCAGTAAGCACAACAGAGTTGCGTTGCAGAGAGGTGAAAAAAGGTGCGTGGCCTCGGAACGCCTCTCTGCAACTCAGCTCTGTGGTCCTAACTGTAGGTACCTGGGGAGCTAGTTGGGCCCAGGGACCCTCAGAATTCAAGGGGACTTAATCCCGCAGCTTAAAACGTGCCACAGGGTGCGTTTGCACACATGTCACCTCAGGCCCCCCCTCCCTTCACCACTGTGCAAACGCGCCCTGTAGCGCATTTTAAGAGGTAGTTTTAATCCCCCTGCCCTATTATGTACTAGGGACTTGCAGAGGAGGTCATGCTAATCACAGGGGTACCCCAACGCATAGTGTTCCCTAGTGTTTGTAGGTGTTTTCACTGTATTATAAGTGTCTTTTAGCATAGCACTGGCTCTGGTTAGTCAGAGTCAGTTACCACCAGTACCCGTCTGAAAAAGTTGTGGGCACAGGATGATTTTGCAACAAGGCCTCTTTCTGCTCCTCTGTTGGTTCTTTCTGCACATCTTTTGCTTCTTTCTGTGCGTTTTTTCTTCTTTCTTCACATGTCCTACCTCTGTAGGCATAGTTAGAAACTAGCATTTAAAAAAACCTTTGAAATTCACTTAAAAAATCATACGTTTCAGGCACGTTATAATTAGAAATTAGCATTTAAAAAACCGTTGAAATTCACTGAAAAAACCATAGGTTTCAGACACGTTATAGTTAGAAATTAGCATTTAAAAAACCTTTGAAATTCACTGAAAAAACCATAGGTTTTAGGGAAAGTTATAGTTAGTTGGACATTTCACTCGAACAAAACCATAGAAATTCCCCCGTTATAGTTAGTTCAGCTAACTATAACTCGCGCCCATAATGCACTGCTGATGACGTCACATATTACATCACTCATGACATGGTCAGTGACATCACTGATGACATCACTGATGACATCTCAAATGACATCACTGATGACATCATCCATGTGATAATTTCATGCATCTTCTCACACCCTAATATAACTTTTGATACACCCACTCTAAATTACAGACTGCCATTCTCAAAACCATAGACACTCCAACACCAAAAACTACATACCCACTCACTGATTCTTAGGTCTACACACACATCCACTCACTCACCCGTACAGTCACTCATACTTAGTCACTCAGTACAGGACTATCATATGCACTCATACACCTATATAAATACTCACACACCGCCACTCATCCATAGAGGTACTCACACACCTAGTCAGTCATGCAAAAAACTTAATCACACACCCATTTACTCACCTATACAGTTATACACACACCAGCTCACTTACTCATACAAATACTAGCACATTCTTACACTCTTATACAATCACTGATACAAGTACACACTCATCCATACAGCCACTCTCACAATCACACACTCTCACTTATAGCCATTTATATACTCCAACACACATATATACTGCCTTTCACATATGTAGTTACTCACACATGTACCACTGAGATATACATTCAATCACTAACACACCCATACACACACTCATCCACCCATACAGTCCATCACAGATGCACTCTTGAAACCATGCACCCAGTGAATCACCAACTCACACATCTATGCACAGAGTCACACACACCCCACCCACACAAACACTCAGGCACCCATACAGATACTCAGACAATCAATCAATAACCCATGTAGACACTCATGTACCTATTCAGAAAGCCATGCAGCCGCTTACAAACCAACAGACAGACGGATACAGACATTCACACAGTTTAGTCACTAACCCATGCATTCAGTAAGATACATTTAATCACTCACTTGTAGAGTCAGTCACTCACGTACTAAATCATCCATTCAGACACTTATACACCCACTCATTCTTCAATACACCTTTCCCTATATATATTAAACATATTTAAACTTTACAGAAACACACAGTCACTGGATGATGTCATCAGTGATGTCATTTGAGATGTCATCAGTGATGTCATCAGTGATGTCACTGATCATGTCATGAGTGATGTAATATGTGACGTCATCAGCAGTGCATTGCGGGGGCGCGAGTTATAGTTAGCTGAACTAACTATAACGGGGGAATTTCTATGGTTTTGTTCGAGTGAAATGTCCAACTAACTATAACTGTCCCTAAAACCTATGGTTTTTTCAGTGAATATATATATATATATAACCTACTGGCGGTCGCCAGTAGGTAGTTAAAGTTAGGACCTTGTTTCTATTCAAAAAGCATTTTTTCCTTTGTCAATATCTTATGCGCCGTTTGACGAATTATCGCGAAATTTCCCAAACTAATAACTGGCTCCGGTCAGCTCCTGTCTTGAAAGTTTCGGGGTGATTCATCAAGCAGGGGCCGAGAAAAAAGGGGGGCCCAAGACGTGTTTTCCCCATGTTAATTTCCATAGGAAATTTTGGCACAGGCTACAGCCCTGCTGTACGAAATTACACCAAATTTGGCAAAAAGGTAGCTCTTGGTTTAGAAAGTGCCCTTTTTTTTAAATGGTGTAAATCCGTTCAGCAGTTCCTGAGAAATTAAAAAAATAAAAATGTATATATCTGAGCACCGAGGAGGAGCCGCGAATCCTCCAGAGCACGAGCTTCATTTTGATTGGCTGCCAACAATCCAAACCAGGAAGTGTTGGCAGCCATCTTGTGACTTGGTAACCGAGTCACAAAAAGACAGTCAAAAAAAGAGTAAAAACAAGAAAAGGGGGCAGGGTAGAAACACCCTGAACCCTAGGCCTGCTCAGGGACCCCAGGCCCAAAAAAGCATTAAAAAAATAAAAATAGCAGAATTCGCGCTGGGTGCGTGAGTCCTGCCAAGAAAATATAAAAAAACAAAGCGTGAGCTCCCGCGCTTCGTTTCTTTGAGCCCCAGGGTGGGCCAGGTCCCAGGGCAGGTTGGAAATTATATACGGGGGCCCGTGGGGGCCCCCCGCAGCCCTGGGGACTGCCACCTCCCCGGGGCTTGAAAGAAAAAAAAATGCATGGGGGGGCTCCAACCCCCCACACTGCCCCTGGGACCGCCACCTCCCCGGGGCTTTAATATATATGGGGCAGGGGGCCTTGTGGGCCCCCCTAAGCCCCGGGGACCACCACCTCCCCAGGGCTTCCTTCATTAATGGAGGGGTAGCACGGGCCCCCCCAAGCCCCGGGGAAACCTGCTCTCGCTTTCAAGAAGCAAAGCAGAATTGCTTTTGGGCAAGGGGAGCTGCATGTTAGCAGCTCCCCTTGTCCAAAAGCAATGCCGGCTCTCGCAGGAGGCGGGGAGCCGGCAGGGACCATGGGCTTCCCCCATGGTCCCCAACTTGAGGGCCGGCCCCGGGGCCAGAAGTGACCCTGGAGGGGGGCCATAAGGCCCCCTCCTCTTTAATTTTTTTTTTTTTTTTTAAACGGAAGGCCAGCCACGGGGTATGGGGTCCCCAGGGCCATAATTGGCCTCAGGAGGGGGGTCACGCGATCCCCTCCCAAAAATTATTATTATTATTTTTTTAAACGAGGCAATGCCCCAGGGGATGGGGTTTCCGGGGCCGATAAAAGCCTCAGGAAGGGAGCTGCACGGCCCCCCTCCAAAAGAAAAAAAAAAGAAAAGGCTGGCAAGGCCCTGGGGGATGGGGTCCCTAGGGCCACAAAAAAAAGTAAAAGAAGGGGGGGCCACACAGTCCCCCTTCTAACAAAACAAAAAAAAGGAAAAGCCGGCATCGTGCCGGAGGCCCCGCCCCCTTCCAGCACCACTCTGCAAACACGCCTCTTGGCGTGTTCTAAGTTGGGGGATTAAGTCCCATTGAATCCTGAGGGTCCCTGGGGGCCAACTAGCCCACCAGGTACCTCCAGTAAGCCCCACACAGTGGGATTGCTGAGAGGTGGTCTGATGCCACACCCCTTTTTACACCACTCTGCAAACGTGTCTCTTGGCGCACTGCTGGTCAGGGGAGATGAGGTCCTCTTGTGTCCTGAGGACCTCAGGACTAAAGTGAACTTCATCTCCCGAGCAGCAGTGCGGCAGGAGGCGCGTTTGCAGAGTGGTGTAATAAGGGGGCATGGCCTTGGACCACCTCTCAGCAATCCAGCTGTGTGGGGCTTACTAGAAATAACAGGAGGGCTAGTTGGCCCCCAGGGATCCCTCAGGAGGCAAGGGGACTTCATCGCCCAACCAAGAGCGCACCAGGAGGTGTGTTTACAGAGTAGTGGCCTGTGTCCACCTCTCAGCAATCCCAATGTGTGGGGCTTACTGGAGGTAAGATGTAGGCTAGTTGGCCCCTAAGGAACCCCAGCAGCGAAGGGGACTTCAATCCACATCCAAGAGCGTAACAGGGAGCGCATTTGCAGAGTGGTGGGAAAAGGGGGCGTGGCCTGCTATGAGAAGTTAGCAATCCTGCTGTGTGGGACTTACTGGAGGTAATTGGAGGGGTAGTTGGCCCCCAATGATGTTCTTGGGGGCCAACTACCCCTCCTGTTACCTCCAGTAAGTCCCACACAGTGGGATTGCTAAGACGTCTTTGGAGGCCACGCCCCCCTTTCTCCACCACTCTGCAAACATGCCTCCTGGCAAACTACGGGATGGGGGATGAAGTCCACTTTACTCCTGAGGGACTTTGGGGGCCAAGAAGCCCTCCTGGTACCTCCTGTAAGTCATACGCAGCGGAATTCCTGAGCGCTGGTCGGAGGCCCAGCACCATTTCTCCACCACTTTGCAAACGCGACTACTAGTAAAAGAAGCACTTGCAATGTAATAGGTTTCGCATTTGCGAGAGTTAGAGCTATTGGCGTTGTAAATGTAAAAGTATTTACTAATGTTTTTTGAAGTGGAGTGGATGTACGTTGTGTGTAGTGGAATTATGTGGTATGTTGTGCAGTGAAATTATGTAGATAGAAAGTATGTGGTATTTAGTGTATAGGATTTATGTAGAGTGGGATTATGTGTTATGGAGAGTAATTATGTGGTATGGTAGTCTGTGTTGTGGAGTGGTAACCTCAGGTTTAGTCTTCCTCGCTTCCATAAAAGCTCAACTATGAACTCAGTGAGACAAAAAAAAGAAGGAATCACTGAGGAGCACTTGTGGACCTAGTCAGAGGTATGAGCACAGCCATTGGAATTATGCGACTGTTTGGCTGCACCGACTTTCGCACAATTATACATTTTCCGCATTAGCCACATAATCCATCATCTGCTCCCTAATCTGCAGATTTGAACAAAAGAAGCCTTGTTTCTAGCTCAAACGGCTCAAACATTACCAAAAATGCAGCGACAAGTGTTACAGCGTGGTGGAAGGCCCTTTGCAAACCTAGAATGGTCACCTGTTACTTATTGCTAAATGTGGGTGTTAAATTGGTACTAATGATGTGCAAGCCACTCTTGCTTCTTTCTTTGCCTCTTTCTGCATTTCTGTTGCTTCTTTCTGCACATTTCTTTCTTTTTCTAAACTTCTCTTGCCTCTTTCTGCACATCTCTTCCACTTTCTGCACCTCTGTTGCCTCTTTCTGCACCTCTGTTGCCTCTTTCTCCACCTCACTTGCTTCTTTCTGTACCCCTCTTGCCTCTTTCTGCCCCCTTCTACCCTCTTTCTGCACCTCTCTTACTTCTTTCTGCACCCCTTTTGCCTCTTTCTGCAACTCTGTTCCTTCTTTCTGCACTTCTTTTTTTTCTTTCTGCACCTCTCTTGCTTCTTTCTGCACCCCTCTTGCCTCTTTCTCCACCTCACTTGCTTCTTTCTGTACCCCTCTTGCCTCTTTCTGCCCCCTTCTACCCTCTTTCTGCACCTCTCTTACTTCTTTCTGCACCCCTTTTGCCTCTTTCTGCAACTCTGTTCCTTCTTTCTGCACTTCTTTTTTTTCTTTCTGCACCTCTCTTGCTTCTTTCTGCACCCCTCTTGCCTATTTCTCCACCCCTCTTCCCCCTTTCTGCATGTCTGTTGCTTCTTTCTGCACTTCTCTTGCCTCTTTCTCTACCCCTCTTCCCTCTTTCTGCACTTCTGTTGCTTCTTTCTGCACTTATCTTGCTTCTTTCTGCACCTCACTTGGCTCTTTCTGCACCTCTCTTGCCTCTGTCTGCAGTTCTCTTGCCTCCTTCTGCACCTCACTTGCCTCCTTCTGCAACTCGTTTGCCTCTTTCTGCACTTATCTAGCTTCTTTCTGCACCTCACTTGCCTCTTTCTGCACCTCTCTTGCCTTTTTCTGCCGTTCTCTTGCCTCCTTCTGAACCCCACTTGCCTCCTTCTGCAACTCTCTTGCCTCTTTCTGCAGTTCTCTTGCCTCCTTCTGCACCTCTGTTGCCTCTTTAAACACGTCTCTTGCCTGTTTCTGCACCTCTCTTGCCTCTTTCTGTACCTCTCTTGCCTCTTTCTGTACCTCACTTGCTTCTTTCTGCACCCCTTTTGCCTGTTTCTGCACCCCTCTTCACTCTTTGTGCAACTCTCTTGCCTCTTTCTACACCTCTCCCCTCTTTCTGCACCACTATTGTCTCTTTCTGTACCTCTGTTGCTTCTTTCTGCACCTCTCTTGTTTCTTTCTGCACTCCTCTTGCCTCTTTTTGCACCTCTGTTGGTTCTTTCTGCACCTCTTTTGCTTCGATCTGCACTTCACTTTCCTATTTCTGTACTCTATTTCCTCTTTCTGCACCTCTGTAGGTTCTTTCTGCACTGCTCTTGCTTCTTTCTGCACCTCTGTTCCAAATTTCTGCATCCCTCTTGCCTTTTTCTGCACCCCTCTTCCCTCTTTCTGCACCTCTCTTGCCCCCGTCTGCCCACCTGTTCCTTCCTTCTGCACCCCTTTTGCCTGTTTCTGCAACTCTCCTGCCTCTTTCTGCAGTTCTCTTGCCTCCTTCTGCACCTCACTTGCCTCTTTTGCACCTCTGTTGGTTCTTTTGCACTGCTCTTACTTCTTTCTGTACCTCTCTTGCAGATTTCTGCACCCCTCTTGCCTCTTTCTGCACCCCTCTTACCTGTTTATGCACCTCTCTTGCCTCTGTCGGCACCCCTGTTCCCTCTTTCTGTACCTCTTTTGCCTGTTTCTGCAACTCTCTTGCCTCTTTCTGCCATTCTCTTGCCTCCTTCTGCACCTCTGTTACTTCTTTCTGCACTTCTCTTGCCACTTTCTGCACCCCTGCTGCTGCATTCTGCACTTCCCATGCTTCTTTCTGCACATGTCTTGCTTCTTTCTGCACCACTGTTGTATCTTTCTGCACTCATCTTCCCTCTTTCTGCACCTTTCTAGCCTCTTTCTGCATCTCACTTGCCTCTTTCTGCACTTCTCTTGCTTCTTTCTACACCTCTGTTGCTTCTTTCAGCAATTCTCTTGTCTCTTTCTGCAATTCTCTTGCCTGTTTCTGCACCTCTCTTGCCTCTTTCTGCACCTCTGTTGCTTCTTTCTGCACTTCTCTTCTTTCTTTCTGCACCCCTTGAGCCTTTCTGCACCCTTCTTCCCATTTCCTGCACATCTCTTGGTTCTTTTTGCACTGCTCTTGCCTCTTTCTGCAACCCTCTTGCCTCCTTCTGTATCTCTGTTGTTTCTTACTGCATTGCTCTTGCTTCTTTCTGCACTGCTCTTGCCTCTTTCTGCACCCCTCTTGCCTCTTTCTGCACCTCGTTTGCTTCTTTCTGCACTTCTCTTGCCTCTTTCTGCACCCCTCTTGCCTCTTTCTGTACCTCTGTTGCTTCTTTCTGTACTTCTCTTGCTTCTTTCTACACCTCTCTTGCTTCTTTCTGCACCCCTTGTACCTCTTTCTGCACCCTTCTTCCCTTTTCCTGCACGTCTCTTGGTTCTTTCTGCACTGCTCTTGTCTCTTTCTGTACCCCTCTTGCTTCTTTCTGCACCTCTTTTGCTTCTTTCTGCACTTCTCTTGCCTCTTTCTGCACCCCTCTTGCCTCTTTCTGCATCCTCTGTTGGTTCTTTCTGAACTGCTCTTGCTTCTTTCTGCACCTCTGTTGTCTCTTTCTGCACTTCTCTTGCTTCTTTCTACACCTCTCTTGCTTCTTTCTGTACCCCACTTGCCTCTTTCTGCACCCTTCTTCCCTCTTTGTGCACCCCGTTCCCTCTTTCTGCACCTCTCTTGCCTCTTTCTGCACCCCACTAGCCTCTTTCTGCATCTCTTTTGCTTGTTTATGCTCTTTTTTTGCCTCTTTCTGTACCCCTCTTGCCTCCTTCTGCACCTCTGTTGTTTCTTACTGCACTGTTCTTGCTTCTTTCTGCACCTCTCTTGCAAATTTCTGCATCCCTCTTGCCTCTTTCAGTACCCCTCTGCTCTCTTTCTGCACCCCTGTTCCCTCTTTCTGCACCTCTTCTGCCTGTTTCTGCACCTCTGCTGCCTCTCTCTGCACTTCTCTTGCCTCTTTCTGCACCCCTCTTCCCTCTTTCTGCATCTCTGTTGCTTCTTTCTGTACTTCTCTTGCCTCTTTCTGCACCCCTCTTGCCTTTTTCTGCACCTTTGTTGGTTCTTTCTGCACTGCTCTTGCTTCTATCTGCTACTCACTTGCACATTTCTGCACCCATTGTGCCTCTTTCTGCACCTCTGTTGGTTCTTTCTGTACCTCTCTTGCCTCTGTGTGCACCCCTTTTCACTCTTTGTGCACCTCTTATGCCTGTTTCTGCATCTCTCTTGCCTCTTTCTGCACTTTTCTTGCCTCTTTCTGCACCCCACTAGCCTCTTTCCACATCTCTTTTGCTTGTTTCTGCTCTTCTTTTGCCTCTTTCTGTACCCCTCTTGCCTCCTTCTGCACCTCTGTTGTTTCTTACTGCACTGTTCTTGCTTCTTTCTGCACCTCTCTTGCAAATTTCTACACCCCTCTTGCCTCTTTCAGCACCCCTCTTCTCTCTTTCTGCACCCCTGTTCCCTCTTTCTGCACCTCTTCTGCCTGTTTCTGCACCTCTGCTGCCTCTCTCTGCACTTCTATTGCCTCTTTCTGCACCCCTCTTCCCTCTTTCTGCATCTCTGTTGCTTCTTTCTGTACTTCTCTTGCTTCTTTCTGCACCCCTCTTGCCTTTTTCTGCACCTCTGTTGGTTCTTTCTGCACTGCTCTTGCTTCTATCTGCTACTCACTTGCACATTTCTGCACCCATCGTGCCTCTTTCTGTACCTCTGTTGGTTCTTTCTGTACCTCTCTTGCCTCTGTGTGCACCCCTTTTCCCTCTTTGTGCACCTCTTTTGCCTGTTTCTGCAACTCTCTTGCCTCTTTCTGCACTTTTCTTGCCTCTTTCTGCACCTCTGTTGCTTCCTTCTGCACTTCTCTTGCCTCTTTCTGCACCCCTCTTGCCTCTTTCTGCACCTCTGTTGCTCCTTTCTGCACTTCTCTTGTTTCTTTCTACACCTCTCTTGCTTCTTTCTGCAACCCTCGTGCCTCTTCTGCACCCTTCTTCCCTTTTCCTGCACGTCTCTTGGTTCTTTCTGCACTGCTTTTGCCTCTTTCTGCACCCCTCTTGCCTCTTTCTGCACCTCTTTTGCTTCTTTCTGCACTTCTCTTGCCTCTTTCCGCACCCCTCTTGCCTCTTTCTGCACCTATGTTGCTTCTTTCTGCCCTTCTCTTGCTTCTTTCTACACCTCTCTTGTTTCTTTCTGCACCCCTCCTACCTCTTTCTGCATGCTTCTTCCCTTTTCCTGCACATCTCTTGGTTCTTTCTGCACTGCTCTTGCCTCTTTCTGCACCTCTCTTGCCTCTTTCTGCACCTCTGTTGCTTCTTTCTGCACTTCTCTTGCTTCTTTCTACACCTCTCTTGCTTCTTTCTGTACCCCACTTGCCTCTTTCTGCACCCTTCTTCCCTCTTTGTGCACCCCGTTCCCTCTTTCTGCACCTCTCTTGACTCTTTCTGCACCCCACTAGCCTCTTTCCGCATCTCTTTTGCTTGTTTATGCTCTTCTTTTGCCTCTTTCTGTACCCCTCTTGCCTCCTTCTGCACCTCTGTAGTTTCTTACTGCACTGTTCTTGTTTCTTTCTGCACCTCTCTTGCAAATTTCTGCACCCCTGTTCCCTCTTTCTGCACCTCTTCTGCCTGTTTCTGCACCTCTGCTGCCTCTCTCTGCACTTCTCTTGCCTCTTTCAGCACCCCTCTTCTCTCTTTCTGCACCCCTGTTCCCTCTTTCTGCATTTCTTCTGCCTGTTTCTGCACCTCTGCTGCCTCTCTCTGCACTTCTCTTGCCTCTTTCTGCACCCCTCTTCCCTCTTTCTGCATCTCTGTTGCTTCTTTCTGTACTTCTCTTGCCTCTTTCTGCACCCCTCTTGCCTTTTTCTGCACCTTTGTTGGTTCTTTCTGCACTGCTCTTGCTTCTATCTGCTACTCACTTGCACATTTCTGCACCCATTGTGCCTCTTTCTGCACCTCTGTTGGTTCTTTCTGTACCTCTCTTGCCTCTGTGTGCACCCCTTTCCCCTCTTTGTGCACCTCTTTTGCCTGTTTCTGCAACTCTCTTGCCTCTTTCTGCACTTTTCTTGCCTCTTTCTGCACCCCAATAGCCTCTTTCCGCATCTCTTTTGCTTGTTTCTGCTCTTCTTTTGCCTCTTTCTGTACCCCTCTTGCCTCCTTCTGTACCTCTGTTGTTTCTTACTGCACTGTTCTTGCTTCTTTCTGCACCTCTCTTGCAAATTTCTGCACCCCTCTTGCCTCTTTCAGCACCCCTCTGCTCTCTTTCTGCACCCCTGATCCCTCTTTCTGCACCTCTTCTGCCTCTCTCTGCACTTCTCTTGCCTCTTTCTGCACCCCTCTTCCCTCTTTCTGCATCTCTGTTGCTTCTTTCTGTACTTCTCTTGCCTGTTTCTGCACCCCTCTTGCCTTTTTCTGCACCTCTGTTGGTTCTTTCTGCACTGCTCTTGCTTCTATCTGCTACTCACTTGCACATTTCTGCACCCATCGTGCCTCTTTCTGCACCTCTGTTGGTTCTTTCTGTACCTCTCTTGCCTCTGTGTGCACCCCATTTCCCTCTTTGTGCATCTCTTTTGCCTGTTTCTGCAACTCTCTTGCCTCTTTCTGCACTTTTCCTGCCTCTTTCTGTACCTCTGTTGCTTCCTTCTGCACTTCTCTTGCCTCTTTCTGCACCCCTCTTACCTCTTTCTGCACCTCTGTTGCTCCTTTCTGCACTTCTCTAGTTTCTTTCTACACCTCTCTTGCTTCTTTCTGCACCCCTCGTGCCTCTTCTGCACCCTTCTTCCCTTTTCCTGCACGTCTCTTGGTTCTTTCTGCACTGCTTTTGCCTCTTTCTGCACCTCTCTTGCCTCTTTATGTACCTCTTTTGCTTCTTTCTGCACTTCTCTTGCCTCTTTCCACACCCCTCTTGCCTCTTTCTGTACCTATGTTGCTTCTTTCTGCCCTTCTCTTGCTTCTTTCTACACTTCTCTTGTTTCTTTCTACACCTCTCTTGCTTCTTTCTGCACCCCTCGTGCCTCTTCTGCACGCTTCTTCCCTTTTCCTGCACATCTCTTGGTTCTTTCTGCACTGCTCTTGCCTCTTTCTGCACCTCTCTTGCCTCTTTCTGCACCTCTGTTGCTTCTTTCTGCACTTCTCTTGCTTCTTTCTACACCTCTCTTGCTTTTTTCTGCACCCCTTGTGCCTCTTTCTGTACCCTTTTTCCCTTTTCCTGCACATCTCTTGGTTCTTTCTGAACTGCTCTTGCCTCTTTCTGCACCCCTCTTGCCTCTTTCTGTACCTCTTTTGCTTCTTTCTGCACTTCTCTTGCCTCTTTCTGCACCCCTCATGCCTCTTTCTCCACCTCTGTTGCTTCTTTCTGCACTGCTCATGCATCTTTCTACACCTCTCTTGCTTCTTTCTGCACCCCTTGTGCCTCTTCTGCACCCTTCTTCCCTTTTCCTGCATGTCTCTTGGTTCTTTCTACACTGCTTTTGTCTCTTTCTGCACCTCTTTTGCTTCTTTCTGCACTTCTCTTGCCTCTTTGTGCACCCCTCTCGCCTCTTTCTGCATCCTCTGTTGGTTCTTTCTACACTGCTCTTGCTTCTTTCTGCACCTCTGTTGTTTCTTTCTGCACTTCTCCTGCTTCTTTCTACACCTCTCTTGCTTCTTTCTGCACCCCACTTGCCTCTTTCTGCACCCTTCTTCCCTCTTTGTGCACCCCTGTTCCCTCTTTCTGCATCCCTCTAGCCTCTTTCAGCATCTCTTTTGCTTGTTTCTGCTCTTCTTTTGCCTATTTCTGTATCCCTCTTGCCTCCTTCTGCACCTCTGTTGTTTCTTACTGCACTGCTCTTGCTTCTTTCTGCACCTCCCTTGCAAATTTCTGCACCCCTCTTGCCTCTTTCAGCACCCCTCTTCTCTCTTTCTGCACCTCTGCTCCCTCTTTCTGCACCTCTTCTGCCTGTTTCTGCACCTCTGCTGCCTCTCTCTGCACTTCTCTTGCCTCTTTCTGCATCCCTCTTCCCTCTTTCTGCACCTCTGTTGCTTCTTTCTGTACTTCTCTTGCTTCTTTCTGCACCTCTCTTGCCTCTTTATGTACCCTTCTTCCCTCTTTATGCACCTCTCTTGCCTCTTTCTCCACCTCTCTTGCATCTTTTGCACACACAGGGCTACTTTTAAACTGACCTCAGGCTCAGCAGTGCACACATGCAAGTGCAGAAAAGGGCTGCTGGCCTCTAAACTGCCACGCCCTATTATATGCTAGGGACTTAGAGGTAGTTTTAATCCCCCTGCCCTATTATGTACTAGAGCCTAATAGGGGAGGTCATGCAAATCACAGGGGTACCCCAACCCATAGTGTACCCTAGTGTATGTAGGTGTTTTCACTGTATTCTAAGTGTCCTTCAGTATAGCGCTGGCTCCGGGCCTGGTTAGGCAGAGTTCAGGGTCAGTCAGAGTCAGTTACCACCAGTACCAGTCAGCAAAAAGTTGGGGGGTGCCCAGGCACAGGTTGACTTTGCAACAAGGCCTCTTTCTGCACCTCTGTTGGTTCTTTCTGCATATCTCTTGCTTCTTTCTGCACCTTTCTTCCTCTTTCTGGATTTCTGTTGCCTCTTTCTGCATTTCTCTTGCTTCTTTCTGTGCCTTTCTTCCTCTTTCTGCACACGTCCTACCTATGTAGGCATAGTTAGAAATTAGCATTTAAAAAACCTTTGAAATTCACTAAAAAAACCATAGGTTTCAGGGACATTATAGTTAGAAATTATCATTTAAAAAACATTTGAAATTTACTGAAAAAACCATAGGTTTCAGGGACTTTATAGTTAGAAATTGGCATTTAAAAAACCTTTGAAATTCTCTGAAAAAACCATAGGTTTCAGGGGCGTTATAGTTAGAAATTATCATTTAAAAAACATTTGAAATTCACTGAAAACAACATAAGTTTCAGGGATGGTATAGTTAGAAATTAGCATTTAAAAAACCATAGAAATTCACTGAAAAAAACACAGGTTTCAGGGACGTTATAGTTAGTTGGACATTTCACTCATACAAAACCAGAGAAATTCGTCCATTATAGTTAGTTGAGCTAACTATAACTTGCGCGAAAAAAAACAAAGGTTACAGAGCCGTTATAGTTAGGCTCAGGTATCACTCATACAAAACCAGAGAAATTCAGCAGTTATGCCCCACAATGCACTGCTTATGACCTCACATATTACATCACTCATGATATTGTTAGTGACATCACTGATGACATCACTGATGACAACTCAAATGACATTGCATTGCGGGGCAGTGAATTATAGTTAGCTCAGCTAACTATAACTGCTGAATTTCTCTAGTTTTGTACGAGTAAAACCTGACCCTAACTATAATGTCCCTGTAACCTTTGGCTTTTTCAGTGAATTTCTAAGTTTTTTTAAATTCCATTTCCTAAAAATAACGTCCTTGTAACCTTTGTTTTTTTCAGTGAATTTCTAAGGTTTTTTAAATGCTAATTCCTAACTATAGCGTCCCTGTAACCTTTTCAGTGAATTTCTATGTTTTTTTAACTAGTAGTCGTGTTTGCAGAATGGTGGAGAAAGCGGGCTGTGCCTCCGACCAGTTCTCAGGAATCCCATTGTGTAGAACTTACAGGAGGTATCAGGAGGGCTTCTTGGCTCCCAAGGTCCCTCAGGAGTAAAGTGGACTTCATCCCCCAACCAGTAGTGCACCACGAGCTGCGTTTGCAGAGTGGTGGAGAAAGGGGGCATGGCCTCCAAAGACCTCTTACCAATCACGCTGTGTGGGACTTAGTGGAGCTAACAGGAGGGGTAGTTGGCCCCCAAGGACATCCTTTGGGGCCAACTCCCCCTCCTATTACCTCTAGTAGGTCCCATATAGCAGGATTGCTGAGACCTGATAGCAGGCCATGCTCCCTTTCTCCACAACTCTGCTAACACGCATCGTGTTCACTACTAGTAGGGGGGTGAAGTCCCCTTGGCTATAGAGGGTCCTTTGGGGCCAACTACCCCTCCTGTTACCTCCAGCAAGTTCCACACAGTGGGTTTGCTAAGAGGGTTTTGGTGGCCATGCCCCCTTTCCCAACCACTCTGAAAATACACCTCCTGGCACTCAACAAGTTGGTGGATGAAGTCTACTTGGCACTTGAGGGTCCTTGGGGGCCAACTAGCCCTCCTTTTACCTCCAGTAAGACCCACACAGGTAGATTGCTGAGAGGTCGTCAGAGGCCACGCCTCTATTTTCCACCACTCTGCAAACGTACCTCCTGGCACACTACTTATTGGGGGAAGACGTCCACTTTAGCCTGAGGCCCTCAGGAGACAAGGGGACCTCCCCCCCCCACCAGCAGTGTACTGAGAGGTGCATTTGCAGAGTGGTGGAGAAAGGGAGCATGGCCTTCGACCACCTCACAGCAATCCCACTGTGTGGGGCTTACTGGAGAGAACAGAAGGTCTTCTTGGCCCCTATGGACCCTCAGCAGCCAAGGGGACTTCATCCCCCAACCAGGAGCACGCCAGGAGGTGATTTTGCAGAGTAGTGGAGAAAGGGGGCAGGGCCTCAGATGAGTTGCCGGCTTTTTTTTTGTAAGGAACGGGGGCCATGTGCCCCCCTCCCCTGCCCTATTTTGATCCCAGGGACCCCATCCCCCTGGACGAGTCATTCATAATTTGCTTTATATGGGATCCATATCCGGGCCGATATTGCCTTGGGGACCCCATGCCCCAGGGCATGGCCACCTTGTTGGGGACCGTGGGGAGCCTGAAGGCCCCTGAGGTCCCTGCCGGCTCCCCGCCGCCTGCAGGAGACAGCATTGCTTTTGAACAGAGGGAGCTGGTAACATGCAGCTTCCTCTGTCCAAAAGCAATTCTGCTCCGCTTCATGCAACCAAGAGCATTTTTAATTCTCTCGCTTTCACGAAGTGGAGCAGTGCTTGCTATGACTTGGCAGGAGCAGTGCTCCAGCCAAGCCATAGCAAACTGCAATGTTCCAGGAGTGGGCACCCCGGGACATTGCTGTAGCCGGCCCTGGGGGTGGCGGTGCCCAGGGCAATGTAGGGCTCCTGGAGGGGGGCCACACAACCCCCTCCTTTGTTCAAAGTTGCCCCAGGGAGGTGGAGGTCCCCGGGGCTGGGGATCCACAAGACACCCCCTTAATTATTGTATTTGTGCCCCGGGTGGTGGTGGTCCCTGGGGCTGCTGAGGAGGCCGAATGAGGGACCCCCCACCATATCTGGGCGGTCAGGGTATTCCTATGCTGCCCTCTTTGCTTTATTTTTAACTTTTTTTCTGGGACACAGCTTCAAGCCGAGTCCTAAGATGGCTGCCAACACTTCCTGGTTGAAGTGTTGACAGCCAATCAAATTTGAGCAAGATTCGAGAGTCCACTGCATGACTCGTGTCCCCAGATATCTATATTTTTTAAAGTTAGATATCTCAAAAACAACTTAACAGATTTACACCAAATTACAAAAAGCACGCTTTCTGGACCAACATCTAGCTTTCTGCCAAATTTGGTGTAATTCCTTTTAGCAGTTCGGACTGTAGTCGTGTTCCAAAAATGAAAAATCCCTATAGGCTTAATATGGGGGAAAATGCGTTTTGGGACCCCCTTTTTTCTTGGCCCCACTTGACAGATCACCCCGAAACTTTCAACACCGCAGCTGAACCAAAAAGGGGAATGTTTGTGAAAATTTCATGGAGATTCGTCAAGCGGCACCAATGTTATTGGCAAAACAAAAAACGCTTTTCCTATGGAAACTTTGGTCCTAACTATAACTACCTACTGGCAACCGATTCACTGAAAAAACAAAGGTTACAGGGACGTTATAGTTAGGCTTACATTTCACAATACACTGATCATAAACTCCTGCTCAAATGGTTTGCACTAAAGGATATTTATTATATTCTTTTTGTGAAACTTTGCAGAAAGGAAGTGGCATTCCTCAAAAAAACTGGATTGATTCTCATCAGGGTCTTCTGACCTGAAGAGATGTAAACCCCTTCAACCTATAGAGTAGGCAATAAAAAAGTGATGATTTATACACGTCAGTTACTGTTACATACAGCTATGGAAAAGCCCATGTGAAAATGTGTCTGGAAAATTTAGCGAGCTCAGGGCAAACATCTTTTCATTGCCTGCATGTTGCATGATCAGACATAATCTCCATTCAACTTTATGCAATCGATTCCCAAATAAGAGCATGGAATGAATACAAATGGCATCCATGCACTGCAAAGGCTACTGATAAATGTGTCTCCGTGCTTTTGTGTGCGAAGATGCCTTAAGCATTGCCTCTGTGGTCTTGTATGTGTGTGTATGTGTTGCCACTGTGCTACTTTCTTCGTCTAATCTGTCAGCTTTGTCATTAATCACTGCATGCGCTATAGGAAACCAGAACTGTTGTTGGCTTTGCCAATTCCTTTTCTTTCACTACTACTAGTAAGCGTTTAATTTGAACACAACAACTGCATTCTAAGAGCAAGGCTTAGCTAAAAAGCCCTACATGCAAGAACCACACTTATGTGGAATAATCTATGCCTATTGGGAAAAAAAGCACTTCCTGATTGCTGGTACAGGTGGATATTGTAAGTAGAATTTATTTATTTTATTTTGAAGGTTTTATATAGCACAAACAAGACCCTTGCGGGTATCAGAGCCCTTTACATGGTAAATAAAAGGAACACAACAAGCATAGGGTCATAAAAATATGTCTCATACCAGATAAGCATCGTATATCCACAACAAGCATAGAGTAATAAACATTTCTTCTACAAATCAAGAATCGTATAAAAGGTAATATACATGGATCAAGTAAATTTAGACATAAGAAGGGTTTTCACTTCTTTTTTTAAAGATGCAGTAGAGGGGTTCAGTCTGGTTTCTGGGGGCAGTGCATTCCAAATCCTGGGCGCCACCCCCGAGAAGGAGCGGTTGGATGTTTTCTTCTTGGCAAATCTTTGTGGTTTCAGTAAAAGGTTGCTGGAGCTCTTGGAGGCTCTGTTGCCACATGAAGGCACCAATTTCTGTGTCAGGTAACTCGGGGTGTTGTGATGTATGGTTTTTTGCATCATGCATGCAATTTTTTGTTGAATTCTGGCTTTGAAAGGTAGCCAGTTAAGGGATCTGAGGTCGGGGGACATATGGCAGTTTCTTTTAGATCCTGTGATGAGTCTGGCTGCTGCGTTGATTGAGGCTCTTAGCGGGCCGTCGACGCTTTGGGAAGACCGCAGAGAGAGACACTTCCATATTCCAACTAGTGCTTGAACTGCCAGTTTGAAGTCATTTGCGATTTCGCTGAGTCAATAATAAGAGGTTGGCATTTGAGTGCTGTTAGGTGTTTCAGCCAATCTTGGATGATGGTTACTTGTGTGGGAGGAGCGATTAGGAGGAATTCGGTCTTGAGGGTATTTAGTTTCAAGTGGTTTTCGGCCAGCCAGGTCTGCGTTTTTTGACGCGTAAAGTTGAGGGATTTGATGTCCTCTAGAGAGTGGATCTTTAAGTATAGCTGGATATCGTCAGCGTACATGTGATAGTGTACGTTAGAAGAGCTGAGGATTTCTGTGAGCGGTTCCATGAATAAATTGAAAAGTGTAGGAGAGAGGGATGATCCCGGTGGGACTCCTAACGTGACTGGGACGGGGTTGGACAGGGATTGATTAACCTTGAATCTTTGCGATCTATTTTGAAGGAACGAAGTGAACCAATTTAGTACTGATCCAGTTAATCCCATTCTGTGTTTCAGTAGGTCTAGCAGGTTGTCGTGTTTGATGGTGTCAAAGGCCGAAGAAAGGTCAAGCAGGATTAGCAGACAAGCTTTGTTTTGGTCAAGGATTTTTAGCGCGTCATCTATGATCTGTGTCATGGCTGATTCAGTGCTGTGCCCTGCGCGGAAGCCGGATTGGTATTGGTTGAGCAGGTTGAAATGGTCTATGTGGTGGCCTAGCTGAATGTGAACACATTTTTCTAAGAGTTTGGCCAAAGTAGGGATGTTGGATATTGGGCGGTAATTATTTAAGTCCGAGGGGTCAACCGTTGGCTTCTTTAGGATGGGGATACCTGCCCAGCTTTGAGGAGTTCCGGGATGATACCTTGACGGAGAGAGGTATTTATGATCTTGGTCTATAGAGGTAGTAGCAGTGGAATGAAGTCTTTTAAGTAGTTTGCGGGAAGAGGGTCTGGGAAGTGGTTAGAGGGATTCAGAGCAATGAGCATTTTGAATATGACTTCTTCACTGTAAGTCGTGAAGGAGGCCCAGGAGGCGTTATTTTTGAGGTCGAACTTAGGTGAGCATACAGGTGGGAATCCCGGAGGGGGAGAAGAAATGTCAATGTGCGTGTCATTATGAGCTGTTAGGACATTGAGTAGGTCCGTCTTAATGTTTTCAGTTTTCATAGTGAAGAAGGAGGCAAAATCTTCGCAATTGGGTACTGAATCTGGATTAGCGTGGGGGAGGTGAGATGTACCCTTAGATTGTGTTTTGATTAGTTCAAATAGTTTTTTGGGACGGTTCTTGGCTTGGACTAGTTGATTACTGAAGAAGTCTGCTCTTGATCATCTGATCTTTCTGTAGTAAGAGTTTCTCATAGTCCTTAGCAGTTTGAGGAGGTTAGTGGAAGGTGATGATCTCCATCATCGTTCGATTGATCTTATGTTATGTTATGTTATGGGGTATTTGTTAAGCGCACGGCTACTCCGAGGAGTGTCCCGGCGCTGTCCTGACCCCAGAACAGAGCAATTAAAAGACCAAACAGCTAGAGCAGAGAGTCTACTCTACTGTTGGAAAAGCCAGGTCTTTAAGTTTTGCCTAAAGCTGAGGAGATCAAATTCTTGCCTAAGAGAGAATGGGAGACTGTTCCATAATTTTGCAGCTACTACTTGAAAGGAGCGTCCACCTTTGCGAGATCGGCGAAACATAGGCACAGTTGTCAATAGCTGGGTAGATGACCGCAGCGTTCTGGACGGTTTGTATGGCAGAATTTTATTCCTGATGTACGGGGCCCCGATGCCATTTAGGGCCTTAAAAGTCAACACCAGGGATTTGAAATTGACCCTTTGTTTCACTGGTAAGCAATGCAGGGATCTGAGGTGGGGAGACATGTGTGACCTGGGTCCTACCATAAGCACGGCCCTAGCTGCCGCATTTTGAACTACCTGAAGACGATTAAATAAGTAGTCCGGAAGGCCCAGATACAACACATTAACGTAGTCCAGCCTAGACATAATCAGTGCCTGGTCCACTGTTTTTCTATGAGGAATAGGCAGTAGGGGGAGAAAATTCCGCATCATTTTTAAGAGTCCGAAACAGGTGCCAGCAACCGATTGAACCTGGGACTTCATAGTCATGTCAGAATCTAATTTCACTCCAAGATTTTTCGTGATGGAAACTGGGTTGTCGGGAGGGGATAAAGTTTTTGGCCACCATTGACGCCAGTCATCGTCAGGAGTGTGTCCCAAAAAAATAATTTCCGACTTATCAGAGTTGCAGAGTAGTTGGTTTTGCCTAAACCAATCAAACACCTTGGTTAGGCATACATTGACTACATTGCCATTCAGCACCTCATCCTTCTCACAGGTAAACAACAATAGCGTATCATCTGCGTACGATATAATTTTTGCTCCGTATTGTTCAGCTAAAGGAGCAAGTGGGGGCATATATATATTGAACAGAGTAGGGCTTAAAACAGAACCCTGTGGCACTCCTACATTTAGTGGGGGGATGAGGGCTGAGAAGGGAGGAGCCCAGACTGTTTGCTGGCAGTTATCCAGAAAAGAGGCGAACCATCTGAGCACCGCGCCCCCAATGCTGCTCTCCCTCAATCTATGAAGGAGGCGATCATGTGGCACGGTGTCGAAGGCCGCTGAAAGATCTAATAATATCAGCACAGCCTTTCCTCCTCTGTCCAGAGTGGTTTTTATCGTCTCTGAGATTTCCAATAGAGCAGTTTCAGTGCTGAAATTAGCTCTGAAACCTGACTGGCTTGAATGGAGCACCTGGCTAACCTCGATAAAATCTGTGATGGTGGCATTCACGTATTTCTCCAAAACCTTGGAGAAATAAGGTAAAAGCGATATGGGTCTATAATTGCTGACTACCAAAGGGTCCGCTAATGGTTTTTTTAAGAGCGGAAGAATTTTTCCATGCTTCCAATTTTCTGGCAGCCTTCCTTCCGACAGGGATCGATTCAGTATCAGGTCTTAGAGATCGTCTATCCTCATTTAGTCTTCCATCGTACCACAGTTTTGAGTCTTTTGTGGAGATTCTCTTCAGTTGTACGGAGCGACTTTATCTAATAATTTGTTCATGGATTAGAAGTAGTGGTTAGTAAGATCTTGAGCATCGGCTAAGCCTTCAGGTGGAAGGAGGGTGTTGGTGCTGGAGGTTGTGGCTAGGTCGGCACCGATATTTTTTAGATTCCTCTTCCATATTTTAGTTCTCCTGGGTTGGGAAGGGTAAAGTTTTACTGATTCATTGATGAAGAATGTGATAATGTGGTGGTCCGACCAATCACAGGGTAGGATTGTTTCAAGCTGAATGGATTCAACTTTGGAAATTACTATGTCCAGGATAGAGCCTTTATCGTGTGTGGAGCTGTTACAGGTTTGGGTGAGGTCAAGGTCCAAGAGGAAGGCTTTGAGGCTATTGACCGCTGAATCATTCAGGTCGTTCCAGTGGAGATTGAGGTCTCCGAGAAATATTTGGGTATTTCGTTGGCCGGCATTAGTAGAGACAATATCCATGAGATGTTCGATGAATGTGAGGTTATCACCTGGTGGGTGATAGAGAGTGTGCAAAGAGCATACTGGCTTGTTATTAATAGTGATGTCTAAGCATAGGTATTCGCAAGAAGAGAATACTGGGGATTGTGCGCGGTTAACTGAGAGATTGTTCCGGTGTAGGCAGGCAATACCACCACCTGGTTTATCAGTTCTGTCTAGTCTGGTGGTCATGGGTAGGGGGTACCAGAATGTCGAGGATGGGCGCAGAAGATTCATTTAACCAAGTTTCTGTCAAAATTAGTAGAATTGTATGAAAAGGGCAGTTTTTTATATTCGGACTGTTGCAGAATGAGCATGGATTACATTGTAGAAACTTCCCTTGTCACAGATCGTTTTAAGGGAATACAAATATTTTTGGCAGCTAAGGCTTGGAGACAGAGGCAGTTAAAAAGCATTTTTTTATTTGGAAAAACATGTCGGCCGTTGTGGCCAGTTCCCCTTCTTTCTTTGTGGAGTCAATAATTCTTCCAATAGAAAACGGACAGCTAAACACTTCCCCAACTCACAAACATGGGGCCTCATTTATGGGGAATTGGCATAGGGCAGCACCGTAAATCTTCTTGCTGCTCTGCCCTGTGCCAATGTGAAAGGGCAGGTCTAGCTGCCAAGGTTTCAGATTGCTATGTGTGACATTTTCATAATTTCAGTGTAATTATGAGTGACATTTCAACAACTATGAGTGACACTTCCTCGTGCGCAAAATCTAGCAATGAAGATGAGGGAAACCTAAATATCAGAAATCACACCCATTGAGTGACAAAATGCTCTTTAGAGTCATGTGTTCAAACACACCTAGTTAAGCCAAACAGGTGCGCATGATAACAAATTTAAACCCATGTCCATCTCGTAGGGAGAAAAGTGATGAAACGGACTGGTTATCACAAGGACCATGGCACTGTGAAATTCTCAATGTAGAAAATCATGTGAGTGGGCAGCATTTCTTTATATAGGAAGAAGGCCCCCTACAGCACAACATGTAAACAAATAATGCTGAATAGCCAGTAAGCAATGTCATAAATATAACTGTAGTTCTTTTACTCGATAGCCATAGGTATATCAGTGAATGCCTGAGGCAGGCAGTTCTCCTTCCAAGAACCGCACACAGAGTGGCGCACATATGTTTATTTAGCTTTTTGTAGCAAGGACCAGGCCTGATGGGCGTTATTGAACTGTGCATGTGCTGCATTCATATAGTAGTATATTGTACATAAAAACAATAATGTGGCCAAACTTCATCAGACAGGTGACATGGGAAACAGTGCTCAATGCACTAGAGACTTAATTTTAAAAAAAGCATGCTAGGGTGCAGGATGTCAATCTAATGACAAGGCAATAGTTGCAGTAGTTACAGATTATTCACAGGCTGGCAGAGGGCACCGTCCTCAAACCCAAAAGCTCGCACACCCCCAGTCAAGCATGCTTACTTAGAGGCGCTCTCCCTCTTTACCAGCTCTCTCCACTGGCTCTGTATTCTGGTTCCAGATTTCAGTGGTGTGCTGGAGACAAGCTGGCACCTCCGGCTTGGGCCTTCTCTAGGTTGTCAGTATCCCATGCTTCACCAGATGATCCCCTTTCATTTTTCAATGGCTGCACACCCTGGCTGCATCTTGCTTTTAAAATGAAAGGTATTCAGCACAGCCATGAGATTGGGCGACTAACGGCGGCGGAGCGAGAAGACCGACATTGAGACAGTATGATGCCTGCCCCTGTATGGGCAAATCAGCATTGAATGTCACCGAGTGGAGATGCGGGCTGTTTTTACTTGTTTCTATAGCAGCGAGACAGGAGCCTACTACCCCTTGGAGACGCAGGGGTAGCGGCATAATGAGGCACCCATTTGGCACAGGCAGCGGTGCGAGCAGTGGCTGCAGCTCAAAAACGAAAGAAACAAATTCATAACTGCCTCCCGCTCGCACTGCAGCCTGCTTCATGAGTAACGTAACTTCCTGTCTTCCCTCTCTGCAAATCCACACTGTTTGCGATCGTGATGCCATGTCACGTGAATGCAGCTAATGAGCACAGCTGAGCGCCCCAGTCACCAGCCTGGCCAGTGCGTTACAGCATGATAATGTAACTTGAGTTGGTACGGTGTCAGTCATACAGTTTGTCTCTGCCACAACAGCGCCAGCCTGGTGAGTGTGCGGTCTGCGCTAGGGTGCTTGCTCTCTGCTCTAGCACTTAATTAACTTTCTATAAGTCTGGTGCTCCAAATATGAATATTAATGTTTTTATCTAAAAATTTGCACATTTCATTGTACGCACCATCACTGTACATGATCATCCCTATCAGCTGATGTTATTATTCCTGCCCTGGCTGATCAGGTTTCCTCAACTGGTTTTAATGTTTACTTAGTTGGCAATGTTTCGATGCGGTGTGGTTTTACTTATGATGGTTTTCAATGTATGTTTTAATTTTTTTGTATTTTATGGCCTGATTGGCCGAAAAAAGATCCTGTTTGAATTTGAATATTGAATAAATTTAGGTTTAAATTCCGCAAAAGGAGACACACTCAAGGGTTCACTGTTGCAATTCAAAGATACTACCATGTGAGCCATCACAAAAGCAGATAAATTCAAAATGTACTTAACTTGACACACATCTTTGAAAAAAGCAGTTCGTTTGACCTCAGCCAGTAATGAAAGAGGTCAGTGGAAGGATTACATAATCAAAAAAAGGAAGAAGTTGAGCCAAGGAGTGTCTTTCAGTATGAGTCCCACACATGTGCCTATGATGGTGATTTTTAACAAACACTCTATTTATCTTCCAACTGGATCCGATCCATTTCTTTTTAAACCATATTTGATTCGCTCAGCAGCTGACCAATGCTCTGAAGGCAGAAAAAAACCTCAGCCACTCATACACTACTCACAATTACTTGTTTGAATTTCAGTTACTGAGCAATTTACCCATGGTAGGAAACAACTAGGTGGGTGACAGGCTTGATGCGTGCCAATTGGGTTTACCTCTTTGGGGCTTTGGGGAGTTGAGACAAGTTAGGCATTTACCTGTCCACCCCTACACAAATGGTGGCTGTAGGGAGCATTGCATTTGCATTTTGAGGGGTAGCAGAGATTGGGGGCCACTCACATTGATTTAAACAGAAGAAATGCAGGAGAAAATTCAAGGACAAAGCAAAGATGCTGAGCAGAGATCAGCTGAATAGTTATCAGAGAAACTTTCATTTTTCCAATTCCCAAGGCAAACATCTAATGTAGAGAATGTTACAGGCACTCTGAAATTCTGAGAATCTGTTTGCCTTGGCAAATATAATCAGCCATTTGGAACTATGAGAATTTCTGGATGTCTTGCTCCATCACCAATATCCCAGGTTGTGGAGCCAGGCTCAGCCTAACTTGTTGCTCCTTACCACTAGGCACCTTCCACTGCCTAGAATTTCTTCATCTTTCTTATTTTTCTTGAGATTGGTGAACAAAACAGCATGACCTCATGGAGCACTTGTTAAATGAAGCTAGAGGATTCATACAGAAGAAAAGGCTTAAGTTACAGATAATGAAAAGAGGAGAAAGTTTAAGTGGAATATGATGAGATAATAGAGCGGGGATAATTGAAAGGATTTAGGGCTTGACAGTGTTTGAGGTGTGGGAGGTGCTGCCTGGCCCCATCAAGATACAACGAGCCAGCTACATTTAAATTTAATTTCTGGGATTGCAGTGTTTTTTATTTTCAAAGCTAATGTGACATCAATTTGAGAATTGCTTCAGCAAAAACAAACAATGCAGCACTGATGGCATTTTCTTTTTCAAAGACAATGTTCATGATAATGCTGGGAGTGTTGCACCCACCATGCAATGTCAATTGGAAAAACGTGACCCAATAACAAATGTTTTTGAATAACAGAAAATTTAAAAAATCAGCCTAGTGGTTTTATAAATCTCCTAAATAGGAAAAGAACAGCCCTCATACCCACTAGGCTCCACTGGCATCTAAATCATCCCTTTGCACACTTGGAGAACCTCTGTACCAAGAGAACAAAATGCAAAAAACAATATTCAGTACTGACAAAGGGTCAGCACATACCTTTCCTGTTGCTGTGCCCAACACAAACTCCATGGAAAATAGTTAAATCTTCTATATCATGTCAATTTTCTAAAGAGAAAATTGACAAAATTTAGCTTGCACTCTGTAGTTGCCTAATGTCCAAACTAGTGTTGTACCAATGCAGGAAACCTTGCCAGCATGATCTGCTTATAGAGAAGTCATACCTTCTGAGGTACACAAAACCATGATGATCTAAAATCACCATTCCACTTCACAAAACCCATCCCTCATCTCTGATCAAAGACACAGGGCCACATTTATAATTTCGCAGGTGGTCCATCATCCACCAAGGTGTCAGATGCCTTTAATTCCACCACCCTTGTGGACTACTGCCCACTATATTTAGAGATCTTCACTGGCCTGGCAGAGCTCTCTGTGCCTCCTGAGGTACTGTCATTTTCACGATTCCTCTCAAGGGACTAAACTTTGCTGACCGACAACCATGTTTCATCCGGAAGCTCAGCATACGTTTTTGTTTGGTAAAAAACAAACTCCCAAAGTGTGAGTTTTTTTGGTAAAATAAAATACTAATGACCCTAACACCCTGGGAGTTTTGTCCCACACCAGGGGGGCCATTTTTCTAATTATTTCTGTTCTGGACCACAATGATTTTCCTGGCAGTCCTGAAGAGAGAAAATGTAGATTAGACCATCTTTTTTAAATAGGGCAGATGGTCTGATGTACCAATGCCAATGGCCCAAAGTATGTCAGGCTGTCGGTGTAAGGTTTCTGGCAGTGGAAACAGAGGGAGCACTGCTGGCAGAAACATGAGTGTCTGCATGACTCTAAATAGAGAGGGATTACAGGTACTCTGCACATGTTTGTTTGTATGATGTGAGTACCCTGTGAGTGCACTGTGTGGCAAACCATAATTCAGGAGCATGACTCCTTAAGGAATACCTTTCTGGATCAACTTGATAAATGCCTCACTCTTGCAAGGCGTTTCATCAGACTGCCTAAAAATAAGTCACATCACTACTTTCCTTAAAAATACTGGTGTGGACCTGTCAGTGGTGTTTGACAAGGTAAATTGTCTCATTCTACCAAAAATTCACAAAGGGAAGAATGGGAAGGAAAGGTGTGGTTCAAAAATGCTTTGCATCACACTTCAACAATACTATTAAGCATACAGATCACAATATCCGTCTCATATCCTGTCTCTCTAACAAGGAGCACCACAAGGACCATTTATAATGCAGTCTTTTAATCTGTACTTGGATTCTTCCTGCTCTATTTTAAAACATTGTAAAATCTCCTATTAATGCTTTGCTGATAACATTCAGCTTGAGTTAATGGATGACACATCAGCACCTCAAATAAACTCCAGTGAAAACACAACTATAGTGATCTCTTCTCCCAAATGTGCTACAGTTTTGAAGAGCTGCCCTGGCACCCTTAACCCACTGGAAAACAGTCCTTCCATTTTGAAATATGCCAAATCCTTCACCTTTATGTTAGACAAAAATCTAAATCTCCACATTCACATTAATCCTTCAGCTAAGCATACATAGTTTGAAGCTATACTAGCTCTTAGAATTAAACCCTTCTTTCCTGATTAAGAATTGAAACAAGTCATCCAATTTCTGCAGTCCTGCTAAGTGCCACGCATGTTGCGTTAGGCATTCCACTTTAAGTTAAGTTCCTACAATACGCTTGTATTGCGGGGTATCTCTAATTCCCTGCCTTGTTGTGGATGGCTCTACACTTTTCAATTAGCTATCAACTAATGACAACTAGCGGCAGCCAGCTCTGTTGGTCAAAACAGCCGTAAGAGATCTGCTGACACATGGGCAAGCTTACATAAGCACCTGAGAAGAGGCACTCTTACCCAACCACGCAAAGTGTTCCAGAACTATGTTGCAGCTGCTGGTGAGAGTATTTGGGCCAAGTAGATGGGGTGGCTTAACACTTGCTGATTGTAGTGCATGTGTGGTAAAATAAATCCATTACATTGATGTTTGCAGGTCCAATTTAAGTAAATGAAAAAAATTACATATCTGAAATTCCTCCGCCTGCAGGTGAGAGATGCCATTGAATGAAAACCACTGTATTTTTGCAGGGTTTGTGTTTTGCAGGCGAGGCAGTGGTTGCCAAGTGGCCTTCTCTTAAGTGATTTACACTTTCTGCCAGTTCTGATTTGCAGTCCGATTAATTACCTATAAACTGTCTCAATTGGCTACATTAAGTGCTGGTTTGGAATGTCTTCACTGCATGAGATCCCATGTTTTATTAGTGTCAATTAATTTAAACATGTTTTGAAACAGACTTGTGAATTGCATTAATGTGCAGGAGCTGGTATATCCCACACTACAGTCAATACATTTTGGCCCATCATAGGCATTTTGGCACAATTTAGCTAAGCTGCACTTATGTTCAGTATGTGTACAGGGTGGTGCTAGGGACATGCACTCATTAAATGGACAAAACCACTTGGCTACTCTCATCAACAAAAATCAAACCACCAAACCATCAAAGTGTCACACGTGACGCAATCAAATGTCACACATAAACAGTGGCGGCTCCTCGAGGGAGTGCTGCGGGGTGGTGGGGCGGGGGAGGGGTAGGGTGGGGGATAGTAAACTCTGGCATACGGCCGAACGAAGTTAAGTAAACAAATACATAAATAAAATGAATTACATTGCGCGCGCTGCATCGCCATTTACATTACATGAGCTAACAATAACTTAGGCCTCCACAATGCAATGCTTATAACCTCACATATTACATTACTCATGACATGCTCAGTGACATCACTGATGACATCAAAAATAACATCACTGATGACATTACTGATGACATCATCCACTCACACCCACAAACAATCACTCATACACCCACTCACACCCGCCTACACAACCACTCACATACCCATTCACAGACATGAGTCGGACACACCCACCCACCCATCCATAGAGCCACTCACACACCCACTAACTGACTTGTATAGGCACTCACACAACCAGTCACTCACCCATACAGATACTCACACACCGACTCACTTACTCGTATACATACTAACACATGTACTCAGTCACCTAAACAGTCACTGAGACAACCACGTAGTCTCCCATACAACCCTTCTCACACTCACTTACTCAGCCATACAGCCTGTCACACAACCAGTCACTTACCCATACAGCCACTCACAAACCAACTTACTCACCCATGCACCCATTAACACACCCATTCACACACCCATATAGCCACTTATGTACCCTAACCCTCACCCATACAGTCAGTCATGCACCAGCTCACTCACTCACACAACCAGTTACATAACCTTTCACACATCTATACAACCACTCACACACCCACTCACTGACTCTTACACCCATTCACATAGACATTCACTCTCCTAAACAGGCACTCATACCCTGTCACTTACCTATACACACACTCAAACAACTACTCAATAACCTATACAGCCACTCACACACTCATTGCCTTATACATACAGCCGATCACACAGGCACTAAGTCATACATACAGCTATTTACACACCCACTCACACACTTATGCAGCCCATCAGACAGCCACTGACTCACCTATACAGCAAGTCACACACCTGTTCACTGTCCAAACCAGCCAGTCACACAGCCACTCACTCACCCATAAAGCTACTCACAAACCCACTAACACACCCATTCAGCCACTGACACAGACACTCACAAGCCCATACAACCACTAACACATTATTGCAAGGTAGATGTATTATATGATATGGCTGGTGGGCCTTATCATGTAATACTAACACAATACTCAAAAGTGGACCTTGCATTCACCTTTAGCAGCCTTAGCTCAGTACTGGTAGTGTGGCACAGAGCAGTCAGGCGTGTTTAGAGGAACATTTGTTAAGCATTTCATAGTACCAGCATTGACACTGATTAAGTGACACAACTCGAAAAAGAACTTGACACTGGGTACCACTGGTACCATATACTAGGGACGTCTCAGGGGACAGAGTACCTTGCCAATTGGGTGTACCAATTCATATCACTTTTAGTGGAAAGAGAACAGGCACTGGGCCTAGTTAGCAGGTCCTTGAGCACTATGAGAATCACAAAACAGCAACTAGCAGTCTACAATGTGGCAAAAAGAGGGGGACATCTGCAAAGAAGTCCAGTTTCCAACATGACCACCTCCCAGCCAATATGCCCAGGTGACTCAACCCACCTCTGGGAGAGTATACCTGGCTTGTTAGGTGAGGAAGCAGGAAAGAAACTGGCTATTTTATTGCAGGGCCTACTCTTGCCTCACATCCTCTCTGTAAGGTCGCTCACTCTGGGAGGCTGACCCATCTCAACACTTATAGGACTGATTTAAAAACTAACCTTTGCTATAGCTATTTTATCTTCCTTATCCCCTTTTACCTTGGCTATTGAGGTGCCCACCTCACCTATCTTTATTTTAGCTCAGGTGACACCTAGCTTACTCACAGAGGTTACCCAACACTTGAGTAACCCCACCATGACCAGCAGGGTCAGTGGGCCTAACTTACTTTTGGCCATGGGGTGTGCTTCCCATGTCAAGGCCAGCGCAGCCTTGAAATCCAGCACCGAGCAGAGACTACTGGAAGCTGTCAGTATCCAAAACCACACCCTGCACTCTCCATTGACAAGTGGCTGAGCTGCCTCAACGGGGCAACTGTGGGTTCTTGGAAACTCTCTTGCTGTTTTGAGTGGGGGGCAAGCACATATTGCGGCAGGCACCCTTCTTCCACTCTCCCTTCTGTCAGACAAGGGACAGCACCCTTGTTCTGCACAGCTGTCTGACTGTTCAGGACTTCTTCAGGAACAGGTGAAGCCTTACCTGGGCCAACTTTGAACTCTACCCCTACTGAGTCAGAAGGCCCTTGGCTCACTCGTTCCTTTTTTTTAAGTGGCATCCTTTTCCTCCTTTGGTTCCCTTTCCTTTGGGATACCTGTCTCTCAACAGAAACTTTGGGTTGGGAGATGTTCTGGGCAACCACCCCACTTAGGATCTGACAAAATTATGGTAGGTCATTACTCAGGAGGCAATTCAAGTGGAGGTCATCATTGACTGCCACTTTATTTTTATTTTTATTTTATTTATTTGCATAGTTTTATATAGCGCTGGCTAGACCCGGAGGTATCAGAGCGCTTTACATGAGGATCAGTGAGTTACAGGTTCCATAATTATAAAGACAAGTATAGACATAGGAGAAATGAAAAGAAAAAAGAACAAAAATAAATAAATAAATAAACATGAGATTACACAATAATGTGAGATTATTAGCGCGTACACATGTCTTTTGGGGAGTGAAGAGGTAGAGGGGGAATGGTAAACGGGGGTAGGGAATGCAGGTAGGAAAAACACAACGGTGAGGCGAGGAAAACGATGTCCCAACTAAGGGGTAACCTCCATCTCTAGGGCCACTATGGCTACAGGCCTAACTGAAACTTTCCCAGAGACTCCCCCTATCTTCTTGGTTTTTCCTTTCACATACTAATCTGGGGTCACCAACCGGTCCACCGCTGTGGTGTTACTGGCACATGTGTCTCTCAGGACAATGGCAGGGATTCCATTCACCTGAATGGAGTGGAAGTGCCTACTCCTACTCTAAGGGATCACCAGCTTACCATTTGGTCCTGTTTCATAATGGTAAAAGGGCCCCCTCACCTGAGGAGTCCTCCCCGAAGGCTACACTGGCTAGCCCAGTGCCAACCACCTTCTTCTTGGAACAAGCTGGGACACCTCTGTAGTGACCTGACTGCAAGCAGTCAAAACACAACCTGTTATCCAGAAACATTTTGAGTCCGGGGTTCCACTGCCTCTGCTTGTCAGAGTTTGTGTAGGATTCACTCTCCTCCTTTTTAGGGTTCTGGGGTCCTGATGGAGTCTCTTTGGTGAGCTTACCACCTCCCTTCTTTGACTTGTGTGGGCCTAATCCCCATCCGTTTGGAGTCACCCCCCCTAGAGCTTCTTGGGTACTTAAGATCTTAACCTCTTGTTTGCTTTCTTCCCCAACTCGGTAAGGGAGGTCAAATTAGAGTCTACCAGAAGCTGTTTCAATAACTCTGTGATACAATTACTCAAAATGTGCTCCTTCCTAATCAAATTATACAGCCCATCGCAAGTGTCCACTTTATTACCTACTATCCAGCCCTCCAGTGCTATGAGTAAGGAGTCAACAAGGTCCACCCAAGTTTGGTGCTGCCTCTTTTGGGTCTCTCTGAACTTTATCTTGTTCTCCTCTGTGGTAAGTCCAAACCACTCAATTAGTGTCTCCTTCATGTGTGAATAGGACTCAGCAACACTGTCATCAAGGGTCAGAAGTCTATCTCTGCCCTTTACTGAGAATAACTCTCAAAGTAGAAAGCCCCAGTGTTGGCGACCTATCTTCCTCATGCTGCAAGCTCTCTCAAAAGCTGCAAACCACTTATTTCTGCCATCTCCATCACTAAACTTTGGGCAATCCCTCTGGGGATCTTAGGGCCAAAAGACTCCTCTTTACCTTTCTTGCTGCAACCATCCTTGAGGAATAGACCCCATTTAACCCTCTTTTCCTCTAGGGCTGGTCTCCACTCTTCCAGTCTTTTCTCCTTCAAGGAGAGTTCATCAAGCTGGTCAAGGACATTTTCTACCACCCTACTAGTGGAAGGAATTCTAGAGTGACCTCTGTCACTTTCCACTGGTGAAGGGGGTATGGGGAAGTTCTGAGATTCAGGAACATCATAGGCTTCTCCTTCATCAACTTGGGCTGAGACCAACTCCTCATCTTCTTCTGCTGTGTGACTAATAGAGAAGTCTTCACCCCTATGTAGGTTTTGAACCTCATACTCTTTGAGGACCTGTTCCAGGTTCAGTCTCTTAGAGATTGCTCTAAAGCTAATGCCTCTAAGTTTGCATAATGCCCTAAGATTATTGCTCTTTAGGATAGAGAAAATAGGCTGATCGAGGGTCAGGACATTCTCTATCATGCTCTACTAGTTTAGAAGTTATTTTAGAGTCCACTCTTTCAGGATTTGCCAACTTGGCAGAACACTTCTTTGACTGCACAGACCTCCTATCCCACTCTAAAGGTGTGGCTAGCATTTTGGAGGTGTATGCCTCCTGCATTATTTTCCTGCCTGTTGGGCTGGAAAGGGTGGGAAGGGCTTGGTCCTTCACTGGGGACAAGTTAATTATACATCAAGGGAGGTGAAGCCTTTGAGACTCAATGCCTTGATTACTCTTTCACTAACCATCCTGGGAATGGCAGAGGTGTAACTCCCAGGTCCTTTATTTCCCATCCTGTGGACATGCTAGAATGACCAGCAGGAGGGCAGACTCTTGTCTTGGCAGCAACCAGCTCGGGGAGCCTGCAAAGGCACTGGGTCTCGTGTTCCCTAGGAGGGTACCCACTCAGGGCTGTACTCCTATGCATGCCAGCTCACCCTTAACACAAGAATCGTGTTGTGGTGAAAAAGCACGGTGTTTGACACCAAACATGACACAATTCGGTTGTTCCATAGTGGAGCTGGCTACCTCAAGTTTTCTCGGTCGCCAGCCCATATTACACTATGGCCCGTCGGTCTGTGAGTGAGTGCGTGAGTGTCTCAGTGGGTGTTAGAGTGGGTGCATGAGTATCTGAGTGGGTCTGTGAGTGGATGTGAGAGTGCCAGAGTGGGTTTGTGAGTACTTCCATGTGTGTGTGTCAGCCTGTGAGTGAGTGCATGAGTGAGCCTGTGAGTGGGTGCATAAATCTCTAAGTGGGTGTCTGAGTGGGTGCATGAGTGTCTGAGTGGGTCTGAGAGTAGGTTTGAGAGTGTCTGAGTGGGGTTGCAAGTACTTCCATGAGTGTGTGAGCCAGCCTGTGAGTCGTGCATGCGTATCTGAGTGGGTCTGTGAGTCTCTGAGTGGGTCTGTGAGTAAGAGCATGAGTCTAAGTGAGTTTGTGAGTGGGTGCATAAGTGTCTGAGTGGGTCTCTGAGAAGGTGCATGAGTGTCTGAGTGGGTCTGTGAGTGGGAGCATAAGTGTCTGAGTGGATCTGTGAGTGGGTGCATGACTCTCTGAGAGGGTCTATGATTGGGTGGATAAGTCTCTGAGTGGGTCTGTGAGTAGGTGCATGATTATCTGAGTGGGTCTGTGAGAGAGTATGTCAGAATATCAATGGGCCATGCATGTGTGAGTTTCTGTATGGGTCTGTGAGTGTGCATGAGTATCTGAGTGGGTCTGTGAGTGGGTGTCTGAGTGGGTCTATGGTGGGTGCAAGAGTCTCTCAGTGGGTCTCTGAGTGGGTGTCTGAGTCTCAGAGTGGGTCTGTGAGTGGATGCATGAGTCTCTGATTGGGTCTGTTAGCAGCCGCGTCCGTGCAGGAAACAGCGGTGGGGCCACATAGGGGGGGGGTTTCGAGGGACGAGGCTGAGGGAAAATTAATTATTTATTTAATTTTCCCTTGGCATCGTCCCTCGAAATACCCCCCACGTGGTCCCACCGCCCTACTGCTGTTACCTGCATGGACCGTGGCTCTCTGTGAGTAGGAATCTCTGAATGGGTCTGTGAGTCAGTGTGTGAGTGTCTGAGTGGGTCTGTGAGAAGGTGCATGAGTGTCTGAGCGCATCTGTCTTTGGGAGCATAAATCTCAGAGTGGGTCTGTGAGTGGGTCTAAGTGAGACTGAGGGTGGGTGTATAAACGTATTGAATTTTTTTTATATCTGTGATATTTTCGAAGGTCGTGTCGTATACGCGAATATCACAAGAAGAAAAAAGACATGGTTTTCAACATATTATACCCTTAACCCCTTGACCGCGATCGGAATTCCGCTCGTGTGCTGGACATTCCGATCGCGGTTGTGGTCGTGACGAGCTCAGCTCGTCATGCGCACAGCGCTACAGCGCAGCGTGACGAGCTGAGCTCGTCACGCGCATCGAAGGGGTTAAGGGGTTCCTCAAAGACCCCTATATTCCTCTCATGGGGTCACGGCACATCCAACCTAACCCCTTATACCAATTTCTGCCATTAGGTTTGAGCCTCAGGTAAAATGGTGGCCACAACTCTCTGCTCAGGTTGCAGCAGGGTTGCGCCAGCTAATCATGGCATTCCTACTGGCACGCGCATTCATGATTAATCGCGGAGTCGGCACAAGTTAGCTGTGATCATAGATAAACAAATTTTAGATATAGATATTTCACCTTCAATTTTGGCAGATGCCAGCAGGCTCATGAATGGCAGCAGTGCTGGCTAATTACGGGGCCGCTGCACCCGTTTCTGTATGCCATAATCTGCTCACTCTTCAGTCAGGAAGAGGCCAGCACACTCTGGCCCGTACATCAAATAAAAATTCATCTTGTAACTCATAAGTTAAATTGTCACTTATACACTATGGGTGTATTTTATGTGTACTCTAAGTTGGTGTCACTCATCATGACCAAGGTTTCAGCAAAAGCCAAACCGCGTAGATGGGTCCACTTTTTCTCCCACAAGAAACATTTTTATTTGATGTATCGACCAGAGTGTGCGAGCCACTTCCTGATTGAAGAGTGAGGAGATTATGGTATATATAGATATATGTAAACATTTGATGACACAAAGAGGTCTTCTTAAATTTCCCATGTAATGAATGGTGCTGCATTAATCTTTATTATATAATGTCACATAGCATCATCATTGATATCCTTCTATTTGTGATTAAATGTGGTACCCTGCCACTTGTATCAGTACGGACAGATGAAGCTTGAACGTCACTTCCAAAGTTGAATAAAGTTGGGGACCTTTCCTCTTCCTGAAGGTATTTGAAGTTTCCCAACTTCGCTCTACTTTACAGAATGTGAAGTTCAAAGCAGCCAGCACACAAGTGGTGATGACATGTCGTTAATGGTGCACACTGGTGTGTGGAAGATGCTTAATAAAACTTTTTGTGACATTAAAGGGAAAGGGACATCCATACAGATAACATTTCCATCAGGAACTACAGAGATGAGGCAATGGTGCTTGGGTGGTGTGAACGTAGATACAGGTGACTGAGCCAGGAGTAGAGAACGCTAAAGGGAAATTGGTTAGTGATAGGATTGTACTTAGAAAAGGGCTGCAGTAGGGCTGCAGCAGTCCACTTTCTGCCCTGAGGTGCCCTAAGAGGCAGCCAGAATGATTTCTACCTGCTGTGAAGTACCTCCAGGGCTGCCATTTATAATCGGTTCACAACTTCACACATCTCTCCTTATGACACATATCACTTATTACTCGATGCATTTATCATCTTAAAGACAAGCTCTTAAATGTGTTTTTATTAACTTTAGTGCTTACATTTCATTTGCTGCAAAAGGGACCGGACCTGCAGTTGTTTAAAAGTTACTTACCTTTGTTAAGGTGCGCAAACCTCCTTGATGTAAATATGTCTATGAACACACCCACATTTGCTGATGTTATCTTCTCTCCAGCTTCATATAATGCCTAATTTAAAGAACAGAAAATAGATACATATGCTAATGTTGATTTCATACATAAAGTGAATCATTGTCTTTTATTTCATTTTTCTAGTCTAAAAACAATCCTTTGACTAGGACATTTACAGCTGATGGTTGCAAAATAGTATAAAATGTCAGCTTCACTCAAAGTACATTGTGTCAAACTGTTGTGTTAAAGCACATTTTTGAACAACATTTCATTGCCTTTAACAGTTAAATATTGTTATAGACATATGAGTGAGGGTCAAGCCCACATCTGAAGAAACAGTACGTTCAAGTGATGTGGACGTCAAAGATAAAATAATCAGAATTTGGATGCTGCGCAAGTGATTTGGCTGTGACCCTGATGTTCCATGCATTTAACACCAAGAGAATGACATCTGATAGCAAAGGCACGTTTGCCAGGAAACTGTCATTAAGAAGTTAGCAGTAATGGATCCTCAGCCAAAAATTGGCAAATCCCCCGCATCTGCCAAATCCTCACATTCCCTGCCTCATTGAGATGTTGGGGGATGCTGGCCTTCCAGATGGTGGTATTGAAAACAGCTCCACTGTTACAATCACCCTATTTGCTGACATCTGCCAATGGCTTTGGCATCAGAAAGCCCACCCAATGTATTTGCTGTGTGAGAATGAGAAAGCAGAAAAAGCCTGTGCCAAGCTGAGCTATGAGTGCTCTTTCCATGTTGGCATTTTTTGTCTCTGTCATTCCAGAACATGACAAACCCTTTACATAGCACATTCTTTGGTAGGATTCCATGTCATTTACAAGGGTTTTTATGAATGGATAAACTTATCAGTACTTTTTTAAGGTCATGTCTAAAGTCCCACAGCTGTATGTCACGTTACAATCCAAGACAGGTGAATACAAATTGTCTATTGACATCTGATTCGTAATCACAGATCATACTTTGCCTAGGAAAGTGTCAAGGAAATTATTCAGACAATTCAGTCATGAATGGTCGAGGAAAAGCATTCTGCCTCGCTATGGATCTAGGAATGAAGTTATGCTGTTGCCCAGTGTTTTCCAAACCCGCTACCATTCACATGTCTGGCACCTTGAGTAGTGCTTCAACCCTGGTAAAAAAAAACATAAGAAACCACTGAAAAGTTGTCAACTTCAGCCAGACTGTCATCACTTCCACAGTGAACACTCTTCTGCCAGGTTTATCGGCCGAAGAAGCAAGATCTGTCTGGTACAAAGGCAACTGTGAAATCACTGAAATGACTTGACTCCTACAGCTAACAACAGGACCACTACCAAATCTAGAAGGATTTAAGTGTGCCTCTCAGTCAGGACTGTTGTGGTGGAAGTTCCTGACTGGCTACATTTCTTATCCTCACTAATGCTCTTCTCAATCTTTCCCACTTACCCCTTCCGTCTCCACCAGATTTGAATCATTATTCAAGCTCTTCCTACATGTTAAGAAATCAATAATTGTGAGGCATTTTTCTCTGGATACTGAGACTGTCAGTAGTTACCAATCAATATTTGTGGTCAGTACTGTCATTTACCACTGGTGCCCAAAGGCCTCACATACTATTACAGTCAAATTAGTTTGGCAAGTTTGTACGTTTACACACTTGAGTCGTCAACGGAAGTTGTAGAGTTTGCAGAGTTACAAAACCTCAGGGCTCACAGCCCTAAATATATATATTTTTTTAACTACAGCTAGCAATGCAAAAACACAGCTTTCCTTTGTTTAAAACAGACTGACGGCTAGCTCAGAACAGCAGAGAAACTGGCACCACTAGGCACCTTTCCTTCCTGTGCCCTGTCTTGACGATCTCATATGCATACTGTAGTGAGTGAGTCCACTCCAGGTAGGTTATTCAGGATTATGTTTATTGTAGCATACAGGTGCTGCGCAGCAGCCAGCTCTCTCCAACGTCCAGTTCGCAACTGTGCCCACTTTCAAACCAACATTCTAACTAGAATGCCAGTGGCCAGAACATCATGGCTAAAGCATTCTAAACTTGGAAGGAGGACACTACATTATCTTCCTCCTCATAAACCATAAAATGAGGAAGAAAGGAGAAAAGAAAAAGAAAGGAAGGAAAGAGAATAGAAGAACAAAGAATAGTAAAAATTCTAACGATATTTAGCAGGAACAAAACGTTGACGGCAACTTCTGCGTAAACCCTCAAAAGAAGGAAAAGAAGAAGATGAAACATCATTTTGATTACATGGAGGATTTTGATTGATACACCCAGAGACCTTTACAACTCTGGAAACATTCCACCAATTCTTTAAATTAACTCTTACAGCATTTCCACATACTTTGTCGACAGTGAAAGGTTCAGAATATTTTGAGCTCCCTTTTTTACAATGGACAGGAATCTTTATGCGTACAATGTCACCAACAACAAATGGTCGCGAGACAGATCTTTTCCTGGAGTCAAAATAAAGTTTCTGGCGGGATTGGGCTTGAGACACATTGCACCTCACAAACTCATCTACATCACACACAGAGTCCATTTTCACCCATCTGGACATCCATCCTGGACAAACTTTCGAGCAAGGTTTCCTCCCATGTAATAGTTCGTAAGGGGACACCTTAGTAGTCGAGTGCGGCGTGGTGCGATAGAACCATAACATGGATCTCACAGCATTCTGTACATTGCACCTTCCAGCCAAAGCCCACTGTACACAGTTGTTAAGGACTCTATTCATACGCTCGACCAAACCATTGGTCTGTGGGTGATAAAGCGCACTTTTTGCATGTGTGATTCCACCCTGGCGTAAGAATGACTCAAATTCATGGCTAACAAATTGTACCCCATTGTTGCTTACAATTGTAGAGGGAAACCCTTCTCGCAAAAAGATCTTTCAAGAAGTCAATCACATTACTTGAATTAGGATCATTAATAAAACGTATTTCTGGCCATTTTGAATAATAATCTATGGCCACAATCGCAAATCTGGAGTTAACAGGAAGCATATTGAATGGTCCAACTAAATCAATCCCTATTTTTTCCCAAGGCCTATTAGGTAGCTCAATGGGTTGAAGAGGTGGTGTACGAACTTTCAAATTCTTCTCAGAGTTAGAACAAACAACACACTCCCCAACAAACATGTCAACATCCTTGTCCATTTGTGGCCACCAAAAGTGTTCACGTAATCTTCTCTTGGTAAAAGTTTTTCCCAAATGACCTTCATGTGCGCCCATGATCAACCTAGCTCTTAGTACATCGGGTGGAATCAATCTATCACCGCGTACAAGAAGACCATCCTCGACAGAAAGTTCCGGAGAGACTTTAACAAACATTTGCAGAGAAAGATGAGCATTTTTCTCTCTCGGCCAGCCATTTTTCACACACTTAATAACTTCTCCAAGTAAAACATCTTTGGATAGTGAATCTCTCCACTCTGTCTCACCAACAGCACACATGTCCTCCAGCAGAAGAGGAGCAACAAAACAATCTTCATCATCATCATCGTCAATCTCATTATCACAGTCAACGGGGTGCCTAGAAAAATAGTCCGCCCTCACATTCTTGTTTCCAGGAATGTAGGTGACTTCAAAATCATATTGTAACAGTTTAGTTGACAATCGTGCAATCCTAGGGGTATGTTCTTTAAGCCTATCACCAGAAAGAATAGAAATTAGTGGACTGTGGTCCGTACGTAATTTGAAGTGTTTTCCCCAAATGTACGGACTAAATTTTCTTATGGCCCAACAACACGCTAACAATTCCCTCTCAATAACAGCAAAATTAAATTCCGAACCTCGTAGTACCCTAGAGGCATAGCCTAAAGTATTCTCATGTCCATTGATGTTCTGGGTGAGGACGGCACCCAATCCCAAACCGCTAGCATCCACAGTGATGGTGCATGTAACATTTGGGTCAAACGGTTTGAGTATCTTGGGACTAACTAGCTGATGCTTTATCCACTCAAAAGCTTCTTTACAGTGATTATCCCAAAGGAAAACAACACTTTTCTTGAGCATATTGGACAGGGGTTGAACTCTGGAAGCGTAGTCAGGTATAAATCGTGAGTAAAACTCACACAGACCAATAAATGACTTGAGACCTACCTTGTCCTTGGGAGCAGGACAATCTACTATGGCTTTGACAAGACCAGGTCTCGGTTCAACACCATCTTCTGAAAGGACATGTCCTAAATACTCCACCTTCTGTACTCTGAAAACACATTTCTCTTTTTTAAAACTACACCAGCATCACGCAAAGCCTCCAACACACAAAACATGGTATCATCATGTGATTCGCACGTCTCACCGTGAACTAGTACATCGTCTTGGAAGACAACCACACCTTTAATATTTTTGAGCAAATTAGACATAATCCTCTGGAAAACTGCTGCCGCAGAGGCCAGCCCAAATTGCATGCGGCAGTATTGGAAAGACCCAATAGGGGAAACGAAAGCAGTGAGATGCCTAGACGATGGGTCGAGAACCACCTGGTGATACGCTGACGCCAAATCCAATTTGCTAAACCACTTCGAACCATTGATCAAGGATAACATGTCTGTAATCTTTGGGAGGGGATGCGAATCAATCCAAATATTTTTATTAAGACTGCGTAAGTCTATGCAAACACGAAGCTCACCATTTTTCTTTTTAGCAACGACCAAAGGAGATAACCAAAGAGACGATTCTATCGGTTCGATGATACCCTTCTTACAAAGCCCATTGAGCTAATGTTCCAACTGATCCCTAACACTGAATGGAACGTTTCTAAGCCTATGCTTAACAGGTATAGCGTTGTCTTTGACCTTATTAACATGGGTGACCTGTCCAAGCCCATCACCAAAAACCGAAGGAAAACGATCACTCAATATGTCAATAAAATCATCCGAACGAAGAATAGAAACTTGGTCCCTTGTGCCTGGTCTAAGTACCATCTTGAAAAGTCCCTGATGGAACCATCCAAGGATGTTTAAACCCTTGATAGCTACATAGACTTTGCCAAAAATCTTCCGTCCCCTAAATTCTAGTGTGTCCTCAAAATATCCTGCCAATTCGATGGTCCTCCCTTCGTTTGAAACAGGAGACCGATCAGGAGGTTGTAAAAGGCGAGACCCCCAAACCTCTTTGAACCTTTCTAGTGTTACCATGGTTATTCTCGCACCTGAATCAACTAGCAAACAAACTTTCTTACTACCAATTTCAACATCAACATAAGGATCCACACACTCAGTGCATTCGTTTGTTCCATTGTTCATATCTCCGACTACAACAACCATGTCCCTTAAGTCATCTTGAATGTTGTTTAAATCATCATGTTTAGATTCGGACATAGAAACATTCGCAACTGACGAAGATGTGCTAGGAACCTGTTTAGCATCTTGGTGAAAAGAAAAACCCCGCCTCCCATTCTGACAAACTTTTGCGAAATGTCCTAGTCTCCCACATGTTCTACAGATGACATTCTTAGCAGGACAAGTGCGTCCTAATTTAAAATGAGGATAATTGACACATTTAAAACAAATATTCGTTTGTTTGAAAAACTTATTTTCAGGTGGTGTATAGGTGTTATTTTTAACCCCTTTTGACCTTACTACATTGACAGATTCTTCTTTCATGGTGGTGAATGAAGATTTCTCATCTAGTTCCTTCACGGAAAACTTTGAAAGTTCAATGCTCTTTGCGACACGAATGGTTTCCTCTAGAGTAGGATTGCCTAAAGAGAGTAACTTCTGTTGAATACTCTTGTCAGTGCACTTACAAATATACAGGTCTCTTATCAGTTGATCTCTAAACCCCTCAAATTGACATTCTGCACTCAAAATGCGCAGTGCAGAAATGAAATCTTCCACCTTTTCTCCATGTCTCTGTTCTCGCTTAAAGAATTTGTGCCTCTCGACGACAAGACTAGGTTGGATATCAAATCGTAATTCTAGTTTCTTGACTGTCTCAACAAATTCATCAATCTCCTCATCATCAGCAGCACGTATTAAAGGGGGTAAATGTTTGAAAATGGATCTCCCTTCGAACCCTAAAACATTAAGCAAGAGACACTTTTTCCTCTCAGCCCTGTAGCGTGAACCACCTATGGCACCAATATAGGTTATAAAAGCATCATACCATTTTTTCCATGAGATGGGAGGCTCGCCTGGCGTCTCCAGAAAAGGTGGAGGTGGGGAAACTGACTGCATATTGAATATACAACCTTGTGTTGAATGTACAACCTTGTAGAGATAATTCAAAAATGACAAATTGTCAAGATAAACACACAATTAGTGGTGTGCGTATCACCGTGAAGTAAAAAGAAGATTTCACCTCTAAATGTATCCCGTTTGTTTGGTGTGCCCCTCACTGTGAATATAAATATTAATGTATTGTGCGCCAGTTGTGCATATCACTCTTAATAAAAATAGTTCCCTTCCGTACTAATCTCCTTGTAGTACAAACTTTTCTTCTGCGAAAAGGTGTTCAAAGTTGACCTGTATGTCTGATGCTGAAGGGAATAGTTGTAACGACGTACCCTGATTCTGAAATGGTGTGCGTGTCACCGATCACAAGCACGTTAAGTTGAACATTGGGTCTGATCCTGTTAGCAATAGTTGTAATGACCTAGCTTGAATCTAAAATGGTGTGCATGTCACCGATAACAAGCACGTATGATCATGACCTAGCTTGAATCTGAAATGGTGTGCATGTCACCGATCACAAGCACGTAGGATCAAAGTGAAAAAAAACACAAAAAAACCCGGACATGTGAAATGGTGTGCGTGTCACCGATAACAAGCACGTGTGATCTTTATTTTCATTTCCGAGTATAAACAAACTCGCTGCCAGAGAATGACGTACACTGAGTTTACGCTGCGCTCACCGTGTTTTCCGCTTCATCCGACGAATTATCCTGAAAGCACGCAGTGGCGCCAACCAAAAGATGGCGTCGACGTAGTGCGTGAACCAACAGGTCAGTGGTTCACGACGTAAACCACAACGTTGCGTGAAAACTCCTATGATGGCGTAGCTAACTGAGGCTGAAACGCTCACCTGCAATACTACGCTGTGACGCGCTGTGACAAGGGTTAACTCGATACCCTCTTTCTTCCGCTGCCGCTTTTAACTTTTCCGCATTAATAAAGCGCAACACAGTACCTCACAGCCTTCATCTCCGGCGTAGTTTTTCTTTCATCGACGAAGACAACGTGATGCTAGGATTCTTCCTATGCGCCGGTTAGCTGATGAAGTCTTGTTCCTTACTCCTCTCGTGGGTTCGTTGTGCAGACACCTGTTTCCCGTCGTCGCCACGTATTTTGTAGTGAGTGAGTCCACTCCAGGTAGGTTATTCAGGATTATGTTTATTGTAGCATACAGGTGCTGCGCAGCAGCCAGCTCTCTCCAACGTCCAGTTCGCAACTGTGCCCACTTTCAAACCAACATTCTAACTAGAATGCCAGTGGCCAGAACATCATGGCTAAAGCATTC